>MU158781.1:262255-360529 GCA_015888305.1 Antheraea pernyi | reverse complement strand
TAAACGCACCCTTTTTTTTTTTTTTTAACGTGGAGTGAAAATCCATCATGGACTGTCAGGCCCCCGGGGGAGAGCCTGAGCTGAACCGACCACCAGCCTTTGTGATAGTCACGCAGGGGTGGTGCCATTCGGCGACTTCAACCGGCTAAAACTCCACGACAACCAACGCCGCACTATGGGTGGTGTCACGGGGTGCGCGAACAGGCTCCGCAACACCCTCCGGCGGCAGGCGTTTCCCACGCCACACACGACTGAGGCAGCCCGGTTGTGAGACTGCCTCCCAGCCCGCCGAACCCGTGCAATGGGAGTCAAGGGCCCCCGCCCCTTCCCCCCTGGGTTCGGTTGGCAGCGGAAAGGCTAAGCCGCTCCGCCGCCACCCCACCGTTGATTTTTTACCGAGGTTTACTCCTCATCCGCCTCAGCCACCCTGAGATCCCCTCCGGCCTACGCTATCCTACGCAACCCCCTCATCCCTCGATCCTGACCCTACCCTACCTTACTCAAGCCCTACGCCCGCCAATCCCCTGGACTTGCCTACCTACTAAGTAGGTAGGCAAGCCAGAGGTTACCTATCCACAGCCCCCCCCCATTCCCCCCGCCCTACCTGCACCCTAACCCTACCAACCCTACCTACCTACACAAACCCTACGCCCGCCTAACCTCTGATCTTGCCTACTTACCTAGTAAGTAGGCAAGCCAGAGGTTTCCTAATCCTGACCCCCCATACCTACGTAGCCTACGTGGGAAGATCCCTCAATGTAAGCTAACCTAAGCTAACTATTCATACATATATGAGTTGTTGAAACATATATGTGTACCAAGCATACATAACTCAACAACTCTTATATATATTTCGTATCGGATAATATTCTAAACTATTTTAGTTTGATAAGGGAAAAACGATAAAACCCTTCCACTTGCATGTCTAAGCGTGTATTCGTGCACGTGTGTGGAGGTGACATGAGTTTCAAAATCGGGGTTTATTTGCTTTTGAGAGCTTCCGCTGCGTGTTAGCGTTTGCCCAAAGTAACTATTTCACGCGAACGAAGTCGCGGGTAGAAGCTAGTACCTTATATAATATCCTGTTTTTGTAAGAGTTTTAATTGCATTTACTTACTGTTATCTCTATCTAGTTATCTCTACCTGTCGTTCAAATTACAATAACTTTGATAGTGTCGACCGATTTTCATGAAACAAAGCCTAAAAAATACAGACTCCTGTTACTTGAGGATATGCTTTATAATTTTCGACGTTTTATCGTCAACACAGTACTTTAACGGTGATGCGTGTTCAAACAAACATACACGACAGACTGATAGACATACATACAGACATATTAAAAGAAAATTGAAATGTATTCTATTATTTATTCATAGACACCTTTTCAATTTTTTTTTCCACAAAAACGTAAAAAAGTTCGAATACGTTAGATTTACTTTTTATTATATTTATAGAAGACTAGCTGTGCCCGCGACTTCGACTACGTGGAACCTTATGTATAAAACAGTGATTAATATAGGCATCTGAATGTATCATTTACTTATCCGTTTTTCTCTTATACTTAAGTCGCGGCGCCATTAAAATTACAATAACTTTTGATTGTCTGGACCGATTTTAATGAAACAAAAATTAAGTTACTCCCGAGGATATGCTTTATAATTTTCGGATGGACAGACAGATAGACAGACATTTCTAAAAAATATTGCAAGGTAGTCTATTACTTATTCTTTTTTTTTATAGTAGCACGGCCAAATGACTGCACGATGCTTGATGGTAAGCACAGTACAGTCCAAAAACCATGGCGAGCAACGAGTGACATACTATCCATCGCTGGTCGCCGCTGTCATGCCGGCCTGCAAAAAGCTGGATATGCACAGGCTGATCCCGAAACGCGACCCGCAGAAGCGAATCACTATGACGGGCTTTTTCGCCGTATACATGGTGGTTGCGACCCAGTCAGGCTGTAAAACCCTACCACCCCGCTTTCGCCATTGCCTCCTACGTTATTCAGCAGGGTGCACCACGTGCAGGTGAGGTTGGCTTGGATGTCTCAAGTCTTATAACCTACTATTTATTCCTATTAACCTTTTTGTTTTTTCCCCATTCTCTCTTTTTGTCATATTGGTACCATTAACTTGTACCTAGTTGTTGTTGCTGTGATCCATTTCTTCACAGCTGTGGTGCAAATTCTCGGCAATGGGTGTGGGGGCGCCCGCTGTCACTGGCGGGAACCCGTGAAGAGAAGCACGGGCCACGGCCGCTGCTTCCGATTGAAGCATAAGGGTGAATACACCCTCAGGACGTAGGTCCCCCGTTCCCCATCTACGGGCGACCTGAGCGCGTGACCAGGGCGCGGATTATGCTCGCGCGACACCAACCTCTGGTTCACAAATTCTTATTAACCTAACTTAACCTAACAATTTTTTCCACGAAAATCGAATATATACAGACACGTTACATTTACATTCATATTATATAGATATAGATATATTTAATATATAACTGTTGTAGCAGGCTTCTTCAGTATAGAGGTTTAGTTGACAATGTAGTCTTCTTCACACGAGATAACCCTAAAATTTTGTGTTAAAAGTATGTGGAGGTAAATAAAAATGAAATAAACATATATACGCTATTTACAGTTTATTATAATACAAAATAAAGTTTATTATAAACATCCCGGTACAACTATTAATAATATACAATATTATTATAATTTACAGAATAAATAATATAAGCAATATTCATTGATTTGTTTTTATTCCTGAGATAAAATAACCAGTCAGAGTTTGAATATTTCTTTACTTTTAAAGCTAATACCTACGATATTCGCAAGTCTAAAAACATTATATGATGTCTCTTCTAAACGTTTTTTATATATAAAAAACATTCTAGAAACATCTATCAAATCAAAATCTTATTACGAAAAATCTTAGTTCGACGAATGAACAAATATCACAAATTAATATAATTTAATCAGTTATTCTAGTTAAGTTTGGATTAAATTACTATTTTAAAACCGAACTATTCCTAATAGTGTTACAGAATAAGGATATATTGCAAATACCTTAATCATGGCTTATTAAAATGTTAATCTTGCCCATTATCCTTCTCAGTGATTGTATGGAATAGGTGTTGTAAACCTTTGGTCATTTCCATCGGAAACCAAAACTCTAGGTACACCAATAACATCTTGTTCACCAACGGTAGCCTTTGATGTGTTAACCGAGCTGACTGCTTCACTTGAAGACTGCTGAGTAGTGCCACCTGTTTCTATAATTGAACTCGATTTTGTTGAAACACCATTATCCGATGAACTAGTTGTGAGTGTCACATAATCATTCGCTTCAACCGTTGTAACTCCCGAGTCTCTATGATGTTCGTGGATAACAGATTCCGGTAAATCTAAGTTCTTATTCTCTCCATCACTTTTGTTCTGATCGTCATTAGTTGCTTCTGATTTATTGACATCGGGATATACGTTAGCTTCAGTTGGCAAAGTCACTGTAGGTGAGATGATTGCAGGAGTAGTTGATACGTCGTGTTTCTCATCTTTTCCAATTCTGATAGGAGTATCAAGTTCTTTGCTTTCTTCACTTTCATCGGGCTTTGGTGTGCTCTGATCGCTGGCTGCTTGAGTAGAAAGATCTGCTGGAACCACAGTAGTAATATCTAAGTCATTCAATGTACTACCTTCGTCGTCAGTTTTACGTGACTTCCTTAAATTATCCTCTAATGTATCGCCTGATAAGGAAATTGGAACTTTCAGAGCTCCCTCTTCAGTGGTGATATCTAAATTAGATTGTTCTGTTGTGATACTCTGATTATCTTCATCTACGGCATATATTTCGATAAGAAAATCATAGCCTCTTAATAAAGTAGGACTTTTAAGTTCAATCGTGACATTTTTATGCCCCTCTCCCCCTTCAACGATTCTAGCACTGCCGTCTTTATCGGATCTGCAATCTGTGACGACCACTCGGCTTATAACTTCACTGTTATTCGTATTGTAGGTAACGTTTGCTGTCTGTACCCAGAACGCAGGGCTGGCGATGCGTTCTTCATCGATTATTTTCCTCCCTATATCTTTCGCGCCAACGCTTAGGTCGTTGGCGGCGACTATCGTTGCCAAAGCGAAAAATCCAATAAACCTGAACATGTTGATGGTTGGTGAGACACTAACTTGAATTGCGACATCCAGAGCTTATATATAGCAATAGTTAAGGAAAATTCTAATGAGTTAAATCATAATATTAGTGTTGAGTCGCGTCCATAATTTTTTTATTGATGTAAATGAGCGTCTTCCTACAGGAAAATGTTCTCTAATACGTACATTCAATGACGAAGTTTATTATTTATTCTAATAAGTTCACACTGATGTGGTTTTGTGTTTCTTGGATTTCAAGTTTCTGAACTATTCCATTACTTTTAAACAATGATACATATACCAATTAGTTCTCTTAGTACGAATATTTGTGTTGAATAATGTTATCAAGTGTAGGAAAATCATTTCGCTTTATTATGGAAATTTAGACGTACGTTTCTGGCGCTTGTTGCCTATTTGTTTTTCCCAATATTATATTTTATGTATATTCAGAATCAGGATAAAAGGTGCATTTACTGGTATTTTTGTTTGCGAATGAGTTACTGCCTTTAAATTAAATGGCTAGGCTAACGTAGGCTATAATTATTCCGACTTTTCTCCGATTTTTGTTTTTGTTAGATGTGCCTCTTTTCCTTAAGACGACAGTATATCAATTCGACGGTTCTAAGCTAATAGATGGATTTGACGGGGTATGTGCAATACGCAGAGTTGAAAAGTAAGCTTTTTATTATGATTAACTAGTATTTATTATACTAAATACAATCACCATTTGATATATATATATATATTACTTTATTTTTGGCAAGCAACCTTTTAGATTATTACTGCCATTGTCGAGTAGTTATTAGTATTAAAAGTTCTTCTTCCATTCCATTTTTGGCAACCAGTCTTCTAGTAGACTATTACTGCCATTGTCAAGTGAGTATATTACAAGTTTTTTGATATAATTTCAATGAACTAACAAGATGGTGTCCATCTTGTTAGAATTTTCCATGGAGTTTTTGTTGCATCTCAGAATTCATGGTCCGTGGTATTATTTTCCATTCACTTCACTTATGCACAATAAACAAACTATATTACATAAAACACCTCCAATTTTACACAATATAGAGTCAAGTAACACAAGATTATTAATAAAATCCGCTACATGACAGACCAAGACCCCGCCAAAAACTCTTTACATTTGTTATATACCATGACTACACGATATAATGTGCAATCTCACTTTCTCCAGAATACTATTCTTATCTATGATCTCACCTACCACAGACAAACATCTACTTTACTAGTGTTGTGCTTTACTTAGAGATGTATCTACTAACAGAATTTTATCAGATTTAGAAGGATTATCTTAACTAATGTTATAAATACGAATGTAAGTTTGTTTGTTTGTAACGCTTTCACACCAGAATTACTCAACCGATCACCGTCTATCGAGGGAAATATCAGATTTACATTAACACGGACGAGGAAGTGTGCAAAAGCTGAATTCCAATTGTAGTTTCGTTTTGTCTAAACGCTTTGACCAAATTTTTATTGAAAACAAAAAAAAAATGTTGTAACGCTAGTTTTATGTATCTAATCTACAAAATTGGGTTTCTTTTAATTTTAAAAGCATATCTTTGACTGCAGTTGTTTGGAAAATTGTCTCTGAGTTGTTGCCGCGCTAAGAATTGTGGATTCGATTCCTGCACGACAGTTATATGTGTGATTTACAAAATATAAGTTCCGAGTCCGGGGGTGCTACTTTTCTGTGACACAAGACGTGAACTGATCGGAAAACTGTGTTAGAATAGCAATTTATGTGATATAATCAACAAAGCATTTAACTCCTTGGCTGATTCTGAATGATTCAAAATGGCGGATCATGTTCTTAATTTCACGATATCGTAAATTGTAAATTTCAAAGATTAGTAAAAAAGGTTGGTACAACGTTTTTGTATTAAACCGTTAATGATTTTGGACAGTCCAGGCGTAAATTTAACACTTATTGAAGATAGTGAAAGTATTATATTCTCAATACAGCGATTTCTTAAGGTACTGTCGACATATTCGTTAATTTGTACTAAATGTCCTACGGACATTATCTCAGGAAGTTAATAATGAACAAATCACTTCTGCCGTCGTCTGTACACGAAATTACGTGACATCTGTGACAAGTATTTTAAGTGCGTGCGTCGAAACGATATTAGAGTATCCACGTCGAGATTACGCCATGGGATATACCGAGAAATCTCTCAATCTCATTTTTTATGTGCACGTTTTTATAGTTAGCTCAATGGCGATTATGTTTCAATTACTTAAACTAGTTGATACTCGTGACTTTGGGTGCGTTGCCTTGTGCATTCGTAGCACATCGCTTGTCCACTTCCCCATATCATGGTGATCGGGCAAGCAATTTCAACTTTATCGACCTCGATATAGGTACCAATGTATAGCACTTTAACTATGCCAAATTTCACTTTCATCCGTTCTCCCAATTCCGTTAAAAAGGGGTACAAAGTTTATCCTTCACGTATTAATACATATGATGATAGTATAATATTTATCAAAATGGCTCAATGCATTTTGAATTGACCCATCAGCGCCATCATATTGACATTGGCGGCTCTGCCCAGCGTCTTTCACTTTATCCCTACTCCGTGGCCAAAGTAATGAGACATGCGATAGATGAACAAAACAATCCGAGGCGGTGGAAAAAAGTCGTTAATGTGAAAGTTCTTACGAACCTTGCATAACTTTGGTGGACTGTAAATATAGAAGCGCGAAAAAATTATAATTACATAATTAATTATATAAAATTATAGTTAGTACATTCGACTCGTGCGATGTCGGGTCGGATGGTTAGTATAAATTTAATTTCCCAAGTTGACAAACCCAGGCGGAATATACCAGAAAATACATTGGCAGACATGTAATTCGTAACACTTATTAACTATGATTCATTTGTTTACGTTATGCCAGAGTGCGTAAGCAGTATTTGATATCTCGGTGCTAAGTGATTCATTGTAAATTATGATCTTTGTTGTTGGTTTATGCGGTCAGAGTTGACCGTTTTTTATTTAGTATGCGGTTGTACTGTTTGAATACAATGTTAGCTAAACTGCTTACGTGGGTTTTTGTTTTACAAATAATGTCAATCACAAATTGTTTATAGGTTAATACCATGCGTAAATTATCGATATACGGAAGCTCCCGGGTTTCGGCACCAAAAAGATGTAGCATGCGCACCGCCGAAATACTTATGGTGGCTTTCTGCTACTCTGGGGGACCCCGAAGTGTCTTCGAGAACCTTTAAAGTTTTCGTTCAGATCCAGCTAACAATCTCCTTTCTGTTGCAGCTGGCCGCTGAGCTTCCACGAATGTTGAAATTATGATTTATTTGATGATTCAGCTGCTGATTATACCATGATCGCCTCGATAGTTCGATGAAAAACAGAAGAATCATTGACACCGTTTTCTTTTTTGTTGAGGTTCACGTGCATGACTACCAAAAAGTTGGAGTCTCGATACTATTATTTAACTGAGATCTGAACGTCAACAATCGATTTATATAAAAAGGTTCTATTGCATAATGATGACGATACACAAGTCCCTTTACTAGTGGCGGAATGTCTGCATCATAGTCTGTTCTCACAACGAAAGCTTCTCGTAGGTTCTACATAATTCTTATAAACCTAAGCTTATTACACGCGTCAACACAAAATTTAACTTAATCTTTAAAGCATAAAATTTCGATATTTAAGGTCCTAACAAACAAAATATATAGGACTTGAAAAACTTTGCTTTTGTAAGTAGGAGACCGATTGAATGATATTTTTACAAAATCTGTGGTTTTAATTTTTCATTGAAGATGAGACCATTTAAATAAGTAATTTTATTAAGTTTTACTATCAAATTAACTTCTAAAAACGTGGAAAATAATTTAAAAGTGCACGTTTTTACTTTTCCTTTTATATTCATGAGTACATTATCTTAATAAGCTCCAAATATAGCATCTATCATGTTTTCATTGTATTGGTCTTGATAAAGTTGTTCGTAGCTCATAATGTCCTGATGAAAATGTTCTCCTTGCTCTTCTGAATACGTTCTCATGTTTTTTTTAAATCTTTTCTTTTTTGTACGTAATTAACCGAACAACCATAAAATAAATCACAAATTCCATAATCATTACATAGTATAAAACAAAGTCCCCTACCGCGTCTGTCTGTCTGTCTGTTCGCGATAAACTCAAAAACTACTCAACGGATTTTCATGCGGTTTTCACCGGTGGATAGAGTGATTGATGAGGAACGTTTTAGTATATAATTTGTCAAGGATTTTTTCATAATCAGGGCGGGACAACGTCTGCCGGGCATGCTGGTATAAAATAAAGTCCGCTACAGCGTCTGTCTGTTCGCGATAAACTCAAAAATTACTAAACAGATTCTCAAGCGGTTTTCACCAATGGATAAAGTGATTAATGAGGAACGTTTTGGTATATAATTTGTCACGGTGATTTTTCTAATCAGGGCGGGACAACGTCGTGTTATCAATGAGTCAATACTCGAACTAATATTTTATATATATATTCTTGACTAATACTAGCTGTGCCCGCGACTCCGTCGGCGTGGTACCTAATGTAAAATGACAATGACTAATAACTATATCTAATTATCAACTTTTCTCTCGTACTTAAGTCGCGTCGTCATTAAAATTACAATAACTTTTGATAGACTGTACCGATTTTAATAAAACCAAAAGTAAATGTTACTCGAGGATATGCTTTATGATTTTCTTGGTAAGGTTTTGTCGTAAACACAGTAGATTAGCATTGATGCGTGTTCAAACAAACAGACAGACATTTCTAACAATGATAAAAATGTATTTTTCACATATTTCTAGACACCTGCAACAATTTTTTTTTACAAAAATCTAAAAAGTACAGACACCTTAGGTTTACATTTTTATTATATGTATATAGAAGAATATTTGCATTAGACATTCATAATTTGCCATTTTGAAAGTGCATGTTCGCCTATTTTTGTTAGTTTTAGACAGTAATGTTTTAGAAGTGGTAGAGCCACGCTGAAGCTATTACTGGTTTCAGCATGAATGGGTCGGTTCGGTCGGGATAGTACTACCCTCTCACAGAAAACCTACGTGAAGTAACAGTGCTTGCATTGTTGCGTTTCGTTAAGTCAGACCCACCTCCCATCCCCTCTCCTCGAACCCCTCCTCCAAACACAGGCTGGTAACGTATTAGCGACTCTCCTGGTGTTGTTAATGTCTACGGACGGTGGTGATCACTTAGCGTCAGGTAACCCGCCTGTTCGATTGCGTCCAATGATAAAAAAATAAACTTTTTACTTGCTACAGGAAAGAAATTCAGCCAATTCAGTAAAGAATTTCTACCACTCTATGCGTTGTAGCTCATTGGTGACGTTATGAGTAGAATATATGATGAATCAACTATAAATACATTATCAAGTGGCAATTTTTATATCCTTAGTTTATTGATCACGAAGCATTAACGTGTCCAAGTGAATACGTGTTCGACACGACCAGTTGCTAAATAGTGTAAATAAAAAAATTGGTAAGTGCGAGTGTGATAACGCACCGAGAATTCCGTACCATCAGACAATAAACTTACAAAAAAAATATTATTTTTGTCAATTCGAGTTCCTTAAACGCGTCCATCACACAAGTGATCGGTGTTTGTTATTATTATTACAAGCTTTTATTTAACTTGCAGTTAGAAGCTGCTTCTATAGATCTACGACTTTGAAATTTCTCATGTGTTTATTCCTGATGACAATACATGTAAATGAAATGAAACCAAAATGGCCGTCATACACATCGAGAATAATATGCGATTAAGTTTTATTTTTGAACTTCTTGGCAGGATATTAGTGTGTCATGTAGTGGCTTTTATATTTTATTCATAATCTTGTGTTATTTGACTTTATATTTTGTAATGTTGGTGGCATTTTACGTAATATAGTTCAGTTATTGTGCACAAGTGAAGTAGATGAGACATAATATTACGGAGCCTGACTTCTGGGGGTAAATTTCGCTCCCGCACACTAGACTAGGCCCCCCTCGGCAACGGCTCAAGCCTAGGCCCGTTCCCTCGGCGTGGAGCCCTTGAGTACGTTGCTCGCGCGATACAGTGACACAAAATATTACATCACTGCGACAACATTACACATATCACCTCCACACACGTGCACGCATACACGCATACACAGGCAAGTGGAAGGGTTTTATTTTTTTCCCTTATCAAACTGAAATAGTTTAGAGTATTATTCGATACGAAATATATATAAGAGTTGTTGAGGTATGTATGCTTGGTACACATATATGTTTCAACAACTCATATATATATATGAATAGTTAGCGTAGCTTAGGTTAGCTCAGATAGATCGCGAATTGCATGTATCAGGCAACAGCCAAAGCCGAGGTGTGCCGTGCACCCTTGAGCCAATTTTCTGAGTGCCTTAAGCGCTCGCCTTAGTAGTCCGGTGAAGCTGTTAAGACCCTGCTGGGTCAATAGCGTAGTCAGATCGAAAAAAAATAATCACGGAGCATGAATTCTCAGATGCCACAAAAACTCTCTAGAAAGTTCTAACAAGGAGGCCACCGTCTTATAAGAACATTTATGTTATCACAAGATACATGTAATATTATTACCTACTTAATGGCAGTAATAATCTAGAAGATTGGTTGTCAAAAATAAGATGAAGAAATAGAAGAAAAGATTAATCAGAGAGATGTCGGTAATACCGTTTCTATAACAGAGCAATCAAGTGGAATTAAAGAAATACAAAAAAGAAAGCGACTCACAACCTCTTTTTATTTACAGGCTTTATAATAAATATGTAGTTTATTTCATTTAACATGAATCTAACAATACCCAATCGTTTAATCTACAGGATGTGGCAAAGACATGTACATAAACAGACGTATCTTCTTTTTTGTAGCACGGCAAAATGACTGCACTGTGTCTGATGGTAAGCATAGTACAATTCAAAAACAATGGCGACCACAGAGTGATACACTATCCATCGCCGGTCACCGCGTCATACTGGCCTGTGAAAAGCTGGATATGCACAGGCTGGTCCCGAAACGCGACGCGCATAAGCGAGTCACTATGACGGGCTTTTTCGCCATTTACATGGTGGTTGCGACCCAGTCAAGCTGTAAAATCCTATCACCCCGTTTTCGCCATTGCCTCGTTAGTTATTCAGCAGGGTGCACCACGTGCAGGTGAGGTTGGCTTGGGAGTCTCAAGTCTTATGATGTTATTCGACACCCCTTACACCCTAACCCCCAACGTTTCTTTACTCGAGAAACACCCTCTTTGTGGAAAGTGTGGTGCCTTTTTTTTATACGGATGTCTTGTTTTTAACCGACTTCAAAAAAAGGAGGAGGTTATCAATTCGTCTGTATTTTTTTTTTTTATGTTTGTTACCTCATAACTTTGGACTGGGTGAACCGATTTTGATTATTCTTTTTTTATTTGAAAGCTGGTACTTCCAGTGTGGTCCCATTTCAATTTGGTACGGTTCCGACAACGGCATCCAGTGCAAAACCGTATAAGTTATAAATTTGCATTAAGTATGTACACGACAAATAGACGAATAACTCAATATTACGCTAACCGATTTCGATGATTCATTTTTTATTGAAAAGGATGTACTTCAAGGGTAGTTTGATGAGAGTTTGGTTAGGTTCTGATTATGGGATCCGTGACAAAGTAAGAAAACTTTCAAGAAACGAGCCTACTCCTTTCTTAAGGGCCGGCAACGCATCTGTGTTTCCTCTCGTGTCGCAATTGTCCATGGGCGGCCGTGATCACTTACCATCAGGTGACCCGTATGTTCGTTTGCCACTAATATTATAAAAAAACTCTTACATTCTTAGGAGCCTATTGTGCTTATGTTCGTTACTGTGTTGCAACATGACGCAAGCATTGTAATTATAATACATTACTTAAGGTGTATTATATGTGAAGCGATGGTAGCCGAGTTTGTGGTAGAAACTATCGCGGGTTATTGATACGGTTGCGTTCGTACCAAACGTTACTTATTGTACAACCAATTGAAACCATATCGCATACCATACCGCAAAAATGCGCATATTTTCATATACTTAAGGCGGAACGGAGTTCGCGGGCACTGCTAGTAAAATATATTTATGTACACTAAAAATGGAAAAATAAAGTAAATTTTCAAAAAAAAGTATTAACCGACTTCAATATCAATCAAAAACCCATAAGGCATTAAAAAGCGGAAAATAAATAGTTTATTAAATTAAATAAAACATATGAATATGTGTGCTACCTAGAGTTGTATTGGAAGTCGGTGCCAACCAAACCGAAAATCATATCATCGACATAGGTACAAACAAAGTTTAAGTCCACTCTCGCGTCTCTGTAATACAAAAATTTTGGTTGGTACCGACTTCCAGTACATCTCTAGGTAGCACACATATTCATATGTTTTATTTAATTTGATAAACTATTTATTTTCCGCTTTTTAGTGCCTTATGGGTTTTTGATTGATATTGAAGTCGGTTAATACTTTTTTTTGAAAATTTACTTTATTATTCCTAATTAATCAACGTGAATATGAGTTTGTTTGTTTCTTACACTGTCACGTTTTAACTCACTCAATCGATAATAAAATTTCCATACACATTGTCAGGAGAATAGAAATGGTTTCACCCAGAAAATAGTACTTTCCCGAGGCTAAGTTAAATCCACATTAAAGCGAGTAAAACCGCCGGCAAAAGCTAGCATTATTATATATCACTACAAAGTTTGGTTATCTATTATAGTTCAAAAGGAAAGTCGACTAATGTGAGCTGATAATAGAGTTTTATTATCCGATAATGGAACCCCATAATACAATACAAAACAAGTTTAAATGTAAAATGTTTATTCTAAAAGGAAGATGTAAATCTATTTTTTTACGTAAACTGTTTTTATCGTATTTCAATATCAACTTAATCTTCGGATCTGATTCATACAGCGTCTGTCTGCGGCGGTCCCTTATTTAATTATTTATGCCACGTTTCCATTGTACTGACGCGGGTACTCTTTGACGTCTTACTGTATCACGTCCAAAGAGATGCGTCCAGCATAGAAACACACGAATCAATATTTTATTGGTAATAACCGTATGTAAAATAGTTCAGTACTTATTTTCGGGGCCGTTCAAGTATTGCGTAGCATTTTTATAATTTCTGACCACTTCGGGCAAAAATAAGCCATGCTTTTTGCCGCTCCCCTCTCATGCCCTTTTTTTTTATTTACGTGGGGAAATCCTTTATGGATACGCCACCCTCTCGGGGGAGAGAGTGGGTTATGTCCGACTCGCACGGACTAAAACCCCACGGTGTACCGTCCGCCGCATGGTAGGGGCGGCCAGGGATCGAACCTGCTGTCTTCCTGAGAAACCATCCCTGCGGCAGCCTGGCGTATGAACTTCAGGCTTCGTCCTACTATAGAGAGACTATTGGGTACACAACCAGTCATCTCCCCACTTCGGCCTCACTTGTGTAATGAGGAGATGCGTCCCCCGATCAATTTCCTCAGGTTCGGCTCGGCCCCCCTCCCATGCCTACGTTCACATTTATACATATAAGTAATTTTTAATTTGTTCTGGTTTCGTTATTGGCTTATGAGCAGCAGTTAAGAAGTCTAGAAATAAGAATTTTGGTACTTACGTATTAAATTAAAATAAAGAAAGCGCGAGACGGCCGTGACAGCGGTGCACTGCGGTGGCATTAATACGTAAGTACCAGAATTAAATTATAGTGCAGCTATACTCAACCTGCGGCCTGCCGGGTCTTTGTAGTTGGCTCACCTGATTATACTGTATTTTCAATTATTGTAAATTTCGTACCCATCAGAAAAACTATGAGCACGCTGACTAAATTAAATATATCCCAGACAACCCGACAGCAATGCTATCCTTATGATATAAGGGTTATACCAAGCTCGTTTTATTGGAGGACCATTTTTCACTACATTAAACGTTGTTAATTTGAAATTATGTTTTTTATTTAATACCTAAATATTTTAGTTTGCGGCCCGCGACACCATGAATTATACGTGTTTGTGAATTATTAAAATCGGCCATTGCGTTCAAAAGATATTACGAGTTTAAAATTGTCAATCTAAACAAAATATGCCGTTCGCGTCGTTGCCGGAGTGTGGTGTGTGCGTGCGGGCTATGCAGCGAAGAAGAGTTCACGGGAGTTTTTTTCCCGAACTGACTACGCTATTGACCTTGCAAGGTCTTCACAGCTTTACCGGATTAATAAGGCGAGCGTGTAAGGCACTCAGCCGATTTTATTTAGGTAACATGCTCAAGGGCGCACGGCACATCTCGGCTTGGGCTGTTAACTGAGAAACTCGAACTGACCTAGCTAAACTATTCTAAGCTATTGATACATATATTCGTTTGTGAATCATGCAATTCTAAACAAAACCCTTCCACCATGTGTATATATGTGCACGTGTGTGAGAGGTGATCTCATGTGTGAGTACAAGTAATGTAGGTAAACTGTATCACGATAGTACCATCTCGGGGGCTTCATCAGGGGACGACCCTGGGCTCGAGACATTACTGAAGAGCCGCGACATGTCCGCACGACGCGGACGAAAGAGGGTACCTTTCTTTGCGGCGGCACGAGGGAGGGGTACGCGTGCGTGGGCGCAAACACGCATATTAAAAGTGGAATTTAAAAGTTAATTGAACGGCGTCGGTGTCGGAATCCAAAAATACAAATAATAAAATTATTATTATTCGATCATTTTCGGGCAAAATAGACGTAAATACACGGATTTAATCTATCTTATATGGCTGAAATGGCATCTAATTCAGGATTTTTGGATGTTGCGTCGAACGCCGAGATATCGGAGGTCTCGTAGAAAACCAGTAATTGACCCATATAGGGGGGAAGGGGGCTATTCGCGGGTGCGGACGCTGCCGGTGCACGAGATGTGCTCGGCAGACTCGGGAAGGCCTTGGTGTGTGTGGAGAGCGCATGCGATGTACATTGCGAAAAGGGGACTTCTGTTCTTTCAGGTCGTCGGTCACGGTAGGTAACGGGAGAGGGACGCGCACATCTATAGCGTAGGTAACCGCGCGGCTTATTCGCGCAATACAATTTTAGCTCATAGTAATAGGTATTCATTCAGTTACAATCCACAAATTGATTATGTTCATCAGAACAACATCCAAATTTGGGCAATCAATAAGATTTATACCAAATGTTATGCTGAAAAATGGAGTGATGAAGCAAATGGTATAGCTGGGCATCTGGAAAAGTACTTCTTCCTAATATAGAAGAACCACCAGAACCAACAAAAAGCCGTTTTGGCAAATAATCACAGATAATCCGCTCATTTTTTGAAAAATGGCGTGTTTATTATGGCGTGTTTCACCAGTGTTTAGCTTAACTGTGAGTTAATTTGGCAGATACAGTAAAGAGTAGTTCCTGCTAAGCTATCATGCACCAAAACAGTTGAATTCACCGGGTAGTTTTTTTCATCTTATCATTTTGTTAGGTTAGCACAATCATCTACCCTTAAACAGAAGACATTTCTTTCTGTAACATTTTCGATTCTAGGTTGGATCGTAGGTACAAGATTTTCAAGACTATGATCAGTTTCAGCCAACCCACATATATTTAAAACAATTGTTCACCCGTGCGAAGCCGGGACGGGCCGATAGTTATATTATAAAGTTGAAATTCAAAACAGTTAAAGGCTTGATTTAAATTAAGTTTTACAAATAGGTTATAAACATATGTTAGTAAGTACTACTTCCCCTAAAACAAAGCAAACTAGACTAAAGTCATTCTTATTCATAATTCTGGACATTCTCGGAACTATTAGTCCTTTAAATTGTATGTAAAAGAGTATTTTTACTTAAAAGTTCATTAGTAATACTTGTAATTATGCATTTTATTAACATCATAATAACATGTATCTTTATCATTGTTATATATTTGTATGTCTACATATGATTGGCTGAGTGCCTTAAGCGCTCGCCTTAGTATTCCGGTGAAGCTATATTACGCTTAAATATGTATATATACTACTTGTGGAACCTAATGTACAAAACAGTGACTAATGTAACCATCCGAATGCTTTTTTTCCTCGAACTGACTACGCTATTGGCCTAGGAAGGCCTTAACAGCTTCACCGGACTACTAAGGCGAGCGCTTAAGGCACTCGGCCGGTTTTATTTAGGCCACCAACTCCAGGGTGCACGGCACACCTCGCCTTGTTCACATCGGCACATCTAGTTCATGCAATTCACGACCTAACTTAAGCTACGCTACATATTCATATGGCAGCGATGACCTACAAAGGATGGCGTATCTTTCGATGGTCGCCATTGTTTTTGGATTGTAAAGTGCTTACCATCAGACATAGTGCAATCACTTTGCAATACATACATATTCATACGAGTTATTGAAATATATATGTGTACCAAGCATACATACTTCGATAACTCTTATATGTATTTCGTATCGGATAATTTTTGTAAACTATTTCAGTTCGATAAGGGAAAAAATAAAACTCTTCCACTTGCATATGTGAGCGTGTATGCGTGCACGTGTGTGGATTTTTTTTTTTTTTTTATTATTACATAGGTGGCAAATGAACAGATGGGTTACCTGCTGTTTTAAGTGATCACCACCGTCCATGGACACTAACAACACCAGAGGAGTCGCAAGTGCTCTCCGGCGCTCTCACTGACCGAACGAAACGCAACAATGCAAGCACTGTTACTTCACGTCGGTTTTCTATGAGAGGGTGGTACTACCTCGGGCGAGCCGACCCATTCATGCTGAAACCAATAATAGTTGTGATACTACCAATAATAATGGAGGTGATGTGTGTAATGTTGTCGCAGTGATATAAGATTTTGTGTCACTGTATCGCGCGAGCAGCGTACTCAAGGGCTCCACGGTAAACTACGCCGCACTATGGGGGTGTCTCGGGGTTGCGCTAGCAAGCTCCGGTACATCCCCGGCGGCAGGCGTTTCCTACGCCACACCCGACTGAGGCAGTCCGGTCACAAGACCACCTCCCAGCCCTCCGGACCCGTGCAATGGGAGGTCAGGGCCCCCGCCCCTTCCCCCCTGGGTTCGGCTGGCAGCGGAAAGGCTGAGCCACTCCTCCGCCACCCCACCTTATTTTTACCGAGGTTTACTCCTCATCCGCCTCAGCCACCCTGAGATCCCCTCCGGCCTACGCTATCCTACGCAACCACCCCCATCCCTCCATCCTAACCCTCCCCTGCCTATCTACCCTAGGGAACGGACCTAGGCTTGAGCCGCTGCTGAAGGTGTTCTGAATGCCTTAGGTCTAATTATTAACTACTTTTCTCTCATAATTAAATATTACAATAACTTTTGATTGACCAAACTGGTTTTAATGAAATAAATAATCTAATAAATTTTCTAATAATTCTAATTGTCATTTTACGTAATCTAGTTCGATTATAGTGCGCAAGTGAAGTGGATGGGAAATAATACCAAGGAGCATGAATTCTGAGATGCCACAAAAACACCCGGGGAAGTTCTAACAAGATGGTGAAACTATTACAAGCCACTTGTCATATTACCTACGTGAAAATGGCAGTAATAATCTACAAAATTAGTTGCAAAAGAAAAGATTTGTTTGTATGCGCGTATGTGTCTTGACCTCTAATGTTACACAAAGAACCAGTATATTGTTCAATGAAAACCACTTTGTAAGGAAAAGAAACATTTTACTAAACAACATGACAATTTGAAGGTAAATAAGTTCATTTGCAGTAATCCGGTTTCGAGCAAGGACATTTGTCTTTCATCTGCAGACCTCGAGCCATCTGCTTCATGAAAGGATGCACTTCATCGCTAAAGAACGGCCTGGTGGAATAAATATTAATTAATTGTAGGATGAGAAACGACTATGGCTTTGTTGATAGTGCGTTCGGACACCGCGTCGATGGACGTAGGTTCGAATCCTTGCAACTGAGTCGGGGCTTTAGGTGAAGGACACATCGTAATGGTGGGTGGTAGAGTCACGCTGAAGATATTACTGGTTTCAGCATGAATGGATCGACTTGCCCCCGGTACTACCACCCGACTAACAGGAAACACCGAAGTGAAGTAACAGTGCTTGCATTGTTGCGTTTCGTTCGGTCAGTGAGAGCGTCGGAGGCCCACCTCCCTCCGAACCCCCTCCACCACCTCTTCCTTACCACTCCCCCTCCCCCCCCCCATTCCAACACAGGCTGGTAACGCACTTGCGACTCCCCTGGTGTTGCTAGTGTCTATGGACGGCGGTGATCACTTACCATCAGGTGACCCACCTGTTCGTTTGCCTGCATAGCATGGTGGTATGAGTCTTTCTAAGTCCGTCTGGCTAGTTACCATTCTTAAAGTCTATCGCCAAGCGACTGTTTTTGTGTTTCGGCAGGTGAACTTAAGAGTTGAACTTGTTTATCATTTTAGAACACAACGTCGTCTAACAGCAGACGAGATTGTGGTCAGACGAACCTATAAAGTATAAAAAAAATCTCTGTAAAAGACAAATCCTGGACCAATAGTAGAGTTAGCAGTGGACTATAAGGTAAGTACAATATCTATCGATGGGCACGCATAGGAGTACAAACCAGGCGAAAGGTTTATAGCTATTGGTAGATAGGTACTTGCCAGTAAATTTATAACAGTAGCGCTTTAGGTTACCGGACAAGAATTAGCAAAAAATCTATGATCTGTTAAAAATATTTGCAAACTAAACCTCTTTCGAGCGATCGGAGATAAAGAGAAAAAGAAAATAAAAATGTTAGGTCGGTGTTCTTTTTTTGTTTTTTCATAAGTCATTTGCTCTAGCATATAATACGTAGGACACACTTATAATTAAGATTGCGCTTATATACAGTCTATTCTTTAAAAATGCGTGTCATGAACTATCATTGAGTAAATCTTGTTGGTGCTTTAAATAAAAAGATAAATAAGTTCCTTCTTCAAGTAAACCACCAACATTGTATTATCACTTCAAAACATTAAATGTTTGGAGACTTATCCTAAAATTTACTTACCGACACAACATTCTGTTTATTTCTTGTTGATACTCTTCTGTAGCGATCTGGCACTTCTTAATCTGGTCCAATTCTTCTTGCTTCGCTCTTTCCTAAGGATAAACACTTACTCAAATTATAAGCCTTAACCCTTCCAACTTATTCATTACCTGACCTTATTTTAGTTTAATTATTTTCTGTACTATCGGCGTAAATACCTTCAATAACTTATTATACTCGATCTGTTCGAGCAAGTTTTTCTGGTGGCTCTTCCTTATCTGGGCGTCAGTCAGTTCCTTATTGGCGGCCAATTCTTCAAGTTGTGCAAACAACTGACGATGGTATTCATCTTGTTCTTTTAGTTTCTTTTTGAGAGTATCACGAGCCGCTTGCCGATCTTTGATCTGGTCCACCATCGCTTTACGAACATCCTGGGATCAGTTACGTATTAGAAGTTATATTTCTTTCTGTTTTTCCCAAACCCTGCCGTCTTTAAAAGTTTTTTATGTAAAGTATACCCAAAAGATTTAACATTGAATCATACAAACATGAGCCTGTAAGAGATCTACTGCAAGTTCCTAGGTTTCCTTCCTTTCTTCCTGAAGAAAGGTATGGGCGTTATTCGCGATTATAAGCTCTCTGAAATCCAGTTATTTTCGTTTTCATATACAGTGGTACTAATAGAACATTTCTCAGGTTCAGGTTTCCCCCGTGATGTTTTCCTTTACTGTCAGCTATTAGTGTTACCAGTTTAAATAAATGTGCGTGGATTCCGATAAATTAGTTATCGAACCCGCAGATATCGAATTTACATTCCACTGATCAAACCTATCACCCATAATGACTTGTTTTGTTTAAAAGATTTAAAAGACGACGAAAATGACAAACTATACGTATTTACCAAATATTTTGCAATAATTTATCGACCCTTTTAACAAGCGACATTAACTGAACAAACACCTCTAGAATTATTAAAATTAAAACGAGTGCTCGTCCAGCGGTCGAACTTCAACAACGGGGAAAACAGCTTTTCCATTTTTTTAATGGATAACACTAAAGCTCGTCAAGATATGCAAATTATAAAAATAAAGAAATAATCGGCTGAGAAACAGAGGAAGGAGATGTTTTTAACCATTTTCCCACTGCCTATATTTATATATATAGTTTATTCTCACTTTGTTAGTTTTTTGAGACCAAGTCAAATATTCACAGCGTGTTTTATCAATCAATTCTTGGCGTCGTCTCGCCTCTTCTTGAAAATCTCCTTCGTTGGCGTTTTCAAACTGGGCAAGTTCTTCCTTTAGAGCAATCATCTTCTTATTGCATACATCTAGATCTCGCTGGAAAATGACAACTTAGGTTTTTAATATGGAAAGCACTGAACTCTTTTTTTTTCTTTCTCGAACTGACTACGCTCTTGACCCGGCAGGGTCTTCACAGCTTCACTGGACTACGAACTGAACTCACATCTGGTGAACTGTTTTGAAATGGCAAAGAATTAAAGATCTTTTAATTAAGAATAATATTCTGATTAGTGTTGGTTTATCAAATTCCCTTTATTTACATGAGGAAATACCTTACGGATACGCCACCCTACCGAGGGAGAGAGTGTGTTATGTTCGATTGGCACGGACTAAAACCACATATGCACCCACTACCGCCATAACAGGGGACAAGGGATGACAAAGCACTGCGCATGTCGCTCCGGCAGCCGGCCCAGAGTGATTCTGGGCCTCCCGCTGAAGAGAGACAGCCGGGCACACGTCGACTGTCTCCCAGATGGCCGAACCAGTGCAATGGAGAGACGTCCGCCAACATTATCAAATCCCCTGGGTATATGCATGTTTCAGTATATTACGATGGTTATATTTGTGAGTCCATCCTTTTTCTAAATATTTTGTATTATTATAAACTACTAGCTGACGGGGCCACGCGTTGCTGTGGATCAGTTATTACATGCTGAATTGAATAAAACACATGCACCATAAGATAAACTAGAGGTGTAAAAGAAATTCAAAATTAAACGTGGCGCCATCTATGAGGTATCTATAGCAGTCGGTCCCACGGTTTTCTGTCAACAAACTAACTTAAAGCGCCATTTGTTCGAGACTGATGGAACTTACAATTTACAACAGTGACAATCATTTAATTTGTAACAAACGGGCCCGGCGGACGTTGTTGATGATTTTAAAAAAAGGTGTATACGCGATTCACACACGATAAAAGTGAAACTTCAGTAAATCGCCAAAAGAATGAGATGAATATATATAACAAAGGTAGAATAATTACAAAGTTTATTTGTTTAAAAATGAACCCAAAAGATTTAACATTGAATCATACAAACATGAGCCTGTAAGAGATCTACTGCAAGTTCCTAGGTTTCCTTCCTTTCTTCCTGAAGAAAGGTATGGGCGTTATTCGCGATTATAAGCTCTCTGAAATCCAGTTATTTTCGTTTTCATATACAGTGGTACTAATAGAACATTTCTCAGGTTCAGGTTTCCCCCGTGATGTTTTCCTTTACTGTCAGCTATTAGTGTTACCAGTTTAAATAAATGTGCGTGGATTCCGATAAATTAGTTATCGAACCCGCAGATATCGAATTTACATTCCACTGATCAAACCTATCACCCATAATGACTTGTTTTGTTTAAAAGATTTAAAAGACGACGAAAATGACAAACTATACGTATTTACCAAATATTTTGCAATAATTTATCGACCCTTTTAACAAGCGACATTAACTGAACAAACACCTCTAGAATTATTAAAATTAAAACGAGTGCTCGTCCAGCGGTCGAACTTCAACAACGGGGAAAACAGCTTTTCCATTTTTTTAATGGATAACACTAAAGCTCGTCAAGATATGCAAATTATAAAAATAAAGAAATAATCGGCTGAGAAACAGAGGAAGGAGATGTTTTTAACCATTTTCCCACTGCCTATATTTATATATATAGTTTATTCTCACTTTGTTAGTTTTTTGAGACCAAGTCAAATATTCACAGCGTGTTTTATCAATCAATTCTTGGCGTCGTCTCGCCTCTTCTTGAAAATCTCCTTCGTTGGCGTTTTCAAACTGGGCAAGTTCTTCCTTTAGAGCAATCATCTTCTTATTGCATACATCTAGATCTCGCTGGAAAATGACAACTTAGGTTTTTAATATGGAAAGCACTGAACTCTTTTTTTTTCTTTCTCGAACTGACTACGCTCTTGACCCGGCAGGGTCTTCACAGCTTCACTGGACTACGAACTGAACTCACATCTGGTGAACTGTTTTGAAATGGCAAAGAATTAAAGATCTTTTAATTAAGAATAATATTCTGATTAGTGTTGGTTTATCAAATTCCCTTTATTTACATGAGGAAATACCTTACGGATACGCCACCCTACCGAGGGAGAGAGTGTGTTATGTTCGATTGGCACGGACTAAAACCACATATGCACCCACTACCGCCATAACAGGGGACAAGGGATGACAAAGCACTGCGCATGTCGCTCCGGCAGCCGGCCCAGAGTGATTCTGGGCCTCCCGCTGAAGAGAGACAGCCGGGCACACGTCGACTGTCTCCCAGATGGCCGAACCAGTGCAATGGAGAGACGTCCGCCAACATTATCAAATCCCCTGGGTATATGCATGTTTCAGTATATTACGATGGTTATATTTGTGAGTCCATCCTTTTTCTAAATATTTTGTATTATTATAAACTACTAGCTGACGGGGCCACGCGTTGCTGTGGATCAGTTATTACATGCTGAATTGAATAAAACACATGCACCATAAGATAAACTAGAGGTGTAAAAGAAATTCAAAATTAAACGTGGCGCCATCTATGAGGTATCTATAGCAGTCGGTCCCACGGTTTTCTGTCAACAAACTAACTTAAAGCGCCATTTGTTCGAGACTGATGGAACTTACAATTTACAACAGTGACAATCATTTAATTTGTAACAAACGGGCCCGGCGGACGTTGTTGATGATTTTAAAAAAAGGTGTATACGCGATTCACACACGATAAAAGTGAAACTTCAGTAAATCGCCAAAAGAATGAGATGAATATATATAACAAAGGTAGAATAATTACAAAGTTTATTTGTTTAAAAATGAATTTATTATTTAGCACAACAAGATAAAAAATACTCACAAACACTGTTAAATAATAACACACCACGCTGACTTCTTACTAAAAAGCTGTAATACGCAGCCGCATACAGTGTACAGTAGTATTAGCTCACATGCTTTTCACATATACTAACACACGTTAAATGCTCAAATACAAACAAGTATTAAACAGTGTGCAATATACATACATACACACCAACATTTGCTCTCTCACTCTGGCTCACAAATTTTTGTATTTGTGTCTCTTACCTGTCGTTTTTTCCGTTGCATCCGGTTTGGAATCACAACGATTCTAAAGAAGTTTCACTTCAAAAAATGACAAATGATATACTTAAACTTTCCTCGTTAATCACTACTATACTATACTGGTGAAAACCGCATGAAAACCCGTTCAGTAGTTTTTGAGTTTATCGCGAACAGACAGACAGACGTGATAGAGGACTTTTTTTTAAATAATATGTAGTGATTACAAATATTGAGGCCATTAATCGAAATATAAATTGCCGTATCTCTCAAGTTGGACCAAATTATACAGAAATGCCAACTTTCATTAAGATCGGTTGAATAGTTTCGGAGTTCATCGTGGACAGACATCATGCCACTGGATTTTTATATATTTAGATATTAACATGTTTCGTCGTTCATAAGAATGATGGTAATAATTTTCATTTAATCAATATGTTATACCCTTTTTTTCTTCATAAGATCTAGTTTAGCCTCCTCATCAGCTAAACCCTGTCCGGCTAACGAGTCCCAGGTATGTGCTATCAATTTTGCTTCGGCCTGTTGCTTTGCTACTGTCTCCTGTCGTTCCATAATCATTTGCTTTCTTTCCCGAGCAGTTTCCATTCTCTTTTCTGTATGTTGGCGTTCAGCTGCAAAGGTAAACCCGTTTCTAATGTATGTTTTAACCTGTTTATCGCTGAAGAATTATTTTAATACTTTTTGGAGAAGTGAGAGGAATTTAGAGCCACGCTGAAGCTATTACTGGTTTCATGAATGTTCGCCCGCGGTACTACCACCCTCTTACGGAAACTCGATGTAAACTAACAGTGCTTGCATTGCTGCGTTTCGTTCGGTCAGTGAGACCGCCGGCGATCCTGGTATTGCAAGTGTCTATGGACGGCGGTGATAACTTACCATCAGGTGATCCGCCTGTTCGTTTACCTCCTAAGATATAAAAAAAATTTAGTTGTTGATATTTACAAAAGTAATGTATCTCGATATAACAAAGTTTCTGTATGATGGTAGGACTTTTTCAAGTCCGCCTGGATAGCTACCACCCACAAATTGAAGATCTATCGCCAAGCACCTGTTGGTGTGTTCCAGTAGCTGACCTTGAGAGCCAGTTCCTCTATGTTTAGTGTATTTACCATATTAGACCACCATTGTCATTTAATATCAAGTATATAAAAGTAAATATATAAATCGTAAATACATAAATAAAAAGTAAATATATAAATCGTAAATAAGATAAACTTAAGAGATAGGATAATTTCTATTTCGATTAATGACCTCAATACTTTTTAATTACAAATTAAATTATTGACAATGTTTTTTTTTCTCACTTTATTTTTGGTAACCAGTCTTTTAGTAGACTATTACTGCCATTGTCGAGTATTGATGTTACAAGTTTCTTGATATAATTTCAATGTACTAACAAGATGGTGACCATCTTGTTAGAATTTTCCATGGAGTTTTTGTGGCATCTCAGAATTCATGGTCCGTGGTATTATTTTCCATTCACTTCACTTATGCACAATAAACAGACTATATTATATAAAACATCACCAATTTGACACAATATAGGGTCAAGTAACACAAGATTATAAATAAAAAATAAAATCCACTACATGACAGACCAAGATGAATGGTGGTAGAGCCACGCTGAAACTATTATTGGTTTCAGCATGAATGGGTCGGCTCGCCCGGGGTAGTACCACCCTCTCATAGAAAACCGACGTGAAGTAACAGTGCTTGCATTGTTGCGTTTCGTTCGATCAGTGAGAGCGCCGGAGACCCATCTCCCCTCCCCTCTCCTCTCTCCTCTCCTTTTCCCTCCCCTAACCCTTCCCTCCGAAAGATGGCAACGCACTTATGACTCCTCTGGGGTTGTTAGTGTGCATGGATGGTGGTGATCACTTAACAGCAGGTGACCCACCTGTTCGTTTGCCACCTATGACATAAAAAAAAAAAGATCCCGCTAAAACTCAATAGTCAATGTTGATTATTGTTATTATTTGTAAGTTCTATCAACCTCGAACAGATGGCGCTTTAAATTAGTTTGTCTACAGAAAACTGTAGCACCGACTGTTATAGATATCTCATACATGGCACAATGTTTTAATTTTAACTTCTTTTTCAATTTTAATTGAACATGTAATAACTGTACAACATAAAATAACCGGCTCAGATAGTAATCTATATATGTATATCCTACCTTCTTCCTCTTTTCTGTTGTCCTCATCCCAAATTGCCTTGAACCTGATCGCTTCCTGTTTGAGCATCTCCCTTTCTTTCTCTCTTTGAACTCTTCTCTGTTCAAGCTGGAAATCTGTGTATTCCTTGCATTCCATATCTCGACGGTAGCGTTCGATAGCGTCTTGTTCCATACGAGCAGCCTGGAAATAGTAACGGTAATGAAGACGTATAAATAATTAAGGTCAAATTAGATCCAAAAAAATTATGGAGCATGATCAGTATTAATATTAAAGAAGTGAAACTTTATTCTATCACATGATATTTTTCGGCCATCTATCGCATGTCGTATTACAGCGAGCGCGCGGCAGCGGAGTAGGGGTAAAGTAAAAGGGGCTCAGCAGAGTTGTCAACTCCGATATGTATATCATTTAAATGATTGTATTTGTTATGTATTCGGTAGTCTAATACGCAGAATGAAATGAAAATAAAATATCTCGTCTACTATTGGTTTCCCATTATTTATTTATTTATTTATTGAACACCAACACAATGTACACTGATCATTATTAAAATAATACACGCACAATTTGAAACGGTAAGTGTCATCGTAATTAGAGGTGTAGACTGCATGCTTAGTCTGACAATGAGCAAACAGTTAGGGTTACAAAATGAATTAAGATATTTACTTAATATTATACATTAAGAAAATTAATTCAGTAAACAAACTTAAACAAAATATGGAATATAGTAGCCAATCATTAATAGACATAGTAATAATTGTTAGCTGTCATAATACAATAATACATGATGGAGGCTGGAAACAAAAATAAAAACATTACAACTGAGAGCAACTTGAGATTTCAAGCAGAATTTTATGTGATCAAATGGAAAAATAAAAAAAAAATAAAATAATCTAATATAATGCGTATACGGGCAATAACAATTAGACAATTTCTCCTTTTAGTTCCTTTCTAAACATGGCGATGTTTGCTGCGAATAAGTCAACATTTGTATTTTGTTTCGATGTACTGTTAAACTCACGAGTTAATCTGTTAAGTGGTGCGTTTTTACCTAGGTTAGAATTACTGTGAGTTTCTTTGATGATACTTATAAATCTTGTAGATCTAGGGAGTCTCGTGGGTATAGCAAAGTTGAGGTTTGACAGGAGATAGGGAACGTCGAGTAAGCCATTCGCTAATTTGTACAAGAAAAGAAGATCGAAAGTGCGTCTACGTTCAGACAGCGACTTCATTTTGAAATGGCTGAGCCGATCAGAATACGAGCGGATAGCCTTTGCTAAATTGCAAGAGAAGGTCAAATGCCACATGAAGCGCTTTTGAACACTCTCGATCCTTTTTTTATAAACCTCGTAAAAGGGATTCCATACGACACTGCAGTATTCCAAATGGCTTCGAACTAGAGCATTGTACAGTACTATCTTCGTTCTAGAATGTCTGAAATCCCTGCAATTACGCAAAACAAAGCCCAGGCACTTATAGGCTCCATTACATACATTATCAATGTGCCTATTCAACCGTAACTTGTTATCTAATGTAACCCCTAAGTCTCTTATGAACGTTACTTCTTTGAGATAATTATTATTAATTTTATAATTAGGATCAGGGTTACTTCTTTTTCTGGAGAAATGTATAAAGTAGCATTTGTCTACATTTAAGTCCATCTTATTATCTTGGCACCAAACAGCAAGACGGTCAAGATCTTGCTGCAAAAGCAGAGTATCATTAGATGTCTTGACTGATTTGAAGATTTTTAAATCGTCAGCGAACAGACAGTAATTGGAATGATTGAAACATTTGCCAATATCGTTAACAAAAATGTTAAAAAATAAGGGACCCAAATGAGATCCCTGTGGAACTCCAGATAGGACTTTATAAGGATCAGAACTGTGACCACTTACGACAACCAACGATTTTCGTTCCGTCAAATAGGAACTACACCAACTCAGCAAAGGTTCTGCTACTCCATAGGCTGAAAGCTTGCTGAGAAGCAATTGATGGTGGATTATCATTCCCATTGTCTAAGTACTAAGTTAAGATTAAAAACGCAATTTTAATACCCCAAATCGATTAACTTTCCAAAAAAAATCAGTTAAATGCTTACGATCCGAAAAGAAGTTTATATATTATTAGGTAGCGCGAATATCAATATTTTTTATTTAATTTAATATTTCAGTTATTTTACGCTTTTTAGTGCCTTATTAGTTTTTCACATCGAAGGCGGTTTATTTTTTTTTTGGATTTTTTTTTTACCAAAGCTTCAGATTCTTTCATAGTGACTTCATTCCACATCTTCTCAAACTCCTTTTCGGCCATCTTCCTAGCCTCTTTCTCCTTTATCTGATACAGCTGTATCTCTTGAGCTTCTTTAGCACGCAACTTGTATATACAGGGCAGGATATGCGCGCATTTGGACCTTTGAAATAGCAAAGAGATCTTGTTTTCAAGCTTATCTCGTCCATATACAGATGAGTACGTATAAGCAAATCAAATCCCTAATTAGATTTAACTTGATTTCAGTTCGATCGTTCATATATCTAGGGACATTTATCTATACAATGAATATATAAAAAAAAGAAAAAGAAAATAAAGAAAAAAATAATTAAGAATGAGTATATCAGAGGAAGTTTGAAAATAGCACCACTGACAGATAAGTTGAGGAGTAATAGGTTAGCAAGGTATGGGCATGTCATGAGGAGAGATGAAAACCATGTAACTAGAAAAGTGTTGAGTATGTTTGTGGACGGATATACGAGTTGAGGAAGACCGAAAAAGGTATGGATGGACTGCGTGAAAAATTATATGTGCGTAAAAGGTGTGAATACTGAAATGACATTTGACAGGAGAGAGTGGAAAAAGAAAATAGGTTGTGCCGACCCTACTTAGGTGGGATAAGGGTAATGACGATGATGATGATGAATATATATAAGCGCATCAGTTCAAAACGGCTGCATCTATTTTACTAATCTTGCCTTTATAAGAAATTCATAGTGGCCACATAATTTCTGGTACAAACTAATTGTTACATCATATTCATAGAAATAAAACTAATTATACTAATAGAAACCGGATATAAATTGAAACTGGTAGACCTGTTGAACCAATGTTGGCACACTTTTCGCCTATCTTAAATTTGTCACGTGTTCAAGTAAGAAAGTTTGCATTGCAAATACGCCTTGGTACATAAAATCTTTTCAATTTAGTCCTTGGGATATTATTAGCAAGCATAAAATTTAAAAACTGAAATTCTATTTGAGGTTCATTATATATTTGCAAGGCATTAGTTGCCTAATGGGCAATGATAGAATCTGTTTAGGTATCGTTGACTGAAATAAAGCCGAACTTAAAACATTAAGTCCAATCTCAGTTCACAACATGAGGAAAATTTTTTATGCCAGCTATATATAGTCAGGTGGAGCAAAGACCAGATAATTTGGACATTTTTTTAATAATAAACTCGGCAAGATCGCTCGTTTATCAAATAGTCCAGCGATGAGAGTGAGTCACCAAGACAAAATTGCATGAAATAAGGGTCCATGACTTACAGTGGTGTATCTTTGTATTTCTCCTCATGCTCTTTTTTCCTCTTCTCTAAGAGATATTGTAGACGGTTTTTCTTCTCCTGCCAAATCAGTTCAGCGCCCTCTTGAGCTTGTTCTACGAACTTGCGTATGTTATTCTCTTCCTCCACAGCTAATAGTTCGATTAATCTGTTGGTCAAATTTACAAATCGACTTTACGAAGCTATAAATTCTGCAGTAGTCCAATGCTTAAGACTTGAAGATTATTTTGACACCTATATTATATTAATATTATAAAGAGGTAAAGTTCGTGAGTTTGTGACGTTGTAGGGGGTAATATCTGGATTTACTAAACCGATTTTGAAAATTATTTTACCAATAGAAAGCCAGGTTAGTTGTGAGTGTCATAGGCTATATATTAATGCGAAAAATTAAAAGGCTTTTTTGTGGTAGTCAGATTTGCAAAGTCGGAGAAAAAAACGGTCGAATGAAAACGTTCCTCACGAACGCTGCCTTAACGATAAGAGATATATGATTGAGTTCTACAGAAAAGTTGTAGAGCATGATAATGCCTAAAAAAAAGTCACCGACGGCATATGTCTAACTTTTATATTTAAGTCACAAAAGTAGTTTTTTTATAAACGTCTACGGCCCAACGAAGTGGGCACGGATCAGCTAGTCGAATCTAAATTAGAATTTAACAATCTGGGCAATTTCATTGAGATTTACAGTTTCTCATAAATTACGTAATAAATGATCGAAAATAAATAAAAGTCAGATGGAAATCTGAATAATACCTGAAGTACTTTGTGTGATCATTGCGCTTTTACAATGGCCGTCGTTATCTTCCCAATCGTCACCATACAATATAACGTTCTCAAGTCAAAGGCTTTTGGGTTCATACATTATCGGTTGTATGTTTTGGAAATCTCAAAATTCATCTTATTTTTTTAAAATTAATCAGAATACCAAGTTTCATTTCCACTGCGAATGAACCCACACTCGATATTTTTTTCATTTACTAAAAACTACCTACCTTTTTTGTTGAATCCACAGGGGCTATTGTCACTTTTTTTCTTTCGACCTGAATACGCCATTGCCCCAGCAAGGTCTTAACAGCTTCACTAGACTACTAATGCGAACACTTAAGGCACTCAACCGATTTTATTTTGACAACTAGCTCAAGGGTCCGCACCACACCTCGGCTTGGGCTGTTGCCTGATTCATTTTATTATCACTCGTCTCGAATTTTTATCACCATAAATATTCGAATTGTAAACGATTTATTCACTCACATGTTCCACATGTCCCGACCACTGAAGTACCCACCCTTCAGCTCTGTTACCTTTCGACTATATAGCTTCAAAAATAATGCGATATAGAGTGCACCAAACGATACCTTTGTTTTTTCTTCTGTAAATCTTCTTCGTAAGAAGCCATGCACAGGTCCACACGTCGAGCTACGTTGTTTATCAACGACCTAAAATGGGTTCAAGTAAAACAGTATTAACTGTATTTTATAACAAATTAATGGTATCGCGTTGCGTCTTTTTTTTGCAACCAAGTTTGTTCAAGTAACCACTGTTTTGGATGGATGAATATAGGTATATATATATGACGCATAGAGCCTTTAATGAACTGAATCATGATTCGCGAGGTAAATTTATACAATTTCCAAGCATTGAGATGACGTGTACGTACCTAGGTATATATGTAAATTTATTATCATTAGAAGCAATTGATTACAAAAACCAATTGTTAAACCAAACATCCTTCATATATAGGTATGTACCTTTTTTTTTTAACGTGGAGAGAAAAACCATCATGAACTGTCAGGCCTCCAGGGGAGGACTTGAGCTGAGTCGACCGCCACCTGCGTACTGGGGCGCAGCTGCCAGTGCCTTTCGGAGACTTTAACCAACTAAAACTCCACAACAACTTACGCCGCACTACGGGTGTGTCTCGGGGTTGCGTGAGCAAGCCCCGCTACACCTCCGGCGGCAGGCGTTTCCCACATATAGGTATGTACCTAATGTAACTGTTCATTTCACAGCGCAAGCGAATGTCGAAATTTAAAAAAAAAACTCAAAATGTACGATTTTTTAGTTTTGCCAGAAAGTAAACTAACGTTGCGAGAAGAATACATCTAATTCAGTACGGCCAAAACTAAGAAAATAGATGACTGATTTAAGACGCGTGGAACAACGTAGTCTCCGGATATCTATACATATAATAAGGAGGTAGTTTCTGTAATTTTTAGATTTTTGTAAAAAAAATTGTTTTAGGTATCCAGGAATAAAATACATTTCAATCATTTTTAGAAATATATGTCTGTCTGTCGGTTTGTTTGGACGCGCATCAATGCCAGAGTACTGCGTTCACGATAAAACCTCACAACCAAGACGATTATAAAGCACATCCTCGGGATTAACTTAGGTCTTTGTTTCATTAAAATCGGTCCACTCTATTAACAGTTATTGTAATTTTATTGACGACGCGACTTAAGTACGAGAGAAAAGTTGATAAGTAAATGGACTTAATACATTCAAATATTATTAATCACTGTTTTCTTATATAAAAGGTTCTAAAGGACGAAGTCGCGGGCACAACTAGTAATTAATAAAATAATCTATACGTATAATAAGAATGCAAATCAAACGTGTCTGTCCATTTTTGATTTTCATGAAAAAAAATGTTGCAGTTAATAAGTAATAGAATACATTTCAATCATTTTTGAAAACGTCTCTCTGTTTGTATGAACACGCATCACTGCTAAGTACAGGGTTCACAATAAAATCATCAAGCGTATCTTTGGGAGTAACTTAATCTTTGTTTCATTAAAATCGGTTCATTCTATCAAAAGTTATTGTAATTTGAGCGACGGCTCGAGGTAAGTACGAGAGAGGAGTAGTAATCTATACTAATATTATAATGCATATTCGTTTGGTTGAACGCGGTAATCTTAGAAACTACTAGTCTGATTTGAAATTTCAGTATTAGATAGATCATTTATCAAGAAAGACTATATAGGCTATAGGCACAACGTCACAAACTCTACCTCTTTATAATATTAGTATAGATAATTATAGTTTAGCGATATAAGTTGAATATCCCTATCGTTGAACTAGGAAGCAGCAGGCATTATTCCCACATATTATAGTATATAATAATATGATTATTAGTTCTGTGCCCGAGTGTTTAACATTTATCATATACGTATTATTCTATTTGATTGAAAAAGGCGTTACTTTGCACTTGCGCCTGGAATTAATGGTCGCTACCACGTCTCACACACTCTTGCCCGCTCACATCACATGAAGATGCTCCCTCATGGAGCGAAATACTTGTAGTCGATTGTGTGATTTATTTATACTAATATTATAAAGAGGAAAAGTTTGTGAGTTTGTGACGTTGTAGGGCATAATCTCAGGAACTACTGGTCGGATTTGACAAATTATTTCAGTGTTATATAGCTCATTTATCGAGGAAGGCTATAGGCTATATATCATTACGCTAAGACCAATAGGAGCGGAACACCAATGAAGAATGTTTCAAAATCGGGGTTTTTTCCTCTTGAGAGTTCCGCTGCGTTTTAGCGTTAGCCTAAAGATTCATTCCACGCGGACGAAGTCGCAGGCAGAAGCTAGTATGAAAAAAGTCCATGTTTTAGTAAAAAAGTAATAATATTATAATGCCGTTTTATTTTTTTTAACATACATCGTTTTTCCGTGACATTGCGACTTAATTTAATTTTATGCAAATTATTACACTCCATTATGCTCTTACTTCGTCTGTGTTGAAATTATTATCTACACTGATATTATAAAACTGAAGAGTTAGTTGAACGCGCTAATATCAGGAACTACTGGTCCGATTTGAAAACATGTCGAGGAATTATAGGATATATATCATCACGCTAAGACCAATAGGAGCGGAGCACCAATGAAGAATGTTTCAAAATCGGGGTTAACGTACGTATTATTTAAAAATATTTTCACCTTCTACGCAAACGAAGTCGCGAGTTAAAGTAACTATTTCACGCGGACAAAGTCGCGGGAACAGCTACATTACAATAAACTTGAAAGCTGTGGTTTTTCGTATGACTCTGTTGTTTTATCTACGGGAAGTAGGAAATCCGTATGATTTAAATTATACGCAGCCCACGGTCACTGCTTATACTCGTGTTAAGGATAATGACACTGAGATGAATTCATTAAAAGTAAGTTAACACACTATTAAGATTCAACGCATCGAAATAAATCTGTATCATTTACACATCGTTCGTTTCAAGAAAAGACGTAACTCAAAAATTGATTTCTGTTTTGGATGGCAAACGGCAATTACAGTTGGCTAATGTGGAATGCCTCTGATAGCGTTAACTGGGGATCTTTAAAATACGGCAGGCAACTCTCTGCATCCTGACCATTACCGGCGGTAACGGGTTACCGATACACTGGGATTTGATAGAATTGGACGAGAGTATGGGTTTACAGCTTAATCGCTGTAATATATACAATGGAATTGTAGACTGTCCAGAATTATTATCTAAAGTTCAGTTATATGTACCCACAAGTACACCAAGAAAACTGAACAAGTAGTAGTACTTGTACCACTTGTAAGGACGACATATCGATAAAATTGTTTTTTGATCCAAGCATGTAAATATTTTAATTCTTAGGCAATGTTTGTCTAGAGATTTTTTTTTATTAATACTAACTTTGTTTATATAATCATTATGTTGAAGTGAAACTTCTAATGCGACTTCCAACAAGGTTGCGTTAAACGTTTAACGCTACCATGGAGTGGGTATGAAAGCACTGTTGCGTTAAACGTTCAACGCTCCTGGGGAGGGGGAATAGAAAGAAATAGAGCGAGAAAAATAACCAAACATTTCGTTATCATAATCCCATTGTAAATGTTATAGATTTGGATATTTCTCCACTCGAAAATGATAATTAAAAAATGCAATCAATTGTGAATTGTATGCAATGTTAATAAAGTTTGTATTAAAGAAACAATATGATTTCACTAAAAATCAATTTCTACCCCTTCCTATTTTTATTTCCACATTACCAAGTTTCACCTCTTCCGCGTAGAGGGACTCCGCGCACTATTTTTTTTTATGTTTATTTGTTCAAGCGTCTTTTTCTTTGTTTATTTATATTTAAATGGAGGGCATGTGTGATGGGGCAATGGTGGTGTGATTTCGGGTTACGGTGTATCCTAGCTGTTGCTTTACGCGTAGGTAGTTTTTTCACCATTGACGTATACCAAGAGGACATATTCTTATAAATACGGGTTTTTATTCTTCATTACAGCGTTTCACCATAATCCCATCTGATGTAAAATGACGATGTGGTCTAAGTTTATAAGTGCTTGGTGATGCATTTTCAACTCGAGGGTTGTAGCTAGCCAGGAGGATTTAGAACCACAAGTAGGCGTTTCAACATAGACCTCAACCCTAGTAACATACCTATACGTTGTATTTCAAGAATTGATAGAGTGGACCGATTTGAATGAAACCAAGACTAAACGTTACTCAAGAATATGCACTATGATTTTCTCGGTGAGGTTTTATAGTGAACGCAGTAATTTGGTAGTGATGCGTGTCCAAACAAAGAGACTTCTGAGAGTCTGCATCGAATCGGTTATGTAGTTATTTACGACATCACATTAGAAACCTAAAAATAACAGTATTACTCCATTATTTAATGGATGTTATTATACATATAAACCTTCCTCTTCAATCACTCTATTTATTAAAAAAACCGCATAAAAATCCGTTGCGTAGTTTTAAAGATTTAAGCATACATAGGGATATAGGGACAGAGAAAGCGACTTTGTTTTATACTATGTAGTGATTCCTAGACATTTGCAACAAGACATTTTTATGTAGGTGGTAGAGTCACGCTGAAGCTATTATTGGTTTCAGCATGAATGGGTCGGCTCGCCCGGGGTAGTACAACCCTCTCACAGAAAACCGATGTTAAGTAACAGTGCTTACATTGTTGTGTTTCGTTCGGTCAGTGAGCGCCGGAGGACCACCTCTCCTCCTCTTCCCCCTTGTTTTACTCCCCCTCACCCCCATGACAGGCTAGCACGCACTTGCGACTCCCCTGGTGTTGCATGTGTCTATGGACGGTGGTGATCACTTAACATCAGGTGACACACCTGTCCATTTGCCTCCTATGATATAAAAAAAAGAATACTGAAATAATTTGATAGGCGAGAGTGGAAAAGGAAAACATGTTGTGGCCAACCCTACTTCGGTAGGATAAGGGTAAGGAGATGATGATGATACGTCATACTTACTACTTACTAAAGTAAAAGATAATTTATAACTTCGTCTACCACAGACAAACAAGTAGTTTATTAATGCAGTAACACTTTTAATAGAGATGTATTTACTAACAGTATTGACCGCTTAATATTAGATGGACGCCATAACTTTCACTTTTTTTTTTTTATATATATATACAATACCTGCGATCGCATTTTATGAAGAAATCACTGTGTTGTTTATCCTTCAACTCCTTCAGTTTATTCTCAGCACCCCTCTTCTGATCCTCTTCATCGGCGCGAAGTTTCTTCACGAATTTCACGTAGCGAAATGTAGAGTTTAACACTCGAGACGTCTGTTAGTTGAAGTCATCAATTAAACTACATTTATTTCCATCTACCATCATAAGAATAATCGAAGTACCCTCAAATTATTTTGTTGTTGTCAAAACATGTTTGTCTGATGTCATTATACGGGTGCTATTGAAAAGAATCAGGTAAATACGAGCGATATCTAATACAATCAATAGATTATCTAGAAAACTATGCTTACTTAGCTTTTGCTCGAACCTATCCCTAAATCGCCAGCTTTTTGCAAGTCCAACGTTTGCCCTGCTGCATAACGAACAAGGCAATGACGAAAGCAGAGTGGGAGAGTTTTATAGCCTGACTGGGTCGCAACCACCATGTATATGGCGAAAAAGCCCGTCATACTGATTCACTTCTGCGAGTCGTGTTTCGGGATCAGCCTGTGCATATCCAGCTTTTCGCTGGCCGGCATGACAGCGGCGACCGGCGATCGATAGTGTATCTCTCGGTGGTCGCCATTGTTTTTGAATTGTACTGTTCTTACCATCAGGCATAGTGCAATCACTTTGCCGTGCTACAATAAAAAAAAAGTTCTCATAACGATATTTAAACGGTACTTAGGGTGTATGTAGGTACTAATAAGATATTAAGATCCTGAAAGTTTCAGATCTCTAATTTAATTGATTTTCGAGATAAAGCAAAAAATGTAAAAAAAAAAAGAAAAAAAATTCTATCGAATAAATGGATTAGACTTAATTTTGAGTATATTCTGGGGGCTACTAATAACTACTGGAATAACGAAAAAGTACGTTTCATTCATTTTTAGAAATATGTCTGTCTGTTTGTTTGAACATGCATCAATACTAACGTACTTTACGATTAATCCCCACCAAGATAATAAAAAGCATATTCTCGAGAAATATTTAGACTTGGTTTCATTAAAATCTGTTCACTCTATCAAAAATATTGTAATTTTAATGACGTCGCAACTTCAGTATGAGAGAAATTAGATAAGTAAATGGATATAATACATCCATCAGAGGACGACTAGACGCCGTGAGGGTTTCCACCCTTATGTGGTTGATATTCCCGAGATTCATACGAAGCGATTTGCTTCCACGTTTATTGTACGTACGGCTAAGGTATAGAATTCACTCCCGGCGTCTGTCTTCCCGTCATCATACAATTTGGGAGTGTTCAGGAGTAGATTGAACAGGCATCCAGCAGGAAAGCGCGATCCATCGTCGGCTTCATCGTCACTTACCATCAGGAGATTGGAGCTAAACGTGAGCTTGCAATTTTTTTTTTAATCAGATGATTTTAATAATCACTTTTTTTTTAATAAAGTTCGCTAATAGTTAATTATATAATAATAAAGTTCCAATTCACAATAACAAGTTTCCGGATAGTAAGTTCAAACAGGGTTTGGTGACAAAAGGCTATCATCGGGTGAGTTATTCAAATTCAAATGAAACCTTTAAAAACGACTATGACAATTACATATAAGAGTTGTTGAGTTATGTATGCTTGGTACACATATATGTTTCAATAACTCATATATGTACTTAGGTTAGCTTAAATAGGTCGAGGATTGCATGAATCAGGCAACAACAGCCAAGCCGAGGTGTGCCGTGCACCCTTGAGCTAGTTACTCAAATAAAATCAGCTGAGTGCCTTAAGCGCTCGCCTTAGTAGTCCGGTGAAGCTGTTAATACCTTGCAAGGTAAATAGCGTGGTCAGGTCGAGAAACAAAAATGACTCATAATACAAAAAATAGATAAACTTGATCGAGTTTCTTGGCGTCTTTTTCCAAATTACTGGGTTATTTGTCCCAAACGGTGGTTTGACGTTAAAAGTGTCTCCTCAGGAGTATAAATCAAGTAAAATATTTTTGATTATAATTATTAACACACGTATTACACGTACATAGTAACAATCAGGCACTCCTCTAGGTCCGGGACCGTCTTTAGGTATTTTCTGTCGTGGTACAGCTCCTGGTGGTTCATACATGATTCTTTATAAGAATATCTAGTAATTTTTCTATACAAACATATAATACTACCTATAAAACAGATTGACACATATCTCTTGATTATTGCAAAATAATGAATCAATGGTGTAAAAACCCATAGACTAAAAAAAACTATTCACTTGTCAAATAAGTTCTAATTACTATATTCTTTATGCCTATTAATTTTTATATTAATAAATAACTTTTTATAGTTAGACGTTTTAGTTCACAAATGTCATTGATTGTCACTGACACCTTATTGGTATTATTATATACGCCGTTATGCTAAACTGTTAAAACTCTGTTTCAGGCCTCGATTCAAACCCTATATCAGAGGGAGTAAAACAGTTTTGTGTACACTCATAAACTCACCAATCTAATGACATAAAAAAAATTTAAACTTTCCTCTTTAAAATATCATTGTTACCTTGCGATGACTTCACTATTCAAGCGTATGAGTGTGATTTTTACATGAATTAACATTGTTATTATCAGTGTTTAACTTTTAGCAACACCTTAATTATCTCGGTGTATAGATATAATCAAAATATTAGTTTAGAGATACGGGTAAGAATAACTGAGATATGTTTTTTTAATATCCGTTTAAGGTGTATATCTGGCATTATAGAATTTGTAAAGTACCATCTGTCGATCGTCATAAGTTAGTAGGTCTGTGTTCCGCAATAAACAGCAACTTTCCGCCGGGTTAGCTACTGTGTCCAAGATGAAAACCAGTCAACAAAGCAACCTATATCTAAGTATGTTCTGAAAGCTGCCCTTACACAAAACTAGAATTATTCTGGATAAACTCCAAGCTCTAGTTGGTAAAAACCTACGCGATGAGACCATAAACATGCTGAAACACATCGACACCAGCGATGATTGTCCATAACTTGTTATTCGCAATCATAGAGTAACAAAGCTGCGAGCGTAACAAAGCTGCGAGCATAACAAAGCTGCGAGCGTAACAACACTGCACATTGTCATTTATTTAATTATTTTTTTTTTTTATGTCATAGGTGGCAAACGAACTGTTGTGTCACCTGATGTTAAGTGATCACCACTGTCCATGGACACTAACAACACCAGAGGAATCGCAAGTGCGTTACCACCCTTCAAGGGGAAGGGTTAGGGGAGGGAGACGGAGAGGAGGGGAGGTGGGCCTCCGGCGCTCTCACTGACCGAACGAAATGCAACAATGCAAGCACTGTTACTTCACGTCGGTATTCTGTGAGAGGGTGGTACTACCCCGAGTGAGCCGACCCATTCATGCTGAAACCAGTAATAGTTTCAGCGTGGCTCTACCACCATTAGTGTAATATAAATATAGTAGATGTTGTAGACCTCTTTCAATTAGCTATGGTTATCAAACTAAATTTTGTCACCAACTATTTTCAATGCCCAATTACTCAAAAACACTCAAATACTTTCAGCCAGACTTACTACTAAAACGACTTACTGTCTATGTTTTTGTCATACGTATAATAAGAATGTAAATCGAATGTATATAAGTAATAAAACACATTTCAATCATTTTTAGAAATGTATGTCTGTCCATCTGCCCGTTTGGACAAGCATCACTGTTAAAATACTGCGTTTATGATAAATCCTCTTCAAGGAAATTATAAAGCATATCTTGGCGTAACATTTAGTCCTTGTTTCAATAAAATCGCTTCGGTTTATCAAAATTTATTGTAATTTTAATTTTAAGGACTGAAGTACGAGAGACAAGTAGATAAGTAAATGGACTTTACTTTTAGATGATTTTATTAACGACTGTTTTTTTACATTAAGTTCCATGCGAACGAAGACACGGGCACAGCTAGTCGACGTATAAAATGTAGTTTATTTGGAATTGTATTTTCTTTTTATTCCGCCAAAAGCGATCCATTGCTGGCCATAGGCCTCTTCCTACGTTGGGGCGTCTTCTCGATTCTAGTATCCTATCGGTATTTTTCCATCGGATCTATGGGTAATGTGTTTCGTCCACTACTCTAACAATTCTGAAAACTAAGACATTAGTTTCTCCGCGCGACCTCATTTCTGATTCGATCATTCCGAGACTCAGAGTACAGCCCTTTCACATGCCTTTTGAGTGACCTTGAGATTTCTCATAAGGCCCATCATTAGTGAATTGAATCAGAAATATGTGTATAGAATAGAAAAATGAAAGAATTAGCAAACAACACCGCTTAAGTAAAAAATTGGCGGTTTTTAAATTTACTAGGATAATTATTCTCATGACGTGAACGTCGATAACATTTTGAACGTTTCAAGCAATAAGAGACCAGTCTTCAAATTACTGCAATAAAAGGTAGTGAAACAAAAAGTTATACTTCTTTGGCGTAACAAGATAAAAACCTTTTCAAAAAATTTATCTTTCGCCTTATTGTACGTTTGTAGAAAAAACGACACTAACAATAGAAAAAAGGTATTTAATACATTGAAAGTTTTAATACAAAGAAACCAAATGTTGACTATAGCTAACTTCAGGGTGTTGATTTCTCGTGACGGTGTGCGCGTGCATCGTAAAAATTTACTCTCATCATTTTTCTCTAACGCGCCTAAAGAAGTATAACTTCAAAAAGTTGAGGCAGTTATAAGAACTGCCGACAGAAGTGAAAACACGAAACAATCTCTTTTGAATTTAATTATAGTTTGGTTTATTTACATTTCATAATTTGTAGATTGAAATTATTATAATTAATCTGGTTTTCATATCTATTGGCACTCCGTACAATAATTATATGCATTTTTATATACTTTACCATAAATCAAAGCTATGGTGAACTGCACAATCTCAATAAAAAATAACAATATAAGATGTACACAGGCCGTTATACTACGCGCCCATAGTCTGCCGCGCCGCGAACGCAACGCGGTCGGTCGCGCTTACTAGCATATGTGTCGTTTAGAAACAGAAGTGGTCAACTCCACTTTGCAATTTTTATGTGTATAGCGAATTTTCCATTTTTAGCTTATTGCAGAGACTATGAAACATTTAGGTATCTGTAGTTTTAATACAATTAGCATAGAAAGCTAAAAAAAATAAAAATGTATGCTACAGTACAATAGTTTAAAGTTATGAGACTTAGAAAGTGGAGTTGACCACTTCTGGTTCTATACGACACATATCATGGAGCAAATCTTCTGTAAAAAAAAACCGCTCAACGCGCCTAAATAAGTATTCACTTCAAAAAACAGCGTATACACTCCCCTATAAATCAGTCAACTTGACTTGAGCAGTGTTGTTTGCTAAGATATAATAAACTGTAGTGAAAAGGTAAATAATACACAACATAATAGATAATCAGACTTTTAATTTTGTGTCAATCAACCTTAACATTATAAAGAGTAACAAACTGGGATATTAGAGTAAGATTAGATAAAGGTATATAAGAACAAGATATATTAATATGAAAGAATTACTTGTATGCTCAAAAAATAGATTTGCTCGTGGTACTGAGCCAAAAGAGCAAAAATCTCCCGCATATATAGATAGCAGATTAGTATTTTAGCGGAAAGTAGGCCTTCTAATATCAAAGTCCAAAGAAATGCACAAAAATATCTAAATCACTAATTAAACATATTTAAAAATAATCAAAACTGAACAAAAAAAAATTAACAAAAATAACTCTTGTATCAAAAATGAAAAAAACAATTCATATAATTAAAAAAACAAAGTGCTACTTGCACGAAAAAACTGAAAAGGAAAATAGCTAGAAAATAACGTTGTTCTATATTATGCTTAAATGCGAGGGTAAACTTGATTGTTGGCGTGGCGAGTATGTGAGACGTGGCGACGCGATGCCATGCGCTAGCGACTCTACGCAATCTCTCTTGTTTTAGATAGTCATATTATGAAACGAGTATTTTTGTGGCCATAAACTACAAAAAATAAAAAATAGACTTAGCCAGTTTTTCCCTTTAGTCCTTCAAATTTCGTAATGAGTGAAAAAATGCTGACGTCATCGCCATTTTCGCCTATACACAGTGCCTACGTAATAATTACAAAGTCACGCAGAGAAAATGTAATTCCCCATTTCACAATTACAAAAAAGTCCAGTCAAAATGGAAAAAAGAATGTGTCAATTATACGGACAATTCCATAGACCTGAGAATTATTATAAGTAATAAATAGACTATCAAGCAATAAATACCAAAAATACCCACCGATCCAATATCTGCTAAAAAAAAATGTATTCAAGGTCGAACGCATCGATTTTATTTGCATTAATAAAAATAAAGCACACAAAAGTTATATAACAATTTTTTTGTACAACAAAATTAAAACAAAACAATTAAAAATAAATGAATAACAAAAATTACTTAGACTTTTGCCAAAAAATTCACTCAACATATATGGGATATGTATTTTCGATAGTTGTAATGGTAATTTTCTCATTTTTTAATTAACTATCTCATTCGTAATGCTACTCCTTTATCTGCGAAACGAAGTTTCAACTACTTGTCGCGCTAGAATGAATGTTAAAAATAATTCCGGTAAATGCGCAGGTGATACGTTGCCACACCTGTGTCTTTCCAATGACTCGACATTAACGTCCGCTAAACTCCTTTGATATTTGTAAAAACCACCAGCCCAGTTGTCTCGGTCTGCTTCTATCGTTACGCATGACGATAATGTGTTCCCACCTGCATTTAGTTTGACTATAGATAAAACTTCGTGCCGATACACACAGGTATGGGAGTAGCTTTAGAAAAAAGTAAAAAAAAAAAACCGGACAATAATGAATCTAGTCAAAGAAAATACATCAAAAGGTCTTTAATCGTAATTAAGTACCTCCCTAATTTTAAATTGTCATGAACTTATTAATTAATTAATTATTACATATTTCCTGTTGAACTTTGAAGAGTTCTTTTATATATCCTCGAAATCCAAGGCCGAATATTAGTTCTGTTAAAATGAGACCTCCAAAATATTTCCTCTTCAATAAAAAAAAAACATTTTCCTAGATTATTTATAATTGACAAATGTCGAGGAAACAAATATAGAAAAATACATACAAATTGAGATAAACAAAAATGACCAACGTTAATTAAATAAACAAAAACCATTTTCTGAATTTGTTTATAATTGACGAATTTTGAGGAAACAAATATAGAAAAATACATCGAAATTGAGATAAACAAAAAGGACCAATGTTAGTTAAATTAAAATGAGACCTCCAAAATATTCCCTCTCAAATAAAAAAATCACTTTCTGGATTTGTTTGTGATTGACGAATTTTGAGGAAACAAATCTAGAAAAATACAACCAAATTGAGATAAACAAAAAGGAGGTTCTAATGTCGGTTAGAAAGTAAAAAATGTAGAACATTACATGATCTAGAACTATTGCTTTAACTATTTCCAAGATAAAATTTTATTATATTATATCTACACTCCGTAAAAAGAATAAGGGAAAAAACCCATGCCTTTGAACTTTTGATATTGTATACATTTTATGGAATTAGGATCAGTGGGGCCTTTGATATTATATTTGTGATTATAAAGAGGAGTATCCACTTTGACTGGACTACACATACATTTATAAAATGCATTTCTTACTCTAAGAATTAAGAAATAAATTTTGATGATTGGTTTTTCATTTTTCTTAACATTAAAACATAATCGAAATGTTATCAGAACTTTTATGAAATCAACGATTCTGATAGAAGATTTAAAAGAGACGTCTTAAAATATATCCTTATACCTTATCGCGTATAACAACTAGGGGTCTGCGAATAATCGATAACGAATCAAACCAACTATCCGAATAATGCGAACAATTATCATTCAGATAATTTCAATTATGTCACTAATTTAAACTATTTTAATGACTTGAACTAATTAGATATTTATTAAATACTAAATAAATAATTATTAATATACAAAATTAATTCAATAGATTCCTCTGTTAGTCGAAGGATTATTAATTAAACTAGTTTGAAAGTTAATAAATTTAAGTTTTTATGCAAGAAAAAAAATACAAATACAAGAAATTGTTTTTTTTTTAAGGAATTGATATTGTTATAAACTATAAACGTATTCTTAATTGTTGAATGGTCGCACAAAATATTCAAATGGTGTAAAAGTTATACGTTAGTACTCTATTACCTCGTTAACACATTTTGAGCACCAAAATTTAAAACTATTGTTTTATGTATGTAATATTAATTAAAATTACGATATTCTAGAAACCTGTTAAAATATGAAATAAATAAATAAGGAAATTTCTTTGAAAAAATTACGCTATTTCTAGAAATCTGTTAAAATATTAAATTATACATAAATAATGAAATTTCTTTGAAATATTTCAGTTATTTCTAAAAACCTGTTAAAATATGGTATTATACAGAAATAATGTAATTTCTTTGAAAATATTCAGCTATTTCTAGAAACCTGTTAAAATATGAAATTATACATAAATTAAAATATGAAATTATACATAAATAATGAAATTTCTTTGAAATAATACAGCTATTTCTAGAAACCTGTTAAAATATGAAATTATACATGAAAAAATAAATTTCTTTGAAAAAATTCGGCCTTTTCTTTAACATTTTTGTTAAAATTGAAAATGCTATACGATTATCTAGATTTGACGGAAAAAGTATATTATTGATGTGTGGGTGTCTATAGTATTTTTCCTCTCGGATGCTGGTTATTTATTGTGGGAGTGATTTTGGAAAAGGGACAAAAATTTGTGAGACGGGGGATAAGCGTGCGATATTTGATTAGACTAATAAGCTCGCGCGGTGACGGCGAGTATCAGTTGTGCACTCATCTAGTTATATATATATATATATAGTGTTGTGTATAAAAACTGAGGTTATATTTATATGTGTAAACTATATTAATAATTAAAGTGTTTATCGTTTTTCAAAATTGCAAGTAATATAGAATTAACCTAATAAATATTTATTTGGATATTTATCATACTTTTAGATTAATTCATGTCGCTGTCAAAGTCTGAAAGATGTAATTATTCGATAAAATAATATCGGGATTTATGTTACTATTGCGTATTTACTGCACATATATTTCATTTAAATTTCATGATAGGATAACATGCCATATGTTACACATCTAATGCGCCTACTATAAAGCTCGCTCGATTTTTTGATTAAATATTTTCAATAATAGGAATTTATTATTGTACAATTGAATTACATAATAAGTTAAAATTCTATTCAGGAGCGTTTAAATCGTGATTCTTAATTAATAATTGCTTATTCAACTTTCTTTTTAATTTAAACTATTATAATAAAATAGTGAAACATGTTTATGTATTTCTTTTCCTATAACTATTAATTTAATAATTCTTCGTTACATTGAAAAATATTCGATCAGTTCGAATATCCGGTTCATAATTCGATTCGAGCATTGTTCGCACACCCCTAATAACAACTTAAACTCTATAACGAATAATACTAAAAAACAACCTTTTAATACTTTATTTTGGAAACGTCATATTTTTCTCACATTAATTTTATAACGCTATTTTTATATCCCTGTTATTGTAGCGTTATAAAATCGGATAATTTTATGATTTTTTTTTATGAAATTAATATCTGTTAGAAGAGAGAAAAGCGACGATTTATCTTTACCAACTTAAGTACAAAAAAATAATAATTAAAAAAACGTCAAAAAATATATCTTTATACCTTAAAACGTATAACGCTAAAAACAACCGTTTAATACTTTATACTGGTAACGTTATATTCGTAACATTAATTTTGTAACGTTATTTTTATAACGCTATTTTATAGCGTTGTGATATTGGATAATTTGACGAAAATGTTAATATGGATGTCGTGCAAGGCCGGTTGGCCGATGACGACCTTCATCGGGGAGTCAACGACCAGTTCCCGGTTGACCAGTTTCAGGTTAGCGCTATTGGGTAGTAGGTTCATTTTAGACAGTTCCACAATGAGACATTCCGTGTCCTTATAGAATGGCATCGTGTGCGGTAACTCCATGACTAGTCCCTCCCAAGTGTACGGTTCCCCTGTCACCTTGTTGAATACCGTAATTTTGGCTAACTTTGTTATATTATTCCCGTTAGGTGTTATACACTGAAAAATTGATTTTATAGGTTTTAGCATCATCCTCAACCTGTAAAGACCCACTTCAGGACTATAGGCTTCTTCCCGAAGGAAGGTATGGATACATAACACCAGCCGACGTATTGGGAATTTCAAGGTCTGAGAAATCAACAATTTTGTTTTTACACAAATAGTGGTACTATAAGAACACTTCTCAGGTTCAGATTTCTTCACAATGTTTTCCTTCACCAACAGCTGATAGTGTTACCGATTTAAATTAGTTAATTAAGTAGGTTTTAGCGATTGATCAAATTCTCACATCATGTTGAGTGATGAACTAAAGCTAGGCTTAAGTGTAGCTACCTAACGCATCTAATAGGTGCTTTGGGACATTTTTATACGAGGTTTGCTGTTTGTTATTGATATAAATAAAAAGATTTTCTATGAGGACTTCAATGCTAGAAACAGAATTAAAATCAATGTACAATTGAATATATGTAGATTAGGGTGGGCCAAAAAAAACTTTTTTTTTGTCTACCACGAAATTATCGTCCAAGATGACGAAAAAAAAATTCTGGTAAAGTTTGAGCTCTTAATATTAATTTTCAGAGGTGTCAGTCACATCGTGATTTTCGATTTCCCATTTAAATTACACGGGATTTATTTTTTTCGCATTTTGATGTATTTCAACGAGTTATTCTGTGGTAAAAGTAAATACATAATTTTGTAGGAAATTGTAAAAAAGGTAAAAAAAAACAGGTCTGATATAATTTTTCGCTAAGTCAACTCGGTTAAAAGTTATTCGCAGTTAAAGTTCAACTCAAAATAATATATGACGACTTCCACAATCTTTTATAGTTTTTTTTTTACAAAAAAATACCTTAAAGACATAAAACAGTTTTTTTTTATCCACCCTAATGTAAATGGCAGACATCTTATCGGCTGTAGTCAGTTCGAATTGTACTAAACCCGAGCATTCAGTAAAGGCAAGCATCGTGATGGTACCATAGTATACCTATTTTTACCATTAACTTGCAAATCAGCATCCCAAAACGTTATAAGTAGATATAAATCTATACTAATATTATAAAGAGGTAGAGTTTGTGATGTTGTAAGGTGTAATCTCAGGAACTCCTGGTCCGATTTGGAAAATTCATTCAGTGTTATATAGCTCAATTATCAGGGAAGGTTATAGGCTATATATCATCACGCTATGACACATAGGAGCGTAGCAGCAATGAAGAATGTTGCAAAATCGGGGTGTTTTTTTTCCTTTTCAGAGCTTCCGCTGCGTTTTAGCGCAAAATAACCATTCCACGCTTACGTATTACCGCCCAACGAAGTGGGCACGGGTCGGCTAGTAATATATAAAGTTAGCACACCCCAGTGGTCGGCAAATCGTGGCTCATGTGGCTCTTTGACTATTTAGTTGCGTCTCTTCCACAAAGTATAGGACACGGAATATTATTATAAGAGACGGGTAAACATTTTTGACACAAAAGCCTATAGAAAAGAGGCACAAAAACATATTGAGCAAAGGCAAACTCGAGAATGTACATGTACATAACTGTAATTATTTCCTTAAACTTAAACTAAAGCAAAGCTAAGTTTTAAAAATGGCTCTTCGAATAAACTTCAATTTTGTATTGTTATATATTTGGCTCCTTTGGATGACGAGTTTACCGACCACTGGCACACCCTAGTTTTTCAGAGATATTTCTTTTAAAAAACGATAGCAACAAGGGGAAATTTACGGTTTTTGACAAAAAGGGGGAAATGCCAAAAAGGGGGAAATGTCAAAAAGGGGGAAATGTCAAAAAAGGGGAAAATGTCAAAAAATTGAAAAAAAACATACGTTAACCGACGCCTTGAATATATCCGGGTCCTCGTATTTAGCACTGATCACGTAGAGCACAGAGTCGTGCTGCAACACATGACAGAGCCACACCTCGCGGTGTACGAGGCTCCCGAGCGTGAAAGTGGTCACCCATTCGTTTGTTTCATACGTTTCAATATCGCGTATGTGCTCCTGTGTAAACGACGTAATGTATGAGGGGAGCGTTCATTTTTTTTTAATTTTATTTTTGGGAAACAATTTTCTTGATCGCTAGTCTGCAAACTGCCGCTCGCTTACTCTTTCACATTTTAATTGCGGCTCGTCCACAAAGTATCATTAAATATTATAAAACAAAGTTTTCGCCATTAGATAAAGTGATTCATGAGGAACGTTTAGGTATACTATTGGACCCGGTAGGTGACGCTGCGGTCTAATTCTAGGAGTTTTTTACTAACAGGGCAGGACAACGTCCATCAGGTCCGCTAGTAGAATATAAAATCCACTACATGGATATTCCAAGATTCCGCCAAAAACGTTCGTTAATTAAGTTTCTTTTTATACGATTTCCTCCCCTTTTGCTCCCATTGGTAAACTTCCCTTGACCTCCCCCCTTCTTACCAAGATTATATCTGGTTCATCGCTGCTCCACTTTGGTAATTTTTTCTAACATGCCAAAAGACCTAACCTCGCGTATATTGTCTTATAATTCTTAAGTAATCCAAGTTATTTATAACTAAACTAGTGGACCTGGCGGATGTTGTCCTGCCTTGATAATAAAAAAAATCGTGAAAGTCAACCGCAACGCCACCTACAGGATCCAATTGTGAATCTAAACCATTCTCGGATCCACTGGAACACGCATACAAAGTTTTATTAAAATTGGTTTACAGCCGTTTAGGACGAGTTCAGTGACGTACACACGCACAGAAGAAATTTATGTATAAAGATAAGATGGTACAATTCCACATTAGGCCATTTAATCTCAAACTAAATACAGAAGTAGTATGATAACTAAAAGGTTGATATACTATATGGGGAACTCCACGCCAAGTCGGAAGGTATGAGAAAAAAATATTTTCCTCAATTTTGTGATATATTTTAGTCCCCCTTAAAATATTAGTTTTTTTTGGATATGTTTGAAAAATGGACCAAGTTTGATCTTTATTTTTATTTTTACATGGCTTTTATAGAAAAAAGAAATCAAAGATATTTCTAGATTTTTTATAAAGATTATTAAATCGAATTTTAAAGAATGAATATACACTTCAATTAAAAAAAAAATCTGAACTATTAATTCCTCAACTTTTAAGTCTAGTCTAGTAATGGGGGTTTTCCTAATTATTATTTATTTTCGATTATATTATAGCTCAACACTAACCTGCCTCAAATGACTTTCGTGTAAAAACTTGGAACCGGCCCAAGGGCAGAAAAAGCATTGCATGCACATGTGCATTGCGACACGCTCCATATATTCCTGTAACAGTAACAATTATTTGATCCAACTCAATTTAATAGGAAACATGTGTTTATGGTAATTTTTATTAGTAACAGAATCATAGTAAGGTAGTGCTATTAATATGGCATAGTGATGTACGTTTGGTTTAGTACGAAGAGACAAGGGCATATAATGTTTTGTATTACACTCATCCCGTATAGTGTCGATGCAGTCAGGAATGGCAATAAATACTTCGTAGGTTCTTGTCACTGTTTAATCGGCCAGAGCTTCGCCTTACAATACTTCGATACAATAAGAAGTGCCTAGATATCACAGACATCTTGCCTTTTAAAGGCCCATCTATATAAGTCAAAGCGATTACTATTTATACATAATTCCGCAAAATAGTTTAAGTAACACAAAAATAATAACGTATGAACAAATTAATGTTATTTAAGCTATAGAACAATTTTATATAATTATCCTTATTTATGTATCTCAAATGTGTTGACTAATCTGTGTGTGTCGACATGTAGATCAGCGACATCTAGCCTTTCATGGCCGAACTATGTAGTCAATGAATATACTATTATTAATAATGGTGGCGCTAATATCAATGTTCCGGTCGTGTTGTAGTCTCGTCTCTTGAATGTGATGCAGCGGCACCGGAGGTGGGCGGTAACATTTGTGACAATTTCGTATATGTCCATTTCATTTTTGTGAAAGAGTCTTCTGTAAGGAGTAACCGACACTGGAATTACGACTCTCGGACTTGCATCTAAATCATAACTCAATCTTGGTGACTTATATATAATGCCCTTGCAACACTTTAAGAAAAAAAGAAGTGAATCGTATCAAATTGCGATCACCCCTCTCTCCTTTTATCCCTTTCAAATCAAATCAAATCAAAAGTACTTTATTCAGTTTAGGCCCTAATAAGGCACTTACGAACGTCAAAGACTACCACCGGTTCAGAAAACAACCCAGTCATCGAGAAGAACCGGCAACAAACTCGATCGGGTACATTTTTTTAAACATATATTTCCAATACATCGTACAATACTTTTAGTGGATGCACAGAGAGGAGTCAATTCCAGACATCACTATCATTCACATACTGATCCACTCTATAATATCCTTTTGAAACTAAAACCCGTTTGACATGGCGCTTAAATTTACAGTCCAGCAAATCGGTAACATGCTTTGGGACTTTATTGTAGAACCTAACACTATTACCTAAAAAACTATTACTGGTTTTGCTAAGTCTGAAACATGGTACCACAGAGTACGTTATATAAATAGAGGTCGCACTCGTTCTTTCCAATCAGCGCCTCTATAATACGAGTTTCGAACTAATATCTGTTGGTTATAAATGTACATGTATGTATGCATACAGCGGTACTGCGTAAATCGTATACAAGTTTTTGATCATTTTTATTTGTAATGAATATATTCATCGTAAGGCAAATCTAAATCCAAGTGTGTATATGCAGGAGTCAATGTTTATAAGTACATCCGGAGATAGATAAAATTGTTTGTGGGAGGCAAGAAAATTTAAGGGAGCACACTCTCGTAACAGATACGTAAACAAAGTGAATGAAAACAAATATTTGAAAGTGGTCAGTTTGAAATGTCAAAATTAATTGTCATTCACCATCTTTTGTTATCAAACTTGCCAAAAAAATTATATAACAGTGCCGTCTAGAGAGTGGATTGATAACCAAAAATAGACGAGCCTTTTCCATACAAATCCGATTCTGAGAAGGGAAAATAGCGTGCATGGGCCCACCAGCCTATTTCAGTTTCCAGTATTAGTATCTTTACTAATATCTTTATGTCACATACACATCATATAACCTCGTAAGACCTAATATCCAATTTATTTCACAAAGTAACACGTAGCATTCAGGCTCAATTTAGAAAAAATAATAATCTAAAAGCCCTGTATACAAAATGATGTACATTCAAGTGTTACGGATTTTGCTTTTTAAACTTTCGTGCCAACTGTATCTCATCTAATATTATGATTATTGCCATATCACTATATTATAAAGTCCTCTGCCATGTCTGTCCGTCTGTTCGTGATAAACTCAAAAACTACGGAACGTATTGTCATGCAGTTTTCACCAGTAAATAAAGTGATTCATGAGGAAAGTTTAGGTATATAATTTCTCAAGGTTTTTTATTATTATAATTCAATAAAAGAACGCCAAAAATTATTTTTTTAATTTATAACTCGGGATCATCTAAATGCACAACGTGTATTTAAATGAACAAGAGGTAAACAATTATTGGTTGAAATTTTATAAATATTAAAAAAAAAGACCGGACCATGTAAAAACATACTAAATACTGGCCTTTTTAACTCATCTCGATCATTATATCTTTTGTACCTTAGGAGGATAAAGTCATGTCATGACCTGTCTGTGTCCTTATAATGGCAATGAGTAGTAAGAAAAGTTCAGAAATATTAGATAATTGTTTAACAACATATTTTAAATGGTTTTTTTTAGATAAAAGAAAAACTTACACTATCCTGGCTAATCAGATCCATGGCGTCTTCCACTACTTGAGGAATCGGTGTGTTCGTTAGTATGTCCTCATTGCTTACAGTTTCCATCGATGTAGACGTGTCTACTATTGTAAAATAAATAACAAGGTTTACTATGAAATTTTTTTGGCTCGATGAATCTTGATTTGGTACCTAGAATAGTATCTAGATAGTAGGACGTTCGTTATCTACCAAGTTGGCTTTTTTGACTTGGGTATCGCTCAAATCGATACAATTTTAATTTAAGACATCCATATCTAAATTTCTCCATCCCAAGGGATAATAGTAGATGGAGAATTAATACTATTTGGTAAGTTATTCAATAACAAAAGATAAAACTTATTTTCTAAAAAGTGAAATAGACTATGTTAACCTCCCCCCCCCTTTTTCCCCAACACCAACACAGGTTGGCAAAACACTTGCGTTGCTCTCCTGGTGTTGCTAGGGTCTATGGACGGTGGTGATCACTTAACATCAAGTGACCCACGTGTTCGTTTGCCACCTATGATATAAAAAAAGGGAAAAGTATCGTCATTTAGGTACGGTTAAACGGCATGGAATAAAAAAAAATCTTCTGATTTTAGACTATGAACTAACGATTTGAACGATACCCAAATAAAGAAAGCCAACTTGGTAGATAACGAACACCCTACTGGACTTGGAAATGTATTATCAAGCACCCATAGGTGTGTTCCGACTACTGCACTTAATATCCGTTGAAATCGTAGTTAATTGGCAAAATTATTAACAATAAAAATTATCGGTTGCCTGTAAAATCGGTTTACGGACAATAATTTTATATTTTATAGGTGACTGTTTAGACAGTAGCAATATTTCTGGAGGACACTCTGCACTCAATTCTCGTTCTAAATTAATAAAAGAAAAAAATAGGTGCTTAATATTTGACCTAATCATCTAGAAAAGTCCACAATTATACACAATCCTCTACGCGTCTATGTTAAAGCACAGTGTCAATGACCATCGGATGATTTAACTTTCTTTGGAAAGGGAACGTCAGGAATAAAAAAAAGGGTTTAATGCCCGTTTTACTATCGAAAGTTATTAGCTCCGTTATTGTACCCATTGTAGCTTTGGGCACCGGTCATAGCACTTAGGTTTATTATTTTATTAACAGGTTTGTAGCTATACTTTTGTAAGACTTAGAATAAACTTTAACTTAAGTTTTCTTGGTTGTTTATTAGTATTTGTTTTAATATTAATACTTTATATGTTAAATGTTACCATGAAGTGTCATATCCTAGAATACTGCGAGTGTCTAAACAGTCACCTGGTATAGATAGATACTATACAAGCCGAACGCTTAGGCCGATCGCGTCTCTCTATCGCTTGTTCCGCGCTCTCGCTTGCACAGAGCGCTCAGGCGGAACGTGACAATGAGTCATGCTTTTTCGTGCGCTCAGTCGGTCGGAATCGATTTATAAGGTGTTACCACGTTAAAAAAATACAATCATAGACAATTAATGTATAGAAAACCCGATCTTATGAGATAAAGTTAATACGGTGAACCGTTAATATAGGATTTTTAAAAATACATTTACTTACCCTCCTCGAATATATATACGTTCGTTGGCGAAGCGTTTTGTTCGTCATCGGTTACCAACTCATACTCAGTAGTGTTAGATTGATCACCCAGCACGTACACTGAAAACGGTATTGGTATTTGTCAAAATCCTGTTTGTACAATATCGACATTTTTTTAAAATCGATTGGAACGCTTAATCGATTTACAATAACGAAAAGCGTTGGTCTCAATGTTTCTAACACACGCTTAGCTTGTTTTATAAAAGGTAACAATGACCATAATATACTGGAAAAGCTAGTAATCAAATTACAAACTAATGGCGAATCGTTTATTTATGTTTTCAAGCAGACACTTGAAAACCAAACCTATCCCAAAACCTAACCTAACCTAAATATCTTCGAGCATATTATCATTTAACATCATGCAATACTAATTAAACTCTATTATATTTAAAAAAAAATCCCAAATCTATACATATAAATATGTACGGTAATCGCAACCACAATAACATTGGTTCGAGCAATCGGCAAAATTGAAAAGTATTTAAAAAATGTACTCGATATTAAGAACTATAATTTAGAAATAGTTAACGTAAATAACTCTTTAAAATATAAAGTAACTAATAAATACGGATCAATACATTCGTTACGGAACTGTGCATTGGACCTTCAAAATTTGCATGTCTATATGTAGACAATTCTATTTGCTTACTCTCTGATAACATTATAGAAAGTCTGTTTTAACACTATATTTTCGATCGTCCTGTATATACATACCATTTTGTAACGTAACCGAAATAATGCAACATTTCCGTTACAACTATGACATCTTCCGTATAGCTGATTAAAAAAAATTGTGGCCAAGGTGTTTTACCACATAAAGTGCCAGATATATATCAGTGCAAAGAGTTATGCGATTATGTACACACAGGCCAATCTTGTGACACCGCTGTCACGGGAAGAGAAAACTTTATTCTATAACCGGGACAATATAATATGTCAAATTTGACAGCTGTCAAAATCCGACAGTAAAAATTGTTTCAATTGTTTAATCGATTCAAAATATGATTTTTAATTAATTTAGCTCCGAGAAAGTGATAATAAACGTTAAAACTACCATCGTTTCGGACAAACAACCCAGTCATCGAGCAGAACCGGAAAGGAACTCGACCTGATTTATCTTTTCATCACAAATATATAAGACATGCACAGAAAGGTGCATCATTTCCGGACATCACCATCGTCTACTACTATTTTAGACATTAAAACCCGCCTAAAATGGTGCTTGAACGTACAGTCCGGCAAATCTGTCTTTTGAGACTTTGTTATAAAACCTAACACTTTTTTTTTTTTAAATACTGGTTGTAGTATTGTACGGTTATCTATATATGAGGCATATAAAATCAAAAACAGCTAAGTGCCAAATTTGCAGGAAACGAAAAAAATGTTTATCTATTCTCAGAGTTGGAGTTTTACTTATATTCAAAGTTTCAATTTTAGGGAGTGGCATAGGCTATTGATTCTGCCTGCCTATGGCCATCAGCTCTAAAAAAGAAGTTCAAGAAATTAAAAAATGCGATAATTCCTTAACTGTATTTTATTCTTACTTTACTTCTTATTTGATGATTTGGTTGTACTTAAATGTATATGATCTCAAAATCAATTTTAAAACGAAAATTAAAAGGCTGTATTTTATTTCTTGTAGGAATTAAATGGTGATTTGCAACCAATAAGACTAGATGGCTCCATACTCAGTTCATTTTTAGAACTTGTGGCACTTAGCTGTCTTTGATTCTATATGCCTCATATATCAAAACTATTGAATGTATCTTCTTAGAACTGTGACCACTTGATGCGATTTTTTTTGTCGATGGTTCTAGGTTACTAATTTTTTGGTTTCGATTGACCCTTTGCCGCTCTTTTTAATACCCAACAAAGCGTGGAGGAGTCGGTTAGTGTTGATATGATATAAAAAAAATGGTACTATAGTTTATGTTTCACATCTATCAACCAATAAAATAGAATATTACGTTACTGAACTGCAACTATACCGTGTGGGGATACATTTCATAAATATACTTGATTAGGTTTTTAATTCACACTTGAGTGCTGATTTTTTTTTAATAATACTGGTAATTAGCCCGAACGAAAATCCTTATGAAATTAAAACCGTGGCCTTAAACTAAAAGGTGCAACAAGGTATTTATTTAATTAGTTTTAGTTTTGTGTGTATGTTTATCGCGAATAGGTTATAGCAAAAATCTAAAGTGAAATTATTAAATTGTCCCGATTATACTGGTGCGATAAATGGAAACGGCGCAACGATATTATAAATAAAAAGCTGTAGACACGTTACCTACATGATATTTAGACAAAACAAATGGCACGATAACGCACACATACGTAAAGTAATACTGTAACGCCACAATGTCTTGGATAGAATGTGGAAGTAAGATAGCATATTCTCAATAACGGTGGTGAAAAAGAAATAGTTATATGTTGCTTAGATACGGGCGCATTGACGGGACAGCAGTCGAAGCGCTATCACGTATCTACAGTTTTTTAGTTCTAATATCATTGACAAGGCATTGGTTATAAACAAAGCTTCAGAACTCACTGTCGCAAGCGTTATATTCGTTGGTGACAGAAGCAGGCGGCTGTTGTAGTATGCTGAAAGCGAACCATGCGGTGAAAGCAAAAGAAAAAACACCCAGAAAAGCCAAAAAATTATATGTACAGATATGTATGTATGAGATTAATTAAATATGTACGAGTCAGAAACAAACAAATTTTGTAACGCTTGACGTATAATGATTTAAATATCACACACACATACACCTGTATACAAGGAACACAAAAAAATGAAGAAATTTTGTCGGTACATTTCCAAATGAGTTCAATCCAATTTCAGCCGTTCCTAATACTTTACGTTATTTTTCAAGATCTTTAAAATTTTGTCAATGCGAAATAGGATGATCATAACAAAAAACTAAATGACTTATTGATGGCAAGATTTGAACTTCGTTATCAGTGTATAAAAACTGGAAATCTTCAATGATTCATTTGATTAACTAATCTATACATCTATAGTAATATTATAAAGAGGTAAAATTTGCGAGTTTGTATGGGGGTAATATCTGGGTCTACTAAACCGATTTTGTAAATTCTTTTACCAATAGAAAGCTACGTTATTTGCGAGTGTCATAGGCTATATATTAATCGGAAAAATGAAAAACCTTTTTTGCGGTAGTCGGATTTGATAAGTCGGAGGAAAAAACGGCCGAACGGAAACGTTTCTTACGAACGCTGCCTTAACGATGGGAGATATATAATTGAGTTCTAGAGAAAGGTTGTAGAGCTTGATAATGCCTACAAAAAAGTCAATATCAGCATATGTCTAACTTTTATATTAAAATCACAAAAAGTAGTTTTTTTATAATAAAAAAACAATTTAATTCGTTAAGTGATAAACATCACTTTATCATTGGTCATTTTTTTTTTTTTACTTTGTTTATAGGGGCTTTTATTCCACTGAACATATCATCCCCATTGTTCCCCAATCTTTTTAGCTCTATCATGAGAGTCGCTGATGAGGTATCATAACCAGGCCATACAGCATCTTAGCTTCATCCGAACAGGGTTCAGCCAAGATGCTGTGACAAATACCTATGTTCTGGCAACTACTTTTTATACTACTCATCAACGACTCTCTTTCGATGATCATTGGTCATATTTATGGTTATCAACAACAGTTATGAATTCTTATCAATATGTGATGATATAATAACTGAGCCACAGCAACACGTGGCCGGGTCAGCTAAGACAAAGTGGATTTAACTCATTTTAAAATGTACCAACATAATTAAGAAATAGACGATAAAAGAAATAGAAGAGTTATTGCCGCGATCTTAGTTTCTCATGTAGTGGATTTTATATTCAATTCTTATTCTTGTGATATTTTACTCTACATTTTATTTTATTGATAGTGTTTTACTTAATATAGTTCGGTTATTGTGCACAAGTAATGTTGATGGGAAATAATACCACGGATCATGAATTCTGAGATGCCACAAAAACTCTCTGGAAAGTTCTAAAAAGGGAGCGACCATCTTGCAAGACACTTGTAATATTTATTACCAACTTGACAATGGCAGTAATAATCTGGAAAATTGGCTGCCATAAATAAAATAATAAAAGAGAAATACTTCGATCAACAACAACTAGATATCGGGTCGTCGCGAAAAATACGTCTCGGTAAATAACAGCTCACTTGAAATGTGTGCCCTTATTTTGTTTAGTTTGTTTGAAACACAGCCAATGTAAACACGTTTCACATGCCGCAGTGTATTCAAAAGATGCCAAAATAATACCCGAAAGAGCAATTTAACGGCCGGAGTATCTTACTTTCGTTAAATACATGTTGAATAAGTTATATTTTAAGCTTTAAACTAACAAATAATTTCAAATTTTGAACAAAATTACCGATTTTAACCCTGTGATACAAATGTTTGACCTCGCCACGCACAAACACGCACAATAACGGGAGAATGTACTTTATTCAATACGTGTTAAGGTTGAATTCACACTAAATGTTGTTTATGTTGTCTTTTCATTTGTGAGGGGCGTAATTTATTGCTTTGCTCGTTTTATCTTAAGTATTAGATAATATTTTGAACATTTGTGACTTTATTACTAGGTGTTTGTAATTAGTGTTGAACTTAAAACTGTTTTAAAACTTTTCTTCTCACTTTCTTAGTAAACAAATAGCTACACATAAGTATATATTTACGCGCTTCGATTTTGTACGTGACCCTTTATCTAGTTATTGTTGATCGAAGGAGAAATAGAAAAAAGAACATCTATTTGTATGTTTTATGAATTATAAATTATTTTGTTACTCAATAATAATTTATAATATACTTGTGGATTTTTTTAAATTTTTTTAACATTAATTGTGCTTAAAAAGGTTGATTAAGACTGTAAAAGCACATAACAATAAATTATTAGGAAAATTAATAAAATTATATCTTATTTACTTATTATTGAACATCAAGATCCATTAGATCTAACTTGACAAAAACAATTTTAATGACACTAAAATAAAAAAAAAATGCTTGGTCTCATTCGTAAATTAAAAATATATCGAAATAACATTCATAATTGGTTTGATCTAAACTCGTGCAAAAATGTATGCAAAATAATGTGTAAATTTTTTGGTGTTAAACAAGATTCACAAACAAATAAAAAAAGTCACATTTATCGTAATAAAACTGAAAAGTTATTACACATTGTGGAGAAATGAGAATAAATGCGTGAGGTAACAATCAAAGGAGTCCCTCATAAAATACGTTACGCAAAATATAACATTTCTACACCTTCCCCTTCCCCTGTAATTAGCTTGTCACATTTCCTGAAATTTTTGAGTACATTATGAATATACTATCTCTCACAGCCTAAAATCTATATATGGGACATTTTGAGCCAAATCAGCGGTTTTAATTTTTTCATTTCCTCAAATTTGTGATGTTTTAGTATCCCTCAAAATAGCCCACCTGATAAATTTTAAGATTTTTTTAGTAATCGATCACAAAATAGTTTTTTTTTGTGCTTTGTACTGCACATAACTTTCCCCATTTGTTTTTTTTTGTTTCTCAAGTCATTTACGATTAAAAAATCAAAGACATTACAGATTATTTACAAAATTTTTGGAATTTTTAAGCTTAAAAATCTTAATTGTATTAACTGTACCCTTTAATTTATTTTATTATTTTAAGCGTCTATCCATACCTCAGCTTTTAAGCCCGATCTGGTAACGGTATTATTTATTGAAATTGAAATTTAAAAGTTTAAATTTTCAAAAATCGAAAATAAATAGTAAGTAATTATAGGAAAGTTGAGGAATAGATAAAAGTATCCAATAAGAAAGAAAGAAATGGAAATTAAACTTGAATTAAGTTTCATTTAAAATATTTTTGACTTATTTTATTCTATAAAGGCCATGTAAAAACAAAAAAGAAATGCAAAAAAAAAATCATTTTTACAAAAGTTACATTTAAAAAGTTGAAAAAAAAAACGATCTTTTTTAACAATAAATAAATGAAAAAATTTACCGCAAGGGCTATTCTGAGGAGTTCCAAAACACATTGAGAAAATTAATAATTTTTCCTAACCATCCGATTTGGCGTGGAATATATATTTATACATACATATTTATAGCATCACTATTTCGTTTCATAACATCCAATTAACAGCACCCCAAAAGAAGTTTCACTCTAAAACCGAAAGAACGATTAGCAAAATTAATTGATGAGACACAAATGTAATGTTTCCTTGACATATATCCCAGTGAGCGACACCCCTTCCCCCCATAAGTGCGAACGTACTTTATGGATGGCCTGAAATTGGTGATTTGGTGCGAGCATTAACACGACAGAACATTGGAACGGAGCCTTGTATAGATTGATACGTACGCTGTGACGACCATCGGGGTGCTGTATACGCATGTCGTGCTCGTGGTGGTTGTTATACGTTGCAATGGTGCAGAGCTGGTGATGTACTGGCTCTTGAAGTTATAAAGGCTTTCAAGGAACACAGTGTTCGAAGCACTTTCATTTGGAGTGTAAGTCTGTGGCTGAGCTGGAAAAATAAAATCTAATGTTCTATTTGTTCACTGCGAAGATGCATTTTGTAGTATCAGAGGTCAAAAACATATTTTCAATAATATTTTGGTAGGTCTTAATGACATCTCCCTGCGAAGAAAGTCTAAAAGTAATTCAGAATCGAGTATTCTTATTTATATTTAAATCAATACCACTGCGTTCATGAAAAATAGATTTGTTTTGTAGTTTGACCAAACTCAAAACCGATTAATTGATTTGGAAAATCTTTCACATATAAGAATACTAGCGGCCCCGGCAGACATTGTCCCGCCCTGATTATAAAGAAATCCTTCACAAATTATATACCAAAACTTTCCTCATGAATCACTTTATCCACTGGTGAAAGCCGCATGAAAATGCGTTCAGTAGTTTTTGAGTTTATCGCGAACAGACAGACAGACAGACGCGGTAGGGGACTTTGTTTTATACTATGTAATGATACATAAAAGTTGGCGATATATAAATGTCAAGTATCTAATGTAGATCTGTATGCTATATATTTTACTATAACTCTCCTAAAGATGTCGCTGGGATGCATACATTTTATACTATTCAATCGATTGTCATGAAAATTCTTATGTATAGATATTTTAACACAATATTTATACAATATCTATTTTTTTATAAGTCAACGAATTATTACAACAAATAATATTCGAAATAAGTAATAACCAACTCTGGCCGAGCTGCAGTTACTGCTAGTCCTAACTGATAACTTCTATACTGGGTGTTAGAAGACCGCTTCCGAAAACGAAGACAGACGATAGTACTAATGATACCTTTGATGATGGGACGGAAAAAAATCATAAAAAATGATTTAAAAAAAACATATTTTGAAAACGTTTTATTAGCATTATTTACGCTCCATCATGTTAGTACAGCTAAATGAAACGATAGTTTCATAAAAAATACATTACTAAAAAAAACAAATGTATAACAAAAACAAAAAAACAGCTGATACTTGAGGCAACGAATGTCAGCTAGCAATTGTGCAAATACTTATTTACAACATTTAATCGTTTATTTTATGATGATACCGCACCCCACAAAATTTACAACTTTGTCGGTATAAATTTTGCAGGCGTCATAGAAGAATTAGAGGCGGCGTTAACAATAAAAATTACAAGTAATTTTAGATAGTCATGAGGGACATATCTGTTTTCAAATTATGGTATTGGACGGACTAAAAACGGAAACAATGATAACGTATAAGAATATTATTTTAAATTAATTCTGATAGATTAATTAACTCATCATCTTCTTACCCTTATCCCACCTAAGTAGGGTCGGCACAACATGTTTTCCTTTTCCACGCTCGCCTATCAGATGTCATCTCAGTCAACACACCTTTTACACACATATCATTTTTCACACAATCCATCCATCCTTTGATACATCCATCCTGATAGATTAATTAACTGTCGATCCTAAATGTAATTAATTTTAACTATGAAATTATTCTGTACCATTTTATTTTTAATCTCTTATACAAAATTAAAGATAAAGATTAAATAGTTTTCATAATTGTGTATGTAATTAGGTTAATTTAATATTCTAATATCATTTTTGTAGTAACGAGCTTCTTGTTACGTCAGGGTACAATTGATTGTATAGTTGTATTAAATAATTAGAGTTATAACTTCTAAATCCCATAAAAAGACTAGTCAGTAGGGATAACTGTGCTTAATATAAAATAAAATTTGAGAATGTCTAACGCTTTATTGATCTGTGGAAATGATCAAAGTGCCGTCAACTGCGGCCCGCAAAAGGAGCGGCTTGTTAAGGCGGGATTCGGGATCGTGCACGATCGCTAGCTGCCGGCGTGTCGCGGCCCAGCCGCGACCGAGCGTTTGATGACCCGAGCATCAGCTGTTTTTTTTTAAATTTGTTACATTGGTTTTTTTTAATATGATTATTTTTATCAGGGTCGATTTTTTTTCCGTCCCATCATCAAAGGTATCATTAGTACTATCGTCTGTCTTCGTATTCGAAGCGGGTCTCCTAACAGTTAACACCCAGTATAATAATAAGAATGTAAATTTAAAGTGTCGTACTTTTTAGTTTTTTGTGAAGGAATAAGTAATTAAATACATTCAACCATTTTTTTAAATGTCTGTCAGTTTGTATGAACACCCATATCACTACTAAAGTGCTGCGTTCAGGATAATACCTCACCAAGAAAGTCATATAGCAAATCCTCGAGTAACATTTAGACTTGGTTTCATTAAAAGCGGTCCAGTCTGTCAAAAGTTAATGTAATTTTAATGACGACGCGACTTAAGTACAAGTGAAAATTAGATAAGTAAATGGACTTAATACATTCAAATGATTTTATATGTCACTGTTTCGTTACATTATCGTTGGCATAACAATTTTTTAACATCTACTGTTCTAGAAGTCTCACTAGGAACATTTTCTTGTATCTACAATGGTTAAAAAACTAACCCTTAACCCTAACTCCTATCCAAAAAAAAAACATATAAGTTACTTACTTTTTTCCGAATTCTCAGAAACTTGTTCATAAATGAGACTTCTCCTATTGCTCTCATCATTTCTGATAAAGTCACTGTTAACCTGCTGTCGTATCTCACTATTACTAACAATATTTCGTATCTGCGACATCTGATTCCCCGTATCGTTCACCACACTACACCCATTATATGGATCTGGTAAAACTTCTAAAGGCAAATTTTGTGTTCTCTCCACTGCTATATCGAAGATGTAATTATTATTTTCATTAGTCCCTTGATAATTTCCAAACTGAATCGAACGGGATTTGTTTTGATTCTGCACGACTGTTCCTCTTACAAGTCTTACAATAACATCTGCCCCGCATCTAGTATTTAGTCCAGAATCCGACGTTTCAATTAAGCTCCTATTCATCAGTACTGCAGGCCTCTCTATATATGTCTTGAGTCTAGACACTTTACCGTTTTTATGGGTGAAGCTCATAGTTCGGGTGTCACTTTGGAATCTTTCCGGTGTGACAAGGGGGGATATACCACTTATCTTTCTTTCTCTTTTATTCACTCCTGCAACCTGTAAAGATTTTTTTTTATCACAATTCATCATCATAACAATTGACACTGTGGTCGAAGGTGATAATGTAGGCTGTATCTATTATATCTCTGTTCAAGTTGGAATACTGAAGATTTCATTTATATGTATTTGAATTGTTTATTGACTTCTATGTAACTGACATGTTTATTCATTTATATGTAACTGAGTTATTACTGACTTACAAGTATCTGACTTGTTTATTGACTTACATTTACTTAACTTGTCTATGAACTTACATGTTTTTTTTTTCGAACTGACTACGCTATTGACCAAGCAAGGTCTTAACAGCTTCAAAGGACTACCAACTTACATGTTACTTGATTATTAATTTATATATAACTGATTTGTTTATTAACTTACATCTAACTTCTCCAATATACAACTTATCCTATCTATATCTATATACTAATATATAAAGCTGAAGAGTTTGTTTGTTTGGTTGAACGCTAGGATCTCAGGAACTACCATTCCGATATGAGAAAATCCTTCGGTTTTAAATAGCTCATTTATCGAGGAAGGCTATAGGCTATATATAATCACGCTAAGACCAATAGAAACAGAGCACTAATGAAGAATGTTTCAAAATCGGGCACTTTTTTTGCTTTTGAGCGATTACGTTATTATTATATACGTTGCCATGGTAACGTGGCAAGTAGTAGTAATAATATTCGTCCAATAGGACAGGCGAAGGAATTAATCCATACTGCCAATTCTGAAGTTATGTGGTAAGTATCAAAGCTAACATTTTCAAAGTTTATTTTGTTTTCCTATTCAAATAGTTCATAGGCGAAGGAATTAATCCATACTGCCAATTCTGAAGTTATGTGGTAAGTATCAAAGCTAACATTTTCAAAGTTTATTTTGTTTTCCTATTCAAATAGTTCATACTACTTTTATTTCCAATTTTTTATTTGTTCTATATTACGTATTATAAAAATAAAGTTTGTGTATGTACAATTAAAATAACAACTTTTTGATGAATGGATATGGCTACAAATGACCAAAAAAAACTTTTTTTATACTTTGTCTATATTTTTATATTATTATATTTTGTCTGTTTGTTTGTTTGTTCTGGGTAATCTCCAAAACGACTGGACCTATTTTAACGGGAATTTTACTTTTTACTGCCAGATAACCGAAATTATAACGGTTGACTTTTCTATTTTATTTGTCCGCGGCTTCGTCCGCATTATTTTGGGCCGATTTTCACGGGGTATTCACTGGTAGATAACAGACCTCATAAAAAATAATTTAGGTTTTTTATTCGCCTTCGGACGCAGTGGAATATCCGTAATGCTTGAACTGATTTTCACGGGATTTTCACTGGAAGATAACTCACCTTATAAGAAGTAACTTAGACTATTTTATTTTGATTCTCAAGACTTCGTCCGCAATATCCTACTATCTCCTAATTGATTGGACCGACTTTCACGGGGCTTTTACGGGCAGATAACTAGCGGGCTCGGACGACGTTATACGGACGGAGACGGATAATAAAATGAAAACCTTGACAAATTATACCTAAACCTTCCCCATAAATTATCATTCTATCTACTGGTGAAAACAGCATGAAAATGGTAGTTTTTGACTTTATCGCGAACAGATAAGCTGACAGAGGACTTTTTTTTAACCGACTTCGAAAAAGGAGGAGGTTACTATGTTCGGTTGTATGTATTTTTTTTATCTATGTTAATCGATATTTTAGTCAATTGTGAACCGATTTTAATGATTATTTTTTTATTTGAATTGGTACACTATGTAGTGATTAACTGCTACCTATGTATTCGTCTGTGTGAAATTGATCAAAAATATGTTACAACTGCGTGAGACGCGTGCCTTACTGACTCCAAGAATAAATATACATAATTGAAAGACATATATTTGTATGTAATATGAATTATATCATCTTTTTGGTCAATTTGGCGGCCATATTGTTTTATTTACCACGTTTGCTTCTACATAACTCAGTTATTATAGCAATGTGTAAGAATATCTTAAGTATATCGACAATACGGGCATATTATATCTATCTATAAAATAAAAGATTTAAGATATATTGTTCGATAATGTATAGTATATAATTTTCATTACTTTCTTATATAGTGTTAGTGAGCACTGAGTTTGTAACAGCGGGTAACAGCTAGTCTTATATACAACTGTAATATATTATTTATTTATATTTGACTGACTAGTTTATTGTCTCTAATTATAAATATAAATACAGAAGCATTTTGGTTGAAGAGGTTAGTAGTCCAGGGAAGCTGTAGAGGCCTTGCTAAGTCAATAGCATAGTCAGTACGAGAAAAAAAAAAGTTGAAGATGTTAGAGACAATGGATCACGGCTAGGATACTTATTAATCAGATATGAACCTAGTGACACAACGTCCCTAAGACACTGTAGTATGCTAAGCTTAAAAATAGAATTTATTCAAACAACGATAAGTGCTTGCAGAAACTTTCCATTCTTGTGTGGTAGCCATAGTCTAGATTAGTGGTACTCCATTTTTTTTAATGAGCCACAAACACATTTCACTAATGGTGTTGCAGATAGCAAACTACAAATATTTAGGTATTAAATAATAAAACGTAATTAAAACTTAATAATATAGTGAAAAATGGTTGTCCTATAACACAAGCTTGGTATAACTCTTATATATTTTAATTTACTCAGTGTGTTCATAGTTTTTCTAATTGACATAAACTTTAAAATGAAGTATAATCAGGTGGACCAACTACAAAGACCCGGCGGGCTGCAGGTTAAGTATAGCGAGTCTATGTGCTCTAGTACCATATAACAAGGAATCATAAGATACGGAGCTGTAACTTTTTAACATTTTAGGAAATTCAATAATATCGAATACCTCACTGGTTGTTTCGGGACGGATTTCTCTCATCTCTGAATTCCCCACTGGCGTTAGTAAGTTCTCATCATTAGGTTCATTGAGTATGGTATTATTAGTTTCTCCACTCTTTTTATTGACCTTAGCCGGCGTAGAAACAGGTTCCACTAAATCGAAAACTTCACCCATGTTTATTGCTCTATAATTTGGTCGCTCCCGGGAACTTCTTAAAACTCTGTCGCTTGTTGCAGGCCTTACATTTGCAGAATAGGTTCTAAGATTCTTCGGTTGTGTATTGTTCAACCCAGAGCTGTTCTGCTTCAAGATGCTCTTCTGTGGTTTAGGTGTTTCTGTAATCGGAGGTGATTTGTTGCTTGTAGACGATACTTCTGGTGTCTGTAAATTGATTGATTTTTTCTTTACACAAATGTCTTATATATAATTTAGCTACAACTGTAAAGATGTTATCTATACATATTAAAGAATAACTGACTGAATCACTGATATATTCAAAGTACATTCCAAACTGCACAGGCTAGGGTCATCAAAATATGCATTTGGGTTGCCTTATACATGGTAGGTGAGTATTAAGCAAGGGTTTTTAGAAATTGAACCCCTAAAGTGATGAAACGGGGGATAAAATTTGTAAGAAAATTAGTTGGTCACTTATTATTTTATATGGAACCATGGATAATTGCTATTAGACCAACCAATAAACCACTTCTCTATCAGAATATATAGTTGGTGACAATTGTAAGTGTCTGAGGGATTATACCAGGTGAATGTTTAGACAATAGGAATATTTATGGACACTATACACTCGATTCTTGTTCTAAATCAGTTAAAAAAATAGGTGCTTAAAATTGGACCTATATCTAGAAACACGAAAATTATACTCAATCTTCTAAATGTCTATGCAAAGCTCAGTGTCAATGGCCATCGGGTTGAATTGAAAGTGAATGTGGGGTCAGCATAAACTAAACAAAAGGGCTTATTGTCCGTTTTATCATCGGAAGTTATTAACTCCGGGTCGCCCATTGTATCTTTCGACACTGGTCATCGCACCTAGATTTATTACTTTTGTAACTATACTGTGGAAAGTCTTAGAACAATCTTTAGTTTAGGTATTCTTTGTTGTTTATTGGTATTTGTTTTGATATTATTATTTTATATGTTAAATGTGACCAAGAAGTGTCAGATCCTAGAATACTGCGAGTGTCTAACCTTTCACCTGGTATATATTTTTTATTGTAGCACTTCGAAATGCATTATACCTAATGTAATCCAAACACGAAGTGTAAAACAAAAGTTCTTTCATTCCTTTGTAGCCACTGCTATCATGTTGACATGACAATTAATGGTGGTTACAATTACAATTAAGAAACTGGTTTCAGCATGAATGGGTCGGCTCACCCGAGGTAGTACCAGCTTCTCATAGAAAACCGACATGAAGTAACAGTGCTTGCATTGTTGCGTTTCGTTCGGTCAGTGGGACCGCCGGAGGCCCACCTCTCCTCACTTCTCTCCGTCTTCCTCCCCTATCTCCTCCACTTGAAGGGTGGCAACGCACTTGCGACTCCTCTGGTGTTGTTAGTGTCCATGGACGGTGGTGATCACTTAACATCAGGAGACCCACCAGTTCGTTTGCTACCTATGACATAAGTTTTATTTCGCCTATTCGCCTATTTATGGCTGGGGATTTAAAATCACTGTTTGTGACGTAAAGGTACTGGTTCAGGGGGGTTGCAGAAATTATGGAATGGGGACTCATCGGTCCTGATGATGCGGGTTTGAATATGCACTTCACTAGCGGCGATACATAATTGGCACTATAGGTTTTTAGCATCCATGAGGTTGTCACACTAAACTTCATAATATTAATGATCAGTGACTCCAGCAATTCTTGCGTATGAATATGCAAGGGTTCACTTTCGTAGCGCCTGCGGTAAAATAGAAGCGTAAGTGATTGGAAGGAAGGAAGGTGGGCGGAAGGGATGCTTGTGCGTTCGGAAACCTAAATATATAATGCGCGCCAAGAATCACTGATGATGAACATTATTCCTTACTAATCTTTGAACAACTTAATAAAACCAACATAAAATAAATACTAATAATAAAATCACCAGAACATTCTTAAGCATATTTAAGTATCTACCTAGTATTGGATTACCTTAAACCTACCAATATCCTATTTGTTTTCCTATTTAGTTTCGAGGAATTCCTTGGTGTATCCTCCAAATCCGAGGTCCAATGCTATAGAAATAAAAATGGAACCACCTTAAAAATATCCTCTTTCTAACAAAAAGAGAATTTTCCAAATATTTATAGATGACAATCTTCGGAGGTAACAAAACATTTAAAGAAAAAATGGTATTATAAACATCATTTTTGAAATCATTATATTCATTTATACCCGGTTTCTGAGGTACTTTAATTGTAGTTTATCTGTTCAATAGTGTTATCGGTATGTGAAAACTGAATGTACCATTTGACAGTTTATCTTATGGATAACTTTTTTGAGTCAATCCGTTCTACTAGCATTATGTGTCTCTTAACTCTTGTTACAGATAATCATTTAATTCTCAGAATGCTTGTCGAAATTTATTAATACTAACAAAATTAAACTTTAAATTTTAGTGTGATGCTCCTGTGTATGTCTATATTCTAACAATATGTTGTATGTTTAGTTTAAATGTGCTTTCTTTGTGGTAACTCTTTGTAGATATCCCGGTCTGGATATAAATATAATTGTTTAATTGTCTGGCACAATCTCAATTGTTTATGGCGCCATTCACTTGACATTGGCAAAATTGTGTGCGCACACATATTGCTATATTAAAAAAGAAAAAGAACTATTGGTAGTTTAACAAGTATCTCAGAAACCGGGCATTAGTCATTCAAAAGTTGTTGTAATTTGAAGGAGGGCTAGATAATGTATAAATAATAAAGGCCATTTTTTGCATTAAGTTTCAAGTGAATGAAGTCGCGGGCACAGCTAGTCTATAATAATTACCTGTATGTCGTGCTTTTTAGCCCTTTTTGCTTGTTTAGACTTTTTAGACTCGGACTTCAGTTTTTTTTCAAGTTTGACATTGTTTATTAATTCATTTAGTTCTTTTTCAGACTTATATTCTTTTGCATATATTAGTTGGATCAAATGTACTTTCTGAAATCAAAATATACATTAGGTTTAATTGAGAATTATAACGGTAAAGAAGAAGAGGATTCCTCTTGAGGAAGAGGAAAGGACAATAATCTTACAGAAAATTTTTTTAGAACAACAAAAATTGTAGCTATTCCCTATATTAACAGCATGAATATGTATTTTCACAATACTCTGGCTAATTTTATATGTATTAACAAAATAAAATTTTAACACATCACAAAAACTAACAGTAATTATTATGTAAATATTTATTTACTTAAGGCATGAAGTCTGTAAGCGTTGTATTTGTCTTTTTGCATTTCATTTCATTCATCTGGAAAAACTAAATTATACCAAAATATTTAGTACCCCCTTCAAAGTTATGATTGACTTGACACTGGCAGAATATGTATCTATGAGACTACATAATTAAAAAGTTGAAGCTGAATTTGGATATATGTTTATTTTTAGTTTATTACTATAAAAAAAGACAAACTATGGGGCAGTCACTACTGTGTCATAGTGGACTTTATGAATATAGAATTATATTAAGATTTATAAAATATAGGATTCAAATTATCCAGTGAGACCTGACCTCAACATTAATAGAACCACTTCAACAAGAGCCTTATCCATGCACTATATGTCCTTAAATGAGAATATATAGCTACAAAATGTTTGTATTCATAACTGTGCAAAAAATGTATGTTTGTTTATGTTTATTTGATACTATCTGTAGCCTAAACTGCATGTGGTATATTTTCTATATCTGTATGAGTGATATAGGCTATATAATTTTAAATATGACCTTGATGAATAAAAAGAAAAGACAAACATAAGTTTTTCTTGACAATACTCTATAATTATAATGAGAATTTGACAAGCCTAAGATTTGGCCAAAGATGTACTACGCCATTGTTATAGTTTTCTAATCATTACGTTATACGCAATTAAATCTTATAGCTTTATTTTGAATATCAAAACCTTTACCTTTACGTTCGATGGCAAACTCTTGGACTTCGCGATCCGCTGAAGATTCTTATAAGATCGATCATTTAACTTTTTTATAGAGTATTTCTTCTTTTCTACGTCCATGTCCATGTCTACGTCAAAAAACACTGGCAGCAACTGGTAACTTCAACTGAACCTAAGAATAAGAACACGTCCTAGATATCTATATATAAGTATAAAACGAACCCCAGTCCAATAAAAACAATAAATCTACATTGTATTCTAGTATACTATCTTATCTATGGTATATACCGCACTATTAATTTCTACTTGTCTATGGTAATAATCAAAGATTAAACGTTATATTGACTAGTGATGCGACACGAATTGTTTTTCTCTAATAGTGTGTTAATATTTTTAAGCATATTTCTCTTGCAGCTTCATGGCTTACAGCTCTCATAATCTATTGCAGCTTTATATAATTTAAATATGATCGTTAATAATAAGCAATGTAAATTTTGAGATTACGAAAGTATCTACAAAAAAAAAACCTAAAATATGATTAATAGAATAACCCGTAGAAAAATTTTTGCATCCACTTTGGGCTTAGAATATTGAATTATATTTAAATTAAAAAAAGGTGTGTATGCAATTCACACACGATAGAACTGAAACTTCAGTAAATCGACAAAAGAATGAGATGAATATATATAACAAGGGCAGGATAATTACAAGGTTTCTTTGTTTAAAAATGAATGTATTATTTAGCACAACAAGATATAAAAATACTCACAAATATTGTTAAATAAAAAAAGGTGTGTGTACGATTCACACACGATAGAGGTGAAACTTCAGTAAATCGACAAAATAATGAGATGAATATATATAACAAGGGTAGGATAATTACAAAGTTTATTTGTTTAAAAATTAATTTATTGTTTTTTTATTAATTCATTCAAAAATATATTTCAAAGCGCAAAAAAATATATAAGACTTTTTGGCATAAAACCCTAATTACAGTGATACGTACTTTATGCTTTTGTCACATAATTCGATCATATGTGATGTATATACTGTCGTGCAATTTATAAACGCAGTAAAGATCATATTAACGGTTTCGAGAAAAATGCGGTCAAATTTGAAATTGTATTTGTGGTTACCTGCAATTTGTTATGCAAATATTAGTAAATATATCTTCTTTATCTATAAATTTCTTCTGTACTTGTGTATGTCACTGAACTCCTCCTAAACTGCTGGACCGATTTTGATGAAATTTTGTGTGCGTGTTCCAGTGGATCCCAAAATGGTTTAGTTTGACAATTGGACCCGGTAGGTGGTGCTGCGGTTAACTTTTAAGATTTTTTTTTTAATTATCAAAGCAGGACTCCGCAGGGACCGCTAGTATATATATATAAAATAATCGTTTACATTTTTTCATAAAAAACGTCAATTTTATAGGTAAATACCTATTATATATTTATATCTTTTTCGAATATATTAACGCTTTTAATTTGTATGTTATGATTATGTTATAATTGATATGATTTATAATGTAACGGAACTCGCGACAGCTCGGGATTGGTCGGCTGCGATCCACGTCACGCTTCGAGTGTGATCGGTTTTGCCCGGAGCAAGTTACTCCGCACTTGTTACGCCGTGAGGTCGCGCTCACACACTCCCACGGGCTCGCGAAAAAAAGTTGCAACGTTATATTCATAATAATATTTGTTACGTGTACATTTGTCGTCAATGCAATAAACATTGTATTTTTGTAAATGTGTGGTATCATTCACGACCCCACTATAACATATCAATTATAACATAATCATTAGATACAAATTAAAAGCATTCATATATTCGAAAAAGACATGTGTTAGATAATTTGGACGTGTTGAATATCGGCCCATTGCCTAGCGTCGTGCTTATAACGCGAAGGTCGCGGGTTCAATCCCACCATGGGCCATGTAACTTTTTTCAATATATTTGTATAGTATTTTGTTATGTAATATATAATTGCTTTATATATAATTTCAATGTGCCAAACAAATATTACAACGATGTTGATTCAAATCCTTAAACATCAATTTTGTGACAACTTCGGTATCTTTCCTTTGTCCATTTAATAATTCCAGTGACGACGATAATTATTGGATTGTTTTTTGTATTTTAGTATCAGAGACAAAGCGGAATTTGTACTTAATGTCTTTAGAATGATGCTTTTGAGAGCACATACCTATGAAGTGTTGTATTTTCTTCAGTGACATGTATTACCTGCAAATAACGTTGTATTGCATTGCTTGGTACCGCCAACTTATCTTAGTGAAGCCCCATGCATATCGAACAATCACAAACTATATTTAAGAAAGCGTTAATATTAAAGTCATTTACAATTACCTATCACCACTTATTCGTAAAAAAAACATTTCATTTTGTTTTGTTCATGGTTCTGGTCATCAATGTCAACTGCTAACCAGTCAGAAAATGATAAAAGTGTAAATATCTTGAAAATGACTATACGTAGCTTAAAAGTAAGAAAATCCTCCACCTCCCTCTCCCTCAGGAAATTCTTCCTCATTTTGAAACTATCGAATCTAAGATCTATGAGAGTAATTGTCGATAATAGGTTTGATACACACTACCACATCCCTAACGTAAGCTGTCATAGTTATGTTTCGATAAATATAGTTTGTAGCATAGATTATGTAGATATATATATGCTCTGTGGCATAGACTATATCTGATTTAAACAGGGTACATTATCTGGTTTATTAGTATGTACTACTTGTCAAATAAATGAAAAATTATTAGTGACTGAATTTAGCCACTCATTTATTATTGCTTTATTTTGGTTACTTGCTCAAACAATTTTGATGTGTTTATACACAATATTGCAGCATTTTCATCAAATCTAGAAGTGTATATTTCTATATATAGAATAACCTAGGTTAACGTTAATGTATATTATATTAAATGCAATAATAACGTACTATTTTCTACTGAAATTAATTTAGTGTCGTGCATTAAAATTTGATCTATTATATAATCCAAATTAGTATAAACATATATTTTAGAATTTCTACTGATTTAGGGCTTCGAGATTTATGGCTGTACAATATAAACTATTTTAAATGAATACCTAAAGAACAAGATACTCCTCAAACATGTTCCTGTTCAAAACATCTTGATGGCAAATATTTGAATGCAAGAGCTACTCTAAAGTTGGGTAGCATTTCAACAATATCTTCTGGAAAATTTCAAAGTATCCTAATGTATTTATAAACAGATTTAATTATCTATGCGAGGAATAGCTGTTTCTATTACCTTTATCTGTTGTAGATAAGCAATGCTCTTGTGTTCTGGCGTATGCTAATATCCACCGATCATTATGAATGACATTTTGCATACAATTTATCAGGGGTACTTTTATACAGAAAATATCTACATTTCGGAGGGATAGATTAAATCTATATTAACACGTGTGGTACCGCAAGCAAAAGCTAGTTACATACAAATTTACCAAATCAGTTGATTTATGGCCGTAAGATTAGAAATAGTTTGGCTTCCAAGCGTCTTTTTTAGAATATATTACAGTGTCCGATCACCGAAGTTAAGCAACGTCGGGCGCGGTCAGTACTTGGATGGGTGACCGCCTGGGAAAACCGAGACACATTGGCTTTTTGTACTTTTTAAATTAAAGTGTGTTCCCTATATTACGAAACTTTCGTTACGTGTCACGAGACCCGACGCACAAGTTACATGATTTTGAATTTTTATTTTTTGAATACAAATGTGTAATGAATTAACAGTCATCATTAATAAAAAAAATTAATATGTATTTTATTTTTAATTAAGTATGCCATATTTCTTTCCTGTCCAGTAGATATTGCCTCTGTTATCATACTGAATGAGTTCTTCCAAATATTATTTTCTCTGTCGTTTAATTTGTGGGCTATGCCTCGTACTATCTTCTTCTATACATATATCGCACCCCCGGTGCGACGCTGTCACTTATGCAAAAATGCAACTTTTCAGGAGAAGCATTGAAAACTTTGACATCGTAAAAATTATATAATATTTCGAGATTTAGACAAGGTAAATGACTAATACTACAACGTTAACTCTTAACTTACTTTTGAAAGAATAATGACGTATTAATATTTAAAAAAATATAGTATAAAACTAATAATTTAAACAAGTGACGTTGTGGCACTAATAAAAAATAATCACCGTAATTATATAACGCTGAGTTAAAAAAAAATCAGGAACAAATTGTTTATTAAGTGCTATTTTAAATAACAATCATGCAATGTTATCAATGTAATAAATAAAATATATTTTTTTAAATTCTACTCAAGCTTATCTTAGTGAATCTTGTAACTGGCATATAATTTGAATTGTTCTTGTTCTGGTGCATTTTCGTATACATCGCATAGGTTACAAAGGGATTCTTCAGCCTAAAGAAGCCAATATTAAAATATTGATAAAAAATACGCTGATAAGCATTGTAATTAATAGTCTAAATATTATTTTGTATCTGACCTTCACTATAGTTCCTTTGCAGTTCGGCGATCGTTAAACCAACATCAATAAAAAATAACCTATTTGTGTCGGCCCTAAGATAGAGGCTTTCTACTTTTGGAATAGATTCATTGTGATCTTTTAGAGCTTTTATCATTTCACTGTACAGTTTGTAATGATTTCCGTGTTTCCCTCGGTGGTCTACTGGAATGATACCGTCATTGAATTTTTGAGCATCAATGATAGTCCTTATACAAATACCCAAGGTATTATTTTAAAATGTCTTGTAAACCCGTTTTGTTCGACCTTCATTGAGTAAATAAAATGCAGTTACTTTGTCTGGGATAACGCCTATTTGTTTTTATACGGCGGCTTGCAATCCAAGTGTTCTGATAGTTATTAACATTACGATTTCTTATCTTTTTTTCGGTGATGATCTTGGTTCTTGGTCATCACCAGCTTTATTCTCAGAGTTACTATCACTAGATGAACTACTTGAATTGGAAGAACTACTGGTGATAGAAAACAAACTAGATGAGGGCTTGAAATCGTCACCTGAATCAGTATTAGAGAAGTCACCAGTTGGAGATCCATATTGATGATCTACTGGTGAAGTTTGGACATTAGCATTATTTAGAATGGATAGATATTTATTTTAGTATCAGAGACAAAGCGGAATTTGTACTTAATGTCTTTAGAATGATGCTTTTGAGAGCACATACCTATGAAGTGTTGTATTTTCTTCAGTGACATGTATTACCTGCAAATAACGTTGTATTGCATTGCTTGGTACCGCCAACTTATCTTAGTGAAGCCCCATGCATATCGAACAATCACAAACTATATTTAAGAAAGCGTTAATATTAAAGTCATTTACAATTACCTATCACCACTTATTCGTAAAAAAAACATTTCATTTTGTTTTGTTCATGGTTCTGGTCATCAATGTCAACTGCTAACCAGTCAGAAAATGATAAAAGTGTAAATATCTTGAAAATGACTATACGTAGCTTAAAAGTAAGAAAATCCTCCACCTCCCTCTCCCTCAGGAAATTCTTCCTCATTTTGAAACTATCGAATCTAAGATCTATGAGAGTAATTGTCGATAATAGGTTTGATACACACTACCACATCCCTAACGTAAGCTGTCATAGTTATGTTTCGATAAATATAGTTTGTAGCATAGATTATGTAGATATATATATGCTCTGTGGCATAGACTATATCTGATTTAAACAGGGTACATTATCTGGTTTATTAGTATGTACTACTTGTCAAATAAATGAAAAATTATTAGTGACTGAATTTAGCCACTCATTTATTATTGCTTTATTTTGGTTACTTGCTCAAACAATTTTGATGTGTTTATACACAATATTGCAGCATTTTCATCAAATCTAGAAGTGTATATTTCTATATATAGAATAACCTAGGTTAACGTTAATGTATATTATATTAAATGCAATAATAACGTACTATTTTCTACTGAAATTAATTTAGTGTCGTGCATTAAAATTTGATCTATTATATAATCCAAATTAGTATAAACATATATTTTAGAATTTCTACTGATTTAGGGCTTCGAGATTTATGGCTGTACAATATAAACTATTTTAAATGAATACCTAAAGAACAAGATACTCCTCAAACATGTTCCTGTTCAAAACATCTTGATGGCAAATATTTGAATGCAAGAGCTACTCTAAAGTTGGGTAGCATTTCAACAATATCTTCTGGAAAATTTCAAAGTATCCTAATGTATTTATAAACAGATTTAATTATCTATGCGAGGAATAGCTGTTTCTATTACCTTTATCTGTTGTAGATAAGCAATGCTCTTGTGTTCTGGCGTATGCTAATATCCACCGATCATTATGAATGACATTTTGCATACAATTTATCAGGGGTACTTTTATACAGAAAATATCTACATTTCGGAGGGATAGATTAAATCTATATTAACACGTGTGGTACCGCAAGCAAAAGCTAGTTACATACAAATTTACCAAATCAGTTGATTTATGGCCGTAAGATTAGAAATAGTTTGGCTTCCAAGCGTCTTTTTTAGAATATATTACAGTGTCCGATCACCGAAGTTAAGCAACGTCGGGCGCGGTCAGTACTTGGATGGGTGACCGCCTGGGAAAACCGAGACACATTGGCTTTTTGTACTTTTTAAATTAAAGTGTGTTCCCTATATTACGAAACTTTCGTTACGTGTCACGAGACCCGACGCACAAGTTACATGATTTTGAATTTTTATTTTTTGAATACAAATGTGTAATGAATTAACAGTCATCATTAATAAAAAAAATTAATATGTATTTTATTTTTAATTAAGTATGCCATATTTCTTTCCTGTCCAGTAGATATTGCCTCTGTTATCATACTGAATGAGTTCTTCCAAATATTATTTTCTCTGTCGTTTAATTTGTGGGCTATGCCTCGTACTATCTTCTTCTATACATATATCGCACCCCCGGTGCGACGCTGTCACTTATGCAAAAATGCAACTTTTCAGGAGAAGCATTGAAAACTTTGACATCGTAAAAATTATATAATATTTCGAGATTTAGACAAGGTAAATGACTAATACTACAACGTTAACTCTTAACTTACTTTTGAAAGAATAATGACGTATTAATATTTAAAAAAATATAGTATAAAACTAATAATTTAAACAAGTGACGTTGTGGCACTAATAAAAAATAATCACCGTAATTATATAACGCTGAGTTAAAAAAAAATCAGGAACAAATTGTTTATTAAGTGCTATTTTAAATAACAATCATGCAATGTTATCAATGTAATAAATAAAATATATTTTTTTAAATTCTACTCAAGCTTATCTTAGTGAATCTTGTAACTGGCATATAATTTGAATTGTTCTTGTTCTGGTGCATTTTCGTATACATCGCATAGGTTACAAAGGGATTCTTCAGCCTAAAGAAGCCAATATTAAAATATTGATAAAAAATACGCTGATAAGCATTGTAATTAATAGTCTAAATATTATTTTGTATCTGACCTTCACTATAGTTCCTTTGCAGTTCGGCGATCGTTAAACCAACATCAATAAAAAATAACCTATTTGTGTCGGCCCTAAGATAGAGGCTTTCTACTTTTGGAATAGATTCATTGTGATCTTTTAGAGCTTTTATCATTTCACTGTACAGTTTGTAATGATTTCCGTGTTTCCCTCGGTGGTCTACTGGAATGATACCGTCATTGAATTTTTGAGCATCAATGATAGTCCTTATACAAATACCCAAGGTATTATTTTAAAATGTCTTGTAAACCCGTTTTGTTCGACCTTCATTGAGTAAATAAAATGCAGTTACTTTGTCTGGGATAACGCCTATTTGTTTTTATACGGCGGCTTGCAATCCAAGTGTTCTGATAGTTATTAACATTACGATTTCTTATCTTTTTTTCGGTGATGATCTTGGTTCTTGGTCATCACCAGCTTTATTCTCAGAGTTACTATCACTAGATGAACTACTTGAATTGGAAGAACTACTGGTGATAGAAAACAAACTAGATGAGGGCTTGAAATCGTCACCTGAATCAGTATTAGAGAAGTCACCAGTTGGAGATCCATATTGATGATCTACTGGTGAAGTTTGGACATTAGCATTATTTAGAATGGATAGATATTTTGGAGTTGGTAAAACGGAGTTATAACTATAAGACCCATTTAGCGCGGTATTAGAGGTTGGAACTAAAGTTTTGTCGGGTTCATCTCTTTCAATGGGTGATGTGGAACGTGTCAATAATACCAGTTTTTTCCTCTGAGACATCATTTTATTTGATTCAAGAAATAACGAAAACAAAGTATAAAGTATCGAAGTAAATAAATGGTGCCAACAATCAATCCAACTAGTTATATAAATAAACTAGCTGACCCGTGCGACTTCGTCTGCACCAAATCGGTTATTACCGGTTTCGATTGTACTTTTAAACGCGAAAAATCGAAATAAATCTCAAAACATTCTTCATTCATGCTCCGCTCCTATTGGTCTTAGCGTGATAATATATAGCCTTCCTCAATAAATGAGCTGTCTAACACTGCAAGAATTTCGAATCAGTATTTCCTTAGATTAGCGTATTCAAGCAAACAAACTCATTATTGCAATTTTTGCATAAGTGAAAGTGTCGCACCGGGCGTGCGATATCTTCTTCTTCTATATCTTCTATACAAGATAATAAGAAAGTAAATGTAACGAGTCTGTACTTTTTTGATTTACGTAAAAAAAAATGTGCCAAACGAACATGTGGGTCACCTGATGTTAAGTGATCACCACCGTCCATGGACATTAACGACACCAGAGGAGTCGCAAGTGCGTTGCCACCCTTTGGGGGAAGGGTTAGGGGAGGGAAAGGGAGAGGAGAGGGGAGAGGGGAGGGGAGGTGCAAGCACTGTTACTTCACGTCGATTTTCTATGAAAGGGTGGTACTACCCCGGACGAGCCGACCCATTCCTGTTGAGACCAGTAATAGCTTCAGCGTGCCTCTACCACCTAAAGACTTAGAAACTCCTTATATTAACTCACGTGTGGTACTCACGAACCGTAAAATAATTTGGGGTTAACAGTTAGTATTACATAAAGTTGAAATGTTTATAATTATTAATGATGTATGTTACATTATGTCATCCTGAGTGTCCTTATTAAAATCCTTAGTGAATAAAAAAAAACTTCATGCAAATTATAAACACAAAACGTTTATAAATTTTCCTATAAATTATTAAGTTGATACAAAAACTTGTAACTTTTGATAAATCTATTGTAATACAGTGGGTGCCTTCCCATATTGGAGTAGAAGGAAATGAAATGGTAGATAGACTAGCAAAAGAAGCTATAGAAGAGGGAATTTTATATGATTGTTTACCAACATATAACGATGCTACAGCAGAGTTCAAAAGAAATGCAGTCATTTTATGGTCAGAATATTTTAATGAAAGGTCATTAACAAAAGGTATTTGGTATAAGACGATCCAACCATCTCTGGGATCGGTCCCATGGTTCCAAGACTCCAATATGAGAAGAAGCATGATCGTCTTAGCTTTGAGAATTCGTTCTGGGCATATTCCATTGAATAAGTTTAACTTCTTAATGAGAACAAGGGAAAACAGCAACTGCGAAGTTTGCTTTCAAGAAGAAGACGTGTATCATATTGTAATGGAATGTGTCCGGAACGAATCCCAAAGAAGACAGGTATTTAAGAATACTTATAATATAGGTGTTTGTAATGAAATATTGTCACGCCCAACATCGGAAGAAGCCAAATTAATCTATAATATGGTGGACGTCGGTATAAGGGCAAGAATGTGATTGTAATATTGTTTTTCAATTTAGCTTTTTTATTAGTATTTTTAAGATGTATATCTGCAAGTTATTTTGTAAAGTGTGATTGTTTGTAGTATGGATGAGGGTGGCGTGTTCTCTTTGAACAAACCCTCAATAAAAATAAAGAGAAAAAAAAAAAACTTTATATCGAAGGCAGCTGTATTGATCCATTTGTTTGTTTCGATTCGATAACTCTTCTGAAGGGATGAACAGGATTATTACTAGAAAAAATAAATACAATTATTCATTTTTATATATCTATATATATTAATACGTGAAGCCTAAATTTTGTATCCCTTTTTAACAGAATTGGGCGAACGGATGAATGTGAAATTTGGCATAGTTAACGTTTATATGGAGAAGTGCAGAAACCTATTTATTTTTTATATAAAATGCATTAGAAGTACATTAAATTAATTAAAATATGCATTACTCACACTAACGCTTCAATTTTACACAACTTATACACGCATGTAAATAAAAAAGACATTTTGACAGATCTGTCAATAAAGAACTTCAAAAAAGGTTGCGAAGGAGGTTGCAATGCTCGACTGTATGTATTACTTTACTCTTACGTTCCAATTACTCTTTTTCATTCTACATTCAACAATGATATTATAACATACAACTATTATTATAATATTTATCCCTTTAAAAATCAATGAACTATGGTCGAAAGTCGACCACTGGACGCCCACTAGTATATATAATTATCGGTAAAAAAAATTTTTTTACCTAATCCTCGCTGAACTTTTTTTAAATCTTTTTTCCATGATGTCCTTAAACATTGTTGCTCTTTGTGTAAAAGGCACTGACTTCCGATCTGTATCCAATAATTCTGACTTCTGTTGTGAAAAGGAATATTACTGTATATTAATTCATTAATACCATGTTATTGTTTAAATCTACGGCAATAAAAATCAACTGCCGAATGCATGGCATGGCTATAATATGAGACTCTTCAAGAAGGGGCTGAAACGCGCTCTTCAATTTTGGCAACACAATAGTGATGCCCTTGGTGTTGCAGTTATCCATAGGCGCCGGTACCAATTTACCATCAGGTGGGTCGTCTGCCTGTTTGCTGTCTATTGGCATACAAAATGTATGTATATCATTTTAGAACGGCTGTAACTATTTGGCTAATTCTGTTTTTGATATATTTGTAACTACCGGGCCCGGCGGACGTTATCCCGTATAATAAGAAAAACCTTGACAAATTATATACCTAAACCTCATTAATCACTTTATCTACATGTGAAAACTGAATGAAAATCCGTTCGACAGTTTTTGATTTTATCGCGAATAGACAGACAGACGTGCAATAGACTTTGTTTTATACTATATAGTAATACTCGGGAAAAGATTTGTATGTAAGAAAATGTTGGTAAAATCATAGGTAAAGGAGACAGAGAAATATTTCAGTAAAAGAATCTCCATATAAAAAGTGAGTGGATGAGTAAGATAATTCAATTGTTCGGCTGCTATTATATTTTATTACATAATCGTACAGTAAAGAAAAGTACACCCGTGCGAAGCGGCAGGCAATAGTTGGTATTAATAAAAAAATAGCTTACGAGATTTTGACGAGATTTCACTGGCGGATAAAGGAATTTCAGAATAATATTATCTAGGTATTACTTTTTTCGATAGTGATTAAGCATGCATAATATGCATTTTCAATACGATTCTATATTTCCAATAAAACTATGCTTATCTAAATACTAGTTAATATGAAAAAACTTTTACCAAACATCTCTGGTTATCTATTATCTGATTTCTCAGACTGTCTCTGTATTCGATCTGTGATTTTAATTCCATATCTGCACTTTCTATTTTCAATTGGAGCTCTCTTAGCGCACTCCTTCTAACTCTTTCTGCGGTTTCACGCTGTTCTATTTTTACCTTCACCGTTTTACTTTTTAAATCCTCCAAGTGGTCCTTATAATGCTGGAGTTCTTTCTGTAAATATAAAAATAACTTCGGGTATAAATTGATTTGAAGGTAGGCTACATATTTTCCTTTGGTATCATTATATAAGTTAGGAATTGGAGATGACCGGTCACTTTCGCACTGGATGCCGGCGCGACATGACTAATTCGTGCTCCCTCGAAATTTTCATCTGGATTTAATATTTTGCGATCTTTGTTTACGCTTGCAATTGCAAACCGACTTTGATTAAAACCTATGCACAACGGATAAAGAGTATGGAAGAAATATGACTCACTACACTGCTTCTTTTCGATGGTGTAAGATGCCTCCTCTTCATCCACAGCTAATATCACTCGCACCATATAACTTTCACTAGATTAAAATATAATAAACTAGCCTCTGCCCGCGACTTCGTCCGCGTTGAATAGTTACTTTGCGCTAACGCTAACACGCAGCGGAAGCTCTCAAGAGGTAAAAAAACCCCGATTTTGAAACATTCTTCATTGGTGCTCTGCTCCTATCGGACTTAGCGTGATGATAGAGCCTATAGCTTTCCTCAGTAAATGAGCTATATAACACTGCAATAATTATTTTAATCGGATCAGTAGTTCCTGAGATTATCCCCTACAACGTCACAAACTTACAAACTTTACCTCTTTATAATATTAGTATAGATGACTATTAAACTATGTTTTCGGTATTTTCTAATCACCGAGATGTTCACCATTGCGGTTAGCGGTGAGAGAGTTGGGTGGAGGTAAAAAGGAAGGCATTGGATGGATTGTAACGATGATGTCTTAGTTAGCTTAGTTGATAACCTGTTCGGACACTGCGTCGATGGATCGATTTGAACCTACGAATTCTAGTAGCTAAGTGGGAGCTTTCGGCGAAGGAAAATTTAGTGCAACTGTAGATGGTGATAACACTTTTCTATCTCAGTCTGGCTAGTTACCACCTTTAAGTTGTGAATCCGTCACCATGCACCCGTTGGTTTGTTTCGGCAGCTGCAATGGAGTGGTAGTTATTTCATCGTATGGCTGAAATGGAGTAATCCGTTCTATTTTATTATAATTGGAGATTTAATTCTTTCAGCCATTTTTAGGGCGTCGTCGGTAAGAACGATCAAGTCATCTGGAGAACCATTATATTTCCTTAGTGGGCATTGTTGTATGATGTGTGCTAAGGATTGGATATTCGCACCGGTATTTAAACTGTGCTCGTGTCCAGTACGCAATCTTCAATTGCACCAGTCACCTCGGGGCAGATCGAAGCCCTTTAATTTAACACACGGGTCGATGGCGCATCTTGCTTGGCCCAACTTTGACGCTTGCCAGGTTTTTCGCCATTCGCTCCATATGCTGGATTCCCCATTAGTTATTTCCGCAGCAATATTGTAAGGTGGTCGTCGGGATTTTAGTCTATGGTGTGGGGGATTAAATAACTCACTATGCATAGGTAGGCTTATGATCTGCTTTACTTTAATAAGCTCTCTCAGCAAGGCCTTATTTCTTTGATGTAGTTATCTCTAGGCTTAGCGTGTTCATCATGTTATACCACATCGTTATTTAACGACACAACGATACAAGGATAGGAGGGAAGAAATATACCGTTATGCATCAGATTAATTTATATGTATCTTCGTCTAAACAATGTTTCTTATTTGGGAGTTTGTGCTTCGTGAACGCAAGCAACGGCGGTGGTAAAAACTGAAAGAAAGCGAGTGGATTTTTGACACATCCGGTAATTGTGGTTATATATGTAGTATCGAAATAGTGGTCGATTTTATGAAGATCGCGGTCTTAGATATAAATTGGGGGGTGGGCTGATGTTACTAGCGTCCGCAGAAAGTGTACCTCTAATTCCCCTGCACGTGCCCCCCGGATGCTGCTAAGGAGTATTATCCGTTGCACTGTTTCACATAAATTGAACCTCGCAGCGACAAATAGAGTAGTCAATCATTCAACGATAATAAAAGATGGATATGTAGCGAACTAGCCATTTAGAAGTATCATACTGGCCTTTTTAAAAGCGAACGAATATGTATTTGGTATGACAGACGGATTTATATTTTACCCCGACGTGATAAATACCGACGTAGGCAAGGCCCCCCAAAATTGGTCTGCCCCAATAACGTCGGGGTCACCAATTTTGGGGCGTATTCAATATGGTATAAATGTGATAAATTAAACACTCATCCGGTGAAGCTGTAAAGACCTTGCCAGGTCAATAGCATAGTCAGTTCGAAAAAAAAAAACTGATTTCGCAATCGAGACTTTTAATTATGGACTTGTATGTTGAGGAAAAATATAAGTCCTTATGTCACATAGAATAAGTCGTTCGCTCTCAAAAAGGCCAGAGACAATATAAATGGCCAGCACGCTACAGATACTTCATTTAGTTATTTTTGGCTGGAGATCAATTTATAATTTCGCATCATGACATACTAGTAAGCGTGACCGACCGTATTGCGCTTGCGCGGTTTGTATCAGTCTAGCAACGAATAGTATAGCGGCTTGTGTACATCTATGTATGTACATCTGTCTACAAAACAGAACACAGTTATTCTATTGTATTGGGTTTTCACGTTTGTCGGCAGTCCTTATGGCTGCCTCGATTCTTTTAAAGTCAATCTTTGAATATTGTTACTACAACATAAATTTCAATCTCAAAATAAATTACCTGTTTAAGATTTTGTTTCTCATTTTCCAAGTGGGTAGCGTATTTATCAGCTTTAGTTTCTTTTTCTTTTCTCCAAACATCTCCAGCCCTTTCTGTTTCTTTTTCCAAACCCGCAGACATTTTCCTCTCTCGGTTGTAGTTTTCCGTGAAAATGCGATTTTCTACTTGGAGCATACGCTGTACATAAATCATAGTTACAATTTTTTAATAAGAGAGAATTTTTTAATAAGTAGAGTGTCACTTCTTTTTGGCTTAAACTCTCAGTCTACACGAGCTGCAATTCAATGAAATTAAAGTAGGGAAGTGCCTGAGTAACTGTTGCTTACTCTTCGTATGTACCACGCAGTGTATAAAGCACAATATGCTGTTAATGGTGTATCTTACACTTCCTCTCGGGAGACAAACTATATTAACCGTGAGGCATGGTGAAATTATCGATGTAGATTATTTTAATTTGCTATACTGCTGCCGTACCGAAAATGGGTGCATGTAACTAAACACAAATAGAAGAGAAGTCGAAAACTTTGTCTATAATACGTGTAACTCGTTTTTAGATTATATTTTAAGAATGGAAGTTCATTGTGGGCTGCAATTTTATTTTCTTAAATTTCAGAGTTCCAGTTTTCTATATGACAGTCTCGTTGTAATTGGTTTAGCCTTTTCAGAGATTATTCCGGACAAACAATAGGCACATTGATTTAATTTCTATATATGTGGGATGAAATGATAATGGAATGAAACCTGGAGATATTATTATTATTTTTTATTAATTTAGGGGTTTTTATTCCACAGAACATATCAGCCTCATTGTTCTCCAATCCTTCCAGCTCCATCATGAGAGTCGTTGATGAGGTACATTACCAGGTAATGCAGCATCTTAGCTTCATCCGAACAGTCATCAGCCAAGATGCTGAGACAAATACCTATGTTCTGGCAACTACCTTTCATACTACTTGTAGCGTGCTGGCCATTTATAATGTCTCTGGTCCTTTGGAAAGTGAACGACACATTCGATGTCACACAGACATATCAACGACTCTCTTTCGGTGCGGTTCTTAGCACACTCGGAGATATAATTTTTAATTCGTTTTTGCAACAGTTTACAAATTTGAGTCCTTACGGAATCCTTTTTTTACAGAACAAAAGACAAAAGTCATTTGCCTTATACTTTTTAATAAAGGTACTGGATATAACTCATCAGAGCCACCCTACACTGTATGGATTAAATATAAAAGCAGATATGTTTTTTTTAATTAAAGATTAATAATAATAATAATAAAACTCTTTATTGCAGACACGTTGAAAATATACAAAATTAGTCATCAGTTTACAATATGTGTACAGTTAGGCGGCCTTATCGCTTAGAGCGATCTCTTCCAGGCAAACCTGAGGAGACATTTTATTTTCATAACTACCGGGTGGCAATATAAAAAGACAAAAAAAAAGAAATAAAAAAAATTACAAAAACTATATTTAAAAGTAAAAAAAAAGAAATAACGCAATACAATAGTTATATTACGACAGCGAGAGGTAATGCCGGTGGAGATATTTTTTAAATAACGTCAAGGATCTTGCCTGCCTAATATCACAAGGGAGTGCGTTCCATAGGCGTACAGCTTGAACTGCAAATGATTTACTATAAAATTTAGTGTGACAGATAGGGAATTTGAGTATATGTTGAGAGCATAGACGGCGTGATGAAGAATCTCTGCAACCTAACATCTCGAATTTATATTGTAGGTATGGAGGGGAATTGGGATTATGAAGAACGTTATACAGGAGGGACAGGGTGTGGCTATTTCGTCGGTGCCGAATGGGTAGCCATTTAAGCTTTGAGCGGTATTCAGATACATGATCAAATTTTTTAAGTCCATAAATAAAGCGAATGCATGTATTCTGTAGCCGCTCCAATTTATTAATCAATTCCTCATTAGCGTCCAGGTAGCAGACATCAGCATAATCAATGATAGGCAAAAGTAATGACTCTGCAAGCATGACTTTAGTCGATGTAGGTAATAAATTGCGTATTCTTCTCAACGAACTCATTGAAGCAAATATTTTTCTACTGACTTCACTCACATGATTTTTCCAAGATAGATTGTTATCAAAGATTACACCTAGATTTTTGGCTGTGGTGGAATAGGGAATTGTAACATTATTTAAGCAGATGGGTGCTAAAGAGTTCCAGTCTATCTTATGCAATTGCCTACTACTACCAATGAGTAAGCATTGGGATTTGTTGGGATTAAGAGACAGTCCGTGGGATTCAGCCCAGTGTCCCACCTTCTGTAGATCTGAATTCATGACGTCTATTGCATTAGATAAATCAATCACTGGTGTTTGGTAATAAATCTGCAGATCATCCGCATATAAGTGAAAAGAAGAGGAAAGATTATTATTATAACATTTTCCCCATTATACCTATATAGATTAATGTTTATATTTTCGTCTACGTAGAATTATCGGCAACTGTGAGAAAATTTTGACAATGTATCAAAAGATGGCGGCCCAATTTAAAATTGTGGAGTTTTTGGCGGTATCTTGGTGTGTCATGTAGTTGGTTATATTTTTTATTCGTAATCTTGTGTTACTTGACTCTATATTGTGTAAAATTGGAGGTGTTTTATGTAATATAGTTTATTTATTGTGCATAAGTGAAGTGAATGGAAAATAATACCACGGACCATGAATTCTGAGATGCCACAAAAACTCCATAGAAAGTTCTAACAAGATGGCCACCATTTTGTTAGTTCATTGAAATTGTATCAAAAAACTTGTAATATCCTAACTCACTTGAAAATGGCAGTAATAGTCTACTAGAAGACTGGTTGCCAAAAATGGAATGGAAGAAGAACTTGTAATAGTATTAACTACTCGACAATGGCAGTAATAATCTAAAAAGATTGGTTGGCAAAAATATAGTTTAAAAAAAAATGTTATTGTGACATAGTTTTTAATACATCTTTCGTTTCAGAACTGTGCCCGAGGAAAGTTCTACGCCACATACAATGCATTTTTCTATAGAACAAGCAATAAAAATGAATTTTCTTGTTATCTATACATATAATAATAATGTTAATCTAACGTGTCTGTACGTTTTTGATTTTCATGAAAAAAATTGTTACAAGTGTCTAGGAATAAGTAATAGAATACATTTCAATCATTTTTGAAAATGTCTGTCTGTCTGTCTGTTTGTATGAACACGCATCACTGCCAAAGTACAGGGTTCACAATAAAACCTCAAACCACAAATCATAAAGTATACCTTCGGGAGTAATTTAGTCTTTGTTTCACTAAAATCGGTCCACTCTATCAAAAGTTATTGTAATTTGAATGACGGCTCGAGGTAAGTACGAGAGAGGAGTAGTAATCTATACTAATATTATAAAGCTTATTTGTTTGGTTGAACGCGCTCATCTCAGTAATTATTGGTCCGATTTGAAAAATTCTTTTAGTGTTACATAAATAATGTATCGAGGAAGGCTGTAGGCTACATATCATCACGCTAAGATACATAGGAGCGGAGCACCAATGAAAAATGTTTCAAAATGGTTTTTTTTTTCGTTTTAAGAGCTTCCGCCGCGTGTTAGTTAGCCGAAAGTAACTATTCCACGCGGACGAAGTCGCGGGTAACTACTAGTCTTTAATAAGTACATTCGCAAATACACATATTTTGTGAAAACTTCAACAAGATAGCTACTACGATTCTAAATATAATAAATAACAAAGGAAGAACGAATAGTGTTGGCTAAACATTAGGGTTCCCTCTTTGTAGAAGGAATTCTAAAACGGGATATAGGGAGATTTGCAGGATCTTGGAATGCCATGTAGTGGATTATATATTTTATTCACCATCTTGTATTATTTGGCTCGATATTCTGCCCTGTAATAATAGTTTGTTATTTATTGGGCATAAATAATTTAAATTTATTATGGAAATAATATCACGGAGCATGGATTCTGACTTGCCACAAAAACTCCCTGGAAAATTGTAACAAGACGGCCACCATCTTGTTAGGTACTTACTCGATAATGGCAGAAATAATCTAATAGAAGAATGGTTGCGAAAAAAAAGGCGATATAAATTTCTATCTTTTACTGTTAGTAAATTAACAACCTAAATATTTTAGCATTTACTGATTCAATTCCTTTAAAAGACAACGTAAATTTATTGTTTCTCTAATCCGACTAACTATCTACTACTACATATAAGGCTGAGTTCAATCACTCTGTCCCGTTCAAGTGTGTTATCGGATTACTTCCTAGAGTATTTTAAACTTCGCTAATAATTTATTGTTACATACTATAAATATTAATTAATTTTATTCAATATTCAATTATATTATTTTAATATGAATGAAATAAACAATTAGCAAGTAATTATGGCTACTTTAATCTGTCCCGTTCCTTTAATTTTAAAACATTTAAAACTTTAATAGACGCCAAACTCTCAACCCAGTCAAAGTCCAAGGAAATTATGCAGGAGGACCTACAATACAGCGTCTCCAGAAAACAAACATCTGTCCCGTTTCGTCGCATGGTACACTAACTCAGAACTCATAACAAACTTCTATAAAATCTTAACTTCTACACTTGCAATATTAGAAAGATACGTTACACTTCTCTTACATTATTATTCTCGCATTATTTTGGTACGATATTTTATTCTCCTAACAATGTACTAAAATCGATTTCAAGCGTGTGATATTTTAAAAATGGTCTCATTTTTAAACGCTTTAAGGGACGGATTTTGAAAAAGTATTTTCTAGTGCAAATTCCCACGCTTTATAGATAGTTCCAACAAGGGTTGAAAGTGGGCAGTGTCTGTCAGTTAGTCTAAAGAATTTTAGTTTATTTACAGATCTATATTCCTTTATGTATTTTTTGCTTTATTCGGGATCGCCTATGCTTTTTTTCCTAGATCCCAGGTTAGCTATGTGCGATGTCATTACGGTCGGATCAGTGGTTTAGCCGTGAAATGGAAGCAAACAGACAACCGAAGTTAATATTTGCAAATAGTATAGAAAAAATTATGAGAAACGTTTTACAATAATTAAAGATTGTCTATTCTAGAATCAACTGGATTCTTCATAGGTGAAGGAAGAACTCCTTCTAATAATATCTTTAATAGTATATCCAATAGCAAACTTACCATTTCCATTATCTTCCCTTCTCTCTCTTTACGTAGCTCTTCTAGAGCGTCTCTTATACATTTATTATCTATTTCTCTCTCTTTGATCCTTTCATTTTGAAGTCTTGATAGTTTCAGCTGATGTCCTTCTATAAAATTATTTCGGTTTACTGTTTCTTCTGTTTCTTTTTTCTGTAATGCTGAGGAAAATTTAGAATTTACTATTAATATTCGTTTGCACAATTGCATATTAGTATACATCGAGGACTCTTCAATTAAAAAACAAGATATTTATAATGTTTTTTTTTTAGTTAAGCAAGCTAATCCAACTGATGTGAACAACTCTGAGAAAGAAGGTAGTTCAGTGAAATCAATACAAAAGAAGATTGATGTAAAAAGCAAGAAGCATCTATTAAAAACAATCAATAATAATTTCAATAACTTAATGTTAAGATACGTTCAAAAATACTAGCATGTGAATCCCAATTCTGGGCACAGGGAACTTCCAGAAGCAATAATAATTGTACTATTTGTGGTTCCAACTAACAAAACTCAACGTGATTTCAACAGCGATATATTCTCGTAACACACTGTACCACTCTTGCAGTTGTAGTACTAAAATACCATTTTCATGGCGTTTAACTTTCCTCACAATTTCTTATTTCACCAACAGTTGTAAGTTATATTTCTTATTAAGTTCAACTAACTAGTTACTTGAATTTCGAATAATTGCGCAGTTTCGAACTCCGGGATGTACCAACGAATGTATCATTATATAGTATATAAAGCAAAGTCCCCAACTGCGTCTGTCTGTCTGTCTGTCTGTTCGCGATAAACTCAAAAACTACTGAACGGATTTTCAATCGGTTTTCACCAATGGATAAAGTGACTCATGAGGAACGTTTTGGTATATAATTTGTCTTGGATTTTTTTTATTATCGGGACGGGACAACGTCTGCCGGGCCCGCTAGTATTTACTAATTTTAATTCGTAACAGTACTGACGGTTGAGGAAACATCACAAGGTAACCTAAACCCGAAAAATATTCTTGTAGTCTCACCGAATATAGGAAAAATATAGAACTGGATTTCTCGAAGATTGAATTTTTCAATACGCTGTGGGCTGGCGTAATGATTATGCCCATACTTCTATTCGAGAAGATGCCTATGACCCTGCAGCGGGTCTTCTACAAGGCGATGCTCGAATGTAAGCCAACTTATTGATATCTTGTCTATCTATTTAATTATCAACGTCTATCAAATTTTAAAAATTACACATTACCTTTATAATGATCTTCTTCCATCTTCTTTTTTATTTTTTCTAATCTTTTGTTTTCTTTTTCTCTCTCTTCTTGAATAGCTTGTTGTCTTTTTAACGCTGCACTTGATATCTGTTCGTCGTAAGTTTTTCTCCTTTCGAGCATCTCCTTATGTCTTCTTTGGACTTCCAACAGTTCTTGCTTTTCCTGAAATAATATATTTATGGATCAATTATAGGATGGAGATTTTTTTTATACCATAGGAGGCAAACGAACAAGTGAGTCACCTGGTGTTTAGTGATTACCACCGTCCATAGACACTTACTTCACCAGGAGAGTCGCAAGTGCTTTGCCAGCATGTATTTGAAAGGGGAGGGGGAGGTGAGGTGGGCTTCCGGCGCTCTTAAAAGAAATGTTTTAAAATCAAAATTATCAATAAAGGATAACCGCCCTAAACCATAATTTTATTTTTACATACTTGGGATTCCGCCAAAATTTCAGTAAGCTTTCTAATATAGTCTTGTTTTGTTTTTAATTCATTTAATTTATAAAATAAATAAGAATTCAATGTATTTGTTGCGTCAGCCATACCTTACGTCGAACATTCTCCAACATAGTTTGATGCCACATAAATTCTAAATCATTTTTTTCATTTTCTATTTGTTTTCTCTCTTGAATTTGTAACTGTTGAAACTTTTTAAGATTCACTTCATCCTTTCTAGAATATTTCATACCATTGGCACTGGAACAATAATGTTTTAATGTTAAAATATCAAATCCTTATAAAAAATTGAAGATATTGCGAAACCTACAAAAGTATACTTACATTTTCTGCCTCTCTAAGGCATTAAAACACTCCCTAAGTTTTTCTTCTTCTATTTCTTCAAAATATTGTTTAATCTTGCTATCTCTGTCTTTGCAGAAATTACATTCTTCCATCTCTCTTCTTCTTGCAAGTTCTTCTAATAATGCCTCTTCCTCTGTCTCTAGAAGTAGCTTTAGCCGTTCACGCCTTTGTCATAGCTTAATTTCCTCTTTATTAAAAAGTTCTAACACCTTATCGCTTGTTCTGTTTATAATTAGTCTGTAAATATAATATAAGCTGATTACATTTATATACCAACACCCAAGATACACACTTAACGTGTCACAGTCGACACTCAAAAATGAGTGCATAATTTTGGATTATACACTCATTCGAAATAGTCTTGCGTCGCTTGCGTCCTTGTTATCATAAGTTTATCGCATAAATATAAGTTTATACAATGGTGGGTGGGAGATATTGGTATCAGTACAATCTATTTTGATAAATCTGCTGATGCAATTAATTATTAAACTAATTCTATTGTAAGAATTCACGGGGGTAGATACGATTAACTGGACAGTAATATTAAAGGTTATTTTGATCTTTTGATATTTCCAATGTATATCGAATTACTATAACGTTCAAGCAATATCTCATTTTTAGTTATCTTTTTATTTTCTTTGTTGTATCCCTATTATATTGGAAAAGTAATATATTAAATTCATTGTTAGTTTCAATTGTTGATATTAATTGTCAATATTACATTTTTAATTCTTGACTGTTAAAAACTATACCATAACAAATATATACTTTTTAATCGACGTCAGGAAAGGAAGGTAATTTAAATAGCCAGTTTATCTAGTATCTTTTTGTGGGTGATGATTTTTTTTATAGAAAATACTCACCCTTGTTTTGCTCAGGTTTACTATACATTTTTGGAAAAGTAAATTACATAAAACATAAAGATATATTTTTTTATGTATAGATTTATAGTTGTTATGAGGCTGGTGTGTTGTTTTTTAACCATTTTAATCATTAAAATATCGACTACTTTACATACTTTTGTAAATGGACTGAGTCATAATTCACTACATCGGATAATTTCTTCATGCCTCCTACATCAACTACAGCCTTCATCTCAAAATCCTTACGCTCCTGGAAATAAGAATTATTTCAATTAGAAACAAGCAAACTTCTAGTGGTAGTATTATTTCATTGAATACTTTATAGATTTTAGCGTATTGACCAGAATCTTAGTGTCCAAGATGATGATGAAGATGTGGTCCCAGATGGTAACAAGTTAAACTTTGAGGAGGAATGGCTTAGGGAAGGGCATAAAAGGACAAACGACGACGCGGATAAAGTTTAGCATTTTAGTATAATTTTAGGATTAGTGTTTAGTAATTTTTTTTTAAACTGGTTCTGTAAAGTGACTGGATGGTACCTGATGGAAAGTACAGTATAGTCCATAAGTGACGGCGACTGTCGGTGTTAAATAGCAACGGCAGTCGTCGCTACCATGCTGACCTGCACGTGCACCTCTTCACGCTTCGTTTGAAGGACCCTATATCATAAGAGGAAGGGAACACACTGGCTGGGAGGCAATTCCACATCTTCATAGTACAACAAAGATAAGAATTTTCGAATTTCTTCGTTCTTGGAGGGATGGTTGCTACTGTGAATATGTGGAGACGCGTACCCGTCCGTATAGTTCTATAGTGGAAAGGAGAAGATGGGATGAGGTTAAGCAACGGAAATATCTCAAGCCAAAGTGTTAATGAATCTATTAAGCTAAACAGGTTTATATAAAATAACACTTACCCTCCAGAACTGCTTTGGATGTCCGCAATAAATAACGCCGGTTTTTAATTTAGCCACACCGACCATTTTTGGATAATATCTATTTAAAATTGTTATCAAAACTCGTTGATTAACAAACAAATACTTTTATTAGTCCTATTTGTAACTAAGCTGAATTTATAGGACGTGTACGTAGTTCATACTAAGGTTCTTATATTTCTTTCTGTTTTGGTAACCGATCCTATTTATTGTAAATTGTTACATTACAGAATATTTTGTGATAACTTCAATATTTCGACAAGATGGCGGCCTCTTCTTAGAACGTTCTTGTGAATTTGTGTGAATTCGGAGAATACGAGTGCCGTGTTATGATTTCCAACTTGAGCACAATAAACAAGCTATATGACGCAAGGTGTCACCAATTTCACACACTATAGGTTCAAATAACATAAAATAATCTAACAATTATCTATTATCTCCTGAATTGATGACAACATAACAAACTTATTGTTAAATTACTCATATACACAAAAATATATTTGGGCTTGAATATTTTAAAGCACTATTCTATTTTAATACATCATTAGCTATTATATTATCAGTAACCAAAGAAGTTATAGTTAAAAAAGGTAACACGGAGATTGTCACTAGCAAGGTAACTATCGATCAAACTCGGTTGCTTTGGAGGTGATGTTATATTTATCTGTGAGTAAATGTATATGCCATCAAAAACAAAACTTGTAAAATAATCAAGCCTTGCAACTCGAACTGAGTTCTACCGTAAAATATATGTAAAATACCAAGTCGGTTACTTTATTAAGTCCCTACTTAAGAGAACTTCTGTCTTAACTTATTACGTAATTAGCTAACCTAGCAACATCTTATAGTGACCATATCAATATTAAAAATATTTTATGTTTTAAATATAGTTTTTGCTTGATTTATACACTAATTGTTTTACAAATTTAAAGCTTCTATGTCTGCTAGACGTGCCTTAGAGTTTTGATGATCGGTCAGTCAGTGAATTAGTGACAAAATTAAGAAATTTTGACTAGTTATAATTCTTAAACTACTGGTTCACATTGAATGAAATTTGTAATTTACCGTGTTTATACAATTCAGGCTTCTAGTTTAATCCACAACGAAGTTATAAGGGGTCGAAAATGGCCTGAACTGCTTCGAGAAAAGGATGGTACGGCCGTGCTGCTTTTTTGCTCGATTTGGCGGGGACACTGCCGTGCTTCCCCGATTATAACAGTCACACTTGGAGTTTTTGGCGGGATCTGAGGATGTCATGTAGAGGATTTTATATTTAATTAGCGGGCTCGGCAGACTTTGTCCCGCCCTGATTATAAAAAAAACTCTTTGACAAATTATACACCAAAACCTTCCTTATTAATCATTTTACCTACTGGTGCAAGCCGCATGAAAATCTGTTCAGTAGTTTTTGAGTTTATCGCGAACAGACAGACAGACGCGGCAGAGGACTTTGTTTTATACTATGTAATGATTTATAATTGTGTTATTTGATCCAATCTTTTTGAATATTGGCGGTGTGTTCCGTAATATAGTTTGGTTATTGTGCGGAAGTGAAGTGGATGGGTAAATAATACCACAGACCATGGATTTGCCACAAAAACTCCCTGGAAAGTTATGACAAGGCGACTTGTTCGAACATTGAAATAATCACAACAAGTGTACCTATATAGCCACTGCTATATAGAATGGATTATTGACCAATAAGGGCATGTTAATCTGTATGGCTCCAAGAAAACCGTCTTTAGATAACCGTTTATATAATTTTTTGTACAATTTGTATGTCAGAACTTTTTTGCGATATCTAATCATTCTAATATACAAACCTAAGTAACCATAGCGTTCCGATCGTTATAAGAAATAGGATCGCATGGTATTGGAGTGGTATCAACCACACACACGCATGCCGCAGTATCTTTCTTGGGCAGTGGACTGTATCTTTTAAATTAGCTTATAATAGATATGTCGTAAAATAAATGTCATATGTATTACTTAGAAATAAATAAAAAAATAGTGCGTGGAGTCCCTCCGCGCGGAGGAAGTGAAATTTCGTAATGTGGAAATGAAAATATGAAGGGGTAGAAATTGATTTTTAGTGAAATCATATTGTTTCTTTAAGACAAACTTTATTAATATTGCTTACAATTCACAATTAATCGCATCTTTTAATTATCATTTTCGAGTGTAGAAACATCCAAATCTATAACATTTTCAATGGGATTACGATAACTAAAGTAAGATACGAAATGTTTGATTATTTTTCTCGCTCTGTCTCTTTCTATTCCCCCTCTCCGGGAGCGTTGAACGTTTGACGCAACAGTGCTTTCATACCCCCCATGGTAGCGTTAAACGTTTAACGCAACCTTCTTGGAAGTCGCATTAGAAGTTTCACTTAAAAAAATCTGAATGAAGGCTGACTTAACTTTTACCTTTAAGAATGCCACTATTGAAAGTGTTCACTCAGCACCAACGCCCAAATATATTTCACAAAATGTTAAATACGAGATTTTGAGGGAGTACCGATTATCGTGCTTTACTGGTAACTGAACAACTGACCAGTCATGTATATCCTAATTTTAATTTATACAGGTTGAATGTTTAGACAGTAGCAATATTTATGCAGGGTAGTCTGCACTCGATTATCGTTCTAAATCAATAAAAAAAAAATTGGTGCTTAATATTTAACTAGTTCAGAAAAAAATAACCGATACGAAATACATATAAGAGTTATTGAGGTTACTGTTGTTGGATGTTATATATGTTGTTTGGTACACATATAAATTTCAATAACTCATATAAGTATGAATATGTAGATAAGCTTAGGTTAGCTTGGTTAGGTCGTGAATTGCATGAACTAGTCGACAGCCCAAGCCGAGGTGTGCCGTGCACCCTTGAGCGAGTTGGCAAAATAAAATCGGCTGGATGCATTAGGCGCTCGCCTTAGTAATCCGATGAAGCTGTTAAGGCCTTCCTAGGCCAATCGCGTAGTCAGTTCGACAGAAAGAAAAAGTTTCTTTCGAATATTAAATTAATTAACTCTAATGCGGTCGACGAATCTGTCCCTACGTTTACCGCAAGAGGCGAGCGAGCTTCGTACATGCATAATCTTTGTGATACTAATTAATTAACACTAATAGCGGGTCATAAATCCTTCCCCGTGCCCGCCGTTATAGAGGTGAGTGACCTCAGTCATCGAATGAAGTGGCACCCTCCTGTGGATTGATAACATCTGATAATGGAACATCGTGTTCCCTTTCGCACGATTAAACAGAATCGGGGGACATCACGAAGGTTAATATCTTTATTTTCTACTACTCTTTGACTATGGTTTTGCCCGTAGTAGTATTTATGTATCTATATATTAATATATGAAGCGAAAACTTTGAACCCCTTTTTAAGCGAATTGCGAGAACGGATGAACGTGACATTTTGGCATAGTTAAAGTTTATATGGAGGATGCAAAAAGCAATATTTCTTTTTATAAAAAATGCTTTAAAAACACATTAAATTAATTAAAATATACATTATTCACACTACTGCTTGAATGACATACAACATATACACACATTTAAATGACGTTTCGTCATACGTCATTTTACTTACCTTCCATACTTTACATGCCCTTTGAAATTAACTGGTCAAAGTGTAGGTTAATTTTATAATAATACTAGCGGGTCCGGCGGACGTTGTCCTGCCTTGATACAAAAAAAATAATAATCTAAAAGTCAACCACAGCGCCACCTAGTGGGTCAAATTGTGAATCTAAACCATTCTCGGATCCACTGGAACACGCACACAACATTACATCAAAATCGATCCAGCCGTTTAGCCGGATATGCTTTATGATTTTCATAGTGAGGTTCTATAGTGACCGCAGTACTTTAACAGTGATGCGTGTTCAAACATATAGACAGAGATTTATAACAAAGTAGTCTGTACTCTTTTATCAGAATTACATTCTTATTATACGTATAGATGATCTTTTGTCTCATATCTCTCTATATACTCTTAGTTTTTACATAATATCTCACAAAGCCGTTATACGGCCAACCTTAAGATTTTTCATCACAGCCCTTTGTTTTATGTACGAGGGTGACAGAATCTCGGCTTTAAACAGGCACGGATTTAAGGTTTTAAACTAAAAAGGGAAATAATAGAAACATAAAATACTGGCAAAACTTTTTGGTTTCACTGTATCTTATTAGTAAAATGAATTTCAATATAAAATTGTTAGGGATTCTAATACAAATGTAAGTAGTCGCGCCCATCTTTTAAACACACCTAGGCTGAGTTGCACTAATCAATGTTAACGTTAAAAATTCGGTTAAAGTTATTGTTAAGCGAAAAACGGGTTGCACCAGTTGACAATGGTTAAAATGACGTCACGATTTAACGTTAACTATTACGGCTCGATGTTGGCCGGTTAACGTTATTGTTATTGTCAATTTTTGAGTCGTTGTCAAGTTCAATAGTAAAAACTTTAAAATATTATGTTGTTGCTGAGAGACATCCTGTGGGAAACTGAAAATAGTTCTTCCGATGACGAAACTAGTATATTTGAAAATAATTTGCGTCTTAGGAAGAAAAAAGTTTATCTTTCTAGAATTGATCGGTTTGCAAAGTGGGACGAAGACTTATTCTTGAAAGGTTTCTAAAAAAAATAGCAAACGCATTGGCTTTGTACTATGAAGTATGAACTATTTCTGTTTACACATTATTGAAACTCAATATACACCTCAAAATATAATATATAATAAAATATATGATATACTTGTGTTACTTCTCTCCAAATTAACTATTTATATAAATATATCAATACTTAAATATCTAATATACAACTTCACG
>MU158781.1:238377-253469 GCA_015888305.1 Antheraea pernyi | reverse complement strand
ACGTAGTAATCACACAGTAACTACGTAGTAATCACACAGTAACTACGTAGTAATCACACAGTAACTACGTAGTAATCACACAGTAACTACGTAGTAATCACACAGTAACTACGTAGTAATCACACAGTAACTACGTAGTAATCACACAGTAACGACGTAGTAATCACGCAGTAACGACGTAGTAATCACACAGTAACGACGTAGTAATCACACAGTAGCCACGTAGTAATCACACAGTAGCCACGTAGTAATCACACAGTAACCACGTAGTAATCACACAGTAACTACGTAGTAATCACACAGTAACTACGTAGTAATCACACAGTAACTACGTAGTAATCACACAGTAACTACGTAGTAATCACACAGTAACTACGTAGTAATCACACAGTAACTACGTAGTAATCACACAGTAACTACGTAGTAATCACACAGTAACTACGTAGTAATCACACAGTAACGACGTAGTAATCACGCAGTAACGACGTAGTAATCACACAGTAACGACGTAGTAATCACACAGTAGCCACGTAGTAATCACACAGTAGCCACGTAGTAATCACACAGTAACCACGTAGTAATCATACAGTAACCACGTAGTAATCACACAGTAACCACGTAGTAATCATACAGTAACCACGTAGTAATCACACAGTAACCACGTAGTAATCATACAGTAACCACGTAGTAATCACACAGTAACCACGTAGTAATCATACAGTAACCACGTAGTAATCACACAGTAACCACGTAGTAATCATACAGTAACCACGTAGTAATCACACAGTAACCACGTAGTAATCATACAGTAACCACGTAGTAATCACACAGTAACCACGTAGTAATCATACAGTAACCACGTAGTAATCACACAGTAACCACGTAGTAATCATACAGTAACCACGTAGTAATCACACAGTAACCACGTAGTAATCATACAGTAACCACGTAGTAATCACACAGTAACCACGTAGTAATCATACAGTAACCACGTAGTAATCACACAGTAACCACGTAGTAATCACACAGTAACCACGTAGTAATCACACAGTAACCACGTAGTAATCACACAGTAACCACGTAGTAATCACACAGTAACCACGTAGTAATCACACAGTAACCACGTAGTAATCACACAGTAACCACGTAGTAATCACACAGTAACCACGTAGTAATCACACAGTAACCACGTAGTAATCACACAGTAACCACGTAGTAATCACACAGTAACCACGTAGTAATCACACAGTAACCACGTAGTAATCACACAGTAACCACGTAGTAATCACACAGTAACCACGTAGTAATCACACAGTAACCACGTAGTAATCACACAGTAACCACGTAGTAATCACACAGTAACCACGTAGTAATCACACAGTAACCACGTAGTAATCACACAGTAACCACGTAGTAATCACACAGTAACCACGTAGTAATCACACAGTAACCACGTAGTAATCACACAGTAACCACGTAGTAATCACACAGTAACCACGTAGTAATCACACAGTAACCACGTAGTAATCACACAGTAACCACGTAGTAATCACACAGTAACCACGTAGTAATCACACAGTAACCACGTAGTAATCACACAGTAACCACGTAGTAATCACACAGTAACCACGTAGTAATCACACAGTAACCACGTAGTAATCACACAGTAACCACGTAGTAATCACACAGTAACCACGTAGTAATCACACAGTAACCACGTAGTAATCACACAGTAACCACGTAGTAATCACACAGTAATCACACAGCCACGTAGTAATCACACAGTAATCATATATAAGTTCATCATACCTGCGAAACATAACCGTGAAGGGATACAGCAATACCACAAAGTTCGGCATCCATCAGTGAAACATGACGCCGCTTCGCTACATAAAACTTCCTTTTCTTTATAATGCGATCTGTAGGCTTCCCGATCAAATGATACCACAAAGTTATTCTAGACACAATCTCGTTCCGTGAGAAAAAAACATCTTTCTTGCGATTTGTACGTTTCTTCAGATTTTACTGTATTGCCGTTTTTGTTCTCCTACCCTTCGAGTTATGGCACGGACATTCAGGTAATCCCGCTTCTGATTTGTTACACTAATCACGTATAGTGTCGATGCAGTCAGGAATGGCAATAAACACATCGTAGATACTTCCACAGTTTATTTGGCCAGAGCTTCGCCTTACAATAACTTCCACATAGGAGTGCGTCCAGATCAGCGACATCTTGCCCTTTATATGCCACCAATGTAGTCTCACACCGGAATGAATAATGAACAGCCGATAACTTCCACCAATAGCGTTCGAGGTCATTAGTAACACCCCGATAGAGTCAATAGCGCGGTATCGCAGGTCAATAGTGGTTCCCCGGGTGGCGTTGTAGTCTCGCCTCTCGGGTGTGTCTCGGTACCGGACGTAGACATTAACAGTATGTATATTATGGTGTGCCAAAAAAACATCGATTTTATTTTCTTGTTCTTACCGTATTTCATAGGCTATACAATAAATCCAAATAAAAATTATGCCCAACAGACAGCCCTTAATTTCAATTTTAAGAGGTCTTCCAACGAATTTTAAATTTTCTCATATAAATAATATGCAAGCTGTTCTTTGTATGCTGTATACGCTATATACGCGGGGAATCAGTCAGGGGATGGCAGGAGCGTTGCGAGGCCTTTCCTGTCCACAGTGGGCAGGGTGGCGGGCGCTCGAAATAAACAAACTGTGAAACGATAAATTGCATCTAAAAAATTGATAAACAGTAATAGAAAGAGATGTAATACATATATAAGTCTAGGACTAACATAATATAAAATTAGAAATAAAGACAAATGTATTAACGGAAGAAAATTTAAACGCCAAAATGAAATTGAAAATATGTAAGACCTAAACTAATATTATTATTATATAGAATCTGGAATCGACGAAATTGAAATTATTATAATATAAAATAGGAATAACATTGTATAAGACAACGAAAGGTAAAAAAAAATGACAATCTTAGAATAAGAAATCGATATAAGACAGAAAATAAAACCAAGAACTGTATTATTAAGACTAATAAAGAAAGAACACAGCGTGAAAAGTAAAGCACATAACAAAAAGAGACACAAATAAAATATACGCAAAAAGGTCTCGGAAACACATCTGAAGAGCATGGGGATTAAGTACAAAAAATGAAACGTAACTCTCCTCTTTCTGTCTTTACTAACTTATATCTCCCTCTCAACTTTCGTTCGCCTCGCCCGATCACAATTTTCGTAACGTTCTCGTCACGCATTCACCAGCTTACTCCCCAAGTTAAGCGTGAGTAAAGAAGTTTTATTTCAAAAACATTTTAATCGAGAATAAAATATAAAACTAATAATACATTCCCGTTATTCTTTAAGGTTGGCAACACTGATTCGAGTACTCAGGGTGAAGGAGCATCGAACCCACTAGGGTAGTTTCGAATTAAGTGCGCGGTGGTTTGTCGAGGTGGTGAGGGCGTAAAACTCGATGCACATTCCCATGTCTTTCACATACGTGTATATTACCAACACTCTGGCTTATGCTAGCGGTTTTATTTATTTCTTTAAATCTCTTTTATTAATTACACTACGTTATTAATTTATCTGTGATATTTATTATATAGTCGCAATGGTCTATTGGTTTGACTGGTGGAATATCAATACGATGTCCACAGGTTCAAATCCGGTATGTACTAACGAATTTTTCGGAATTTGCGTACATTTATTAAATCAAATCTATACATATAATAAAAATGAAGCGTCTGTATGTAATATCAAAATATCAATTTTTTAATGATTACGTATGATTGCACGCTATTAATAACAAAAAAGCAATTTTTAAAATTTTTGTCTGTCTATCTGTTTGTTCCGGGTAATCTCCGAAACGGTTGGACCGATTTTGATAGTAATTTTTATGGCAGATAGCTCAAATTACAGCGGGTTACTTAGGCTACTATAAATTAGACTAACAGTTAACCGCGGCTTCGTCCGTAATGCTGTCTCCAAAACGGATGGACTGATTTTCACGGGACTTTCACCGACAGATAGCGGACATCATAACAAGTAATTTAGTCTATATTAATTTAGACTAGCTCTTAACTGTGGCTTCGCCCGCAGTGCTATCTCCAAAAGGATTAGAGTGAACTTCACGAAACTTTCACTGGCAGGTAGCTGACTTTATGAATAGTTATTCACGTAATTTTAGTTTATACTAGCTGTTAACTGTGGCTTTGCTCGCAGTGCTATCTCCAAAACGGTTTGACCGATTTTTACGGGACTTTCACAAGCAGATAGCGGAAATTATAAAAAATAATTTAGTCTATTTTAATTTAGACTTGCTATTAACCGTGGCTTCGCTTTTAGTGCTACCTCCAAAACGGTTGGACTGATTTTGACGGGACTTTCACTGGCAGATAGCGGACATTTAGTCAATTTTAATTTAGACTAGCTTTTACTCGTACCTTCACTCGCAGTGCTATCTCTAAAACAGTTTGACTGATTTTCACGGGCCTTTCACTGGCAGATAGCTGATTTTATAAGAAATAAGACTTTGTCCGTGTGAAATTTAGCAAAAATATGTTGTTCAATGTAAAGAGGTGCGTAAGACGTGCGGTGTACTGGACTGTAATGCAATCACAGCGATTCGGTTCTCTTTAGCATCCCATTCCATTTTAATATCGCAAAATATTGTACAATGTATTGGCGTCAAAATGAGAAAACTCAATGAATAATCATATAAGAAATGATAGATTCCAAATTCGAATGTAATATTTTGTTTATTTTTAATTATAACAGTATTTATGGCCAGACTAAGTATATATCTAATGTATACGTTACATGGTAATGTAAGTGGCGTGCCTGTCTTACTTACAATTGTTTTTAAAGAGCATTTCTACAATTGTACATGGTCTCACAATTTTATATTTCTTTAATACAATTTTAAAAAACGCGTGCGGAGTTGCGTTTACATCTGGTTCGTAATACTATTGAATTATAGTGAAGGAAAACCTGAACCAGGGAAATGCTTTTGTGGTACTAATGTGAGTGAGAAAATATAGAAGTAGACTTCTGAGTTTGAAATCGCTAATACGTCGTGGACTTGCGTGATGATTATGCTCATACCTTCCTACGGTAAGAGGCCTATGACCCTGCAGTGGATCTCTGGTGATGATGAGTTATTGTATAGAGTGAGCTTTACTACATATTATAAAACAAAGTCCTCCGTTGCGTCTGTCTGTCTGTTTGCGATAAACTCAAAAACTACCAAACGGATTTTCATGCGATTCTCACCATTAGATAAAGAGAACCATGAAGAAGGTTTGAATATATCATTTGCCAAGGTGTTTTTTTTATTATCAGGTCGGGACAACGCCCGCCGGGACTACTATATATTTTTATGGCATAGGTGGCTAACGAACAGGTGAGTTACTCGATAAGTGATCATCACCGTCCATAAACGCTACCAACACCAGGGTAATCGCAAGTGCGTTGCCAGCCTGTGTTTAGGGGGAATGGAGGGAGATGAGAGGGGAGGGCAGGGGAAGTGGGCCTCCGATGCTGACACTGACCGAACGAAATGCAACAATGCATGCACTATTACTTCACGTCGGTTTTCTGTGAGAGGGTGGTACTAGCCCGGGCGAGCCGACCCATTCATGCTTTAACCAGTAATATCTTCAGGGTGGCATAATTCAGCATAATATATTATTATGTTATACTAAATCTTTTGATTTAGGCTAATAATTACTATTATTATAAATGCGAATATCTGTTTATCACGCTTTCTGGCCTTAATTATTATACATCAGGAAATTTTGCGTAAACGCTCTTTAGGTTATTAATAAAATACTGTTCTTAAAGGATATAATATCGAATCGCCATTAAAGCCAAGAAAGCCGCGAGCAAGAGCTAGTGTTATTAATAACGAGAGGTCAACAAAATCAGCCAATATAAGGCGCCTTAAATAATATATTTGGACCTCGCCGACTGTGATGTCACGCCTATCCTATCGTGTAACTGCTCATATTGCGTAGCAAATATATAGGTCGGGATTTCAATTGGTATGACCATTCTCTTGATTCCCTTATTCTTTCATTCTGATCTCTTATTATTTGAAGTAGTTATCTATACATATAATAAGAATGTATATATAACGTGTCTGTACTTTTAGATTTTTGTGAAAAAAATGTTTCAGGTGTCTAGGAATAAGCCTAACAAAAGATATTGAAATTTGAATGACGACGCGAGTTGTGTAAGAGAGAAAAGTAGACAGCAATTAGAGTTAATATTATTTATTTATTTATTTGTACATTATGCGTTAAATACGCAATGGCGGACTTAATGCCGAAGGCATTCTCTACCAGTCAACCATTAGGTGATGCAGAGATAAATGTTGATAGGTGTAAAAGGAGAAGTTTTTATAAAATTATGTTTGACCTATTTAATATAACAATATATAAATAAAATATCAACACTGATATACTACATATATATATATACATACATATAATAACATCATACATAAATAAAAGTACAATAAGTCAACATCAAGTACTAAATACAGCATTAACCAGATAATTATGCTAACTGAGACTGGTAAATCCGATGTACCCCGACTTTAAAACTGAAACGGTTAGATGACATCCTGATTTCATAAGGAAGCGCATTATACATTCAGATGACTTTATATCAGATGACTTTATATCATAGGAGGCTAACGAACAGGCGTGTCACCTGATGTTAAGTGATCACCGCCAGCCATATACACTAGCCACACCCGGGAGTCGCAATTGCGTTGCCAGTCTGTGTTTGGGAGGAAGGGGAGGTGGGCTTCTGGCGCTCTCACTGACCGAACGAAACGCAACGATGCAAGCACTGTTACTTCTCGTCGGTGTTTCTGTGGGAGGGTGGTACTACCCTGGGCGAGCCGACCCATTCATGGGAAAACCAGTAATAGCTTCAGCGTGGCTCTACCACCTTCACGAATCGGTCTACTGTACCGAACGTTATTGTAATTTTCATGACGGCCCGATTTAAGTATGAGAAAGAGTAGGTAAGTAAACGCAATGCAATCTCATACAAAAACAGGATATTATATAATGTATAGATTATCTCAGTCACAATATCAAATTAGGCGTTTAATTAAACCTTATTCAATTAAAAACATGAAATGAAACGATCGTAAATGTGGAAGGTGGAAATTTAATGTTGCAAATAACTCGATAAAGGCGTAGGAACTGGGGAGTCTCCTAGCGTAGCTAAATGGATTACGTATGGAAATTTCGTTAATAAATTGTGGTTACAATTGAATAATAAATGGATCTCGGTTAATTTTCACGCTTTATTTGCGTTTCTTAGGTACATTCTATTTATTTAAATCTGTAGCTACCGAGAATGTCATCCTCTCTGGCAGACTGGCTGAAATTTTTGTAAATATTGTAAACAGAATGTCGTTCAAACAATTGAACAAATAAAAGAAATACCTTTTATGGTCATTTTAATAAACAGTCTATTTTACGCATTCCGAGTATTATTATTACGCTGTCCGTGTTAGTCTAGAATCTTCTAGTAGTGAGCCAAAGCTCCTACAAATCGAGATTGATTGCATTCAATTCAATTGACTGTATTGAGGTACCTTGACTAGCGGAGGTTTTTTTCAAGCACCCGTCTCACTTTATGATGAGCTAAGATTTGGCCGAAGCTTAGAGGGATCGTTACTGTAATCCCAATCACAGTGGCTCTTATATTCTTATATATTCTATAGGTTTTAGCGTTTGGACACAATGTAACCTGACATTCTTCATTAGTGCTCCGCTCCTATTGGTATTTGTGTGATGATATATAGCCTATAACCTTCCTTGATAAATGAGCTATATAACACTGAAAGAATTTTTCAGATCGGACCAGTAGTACCTGAGATTACAAACGTCACAGGAAACCGACGTGAAGTAACAGTGCTTGCATTGTTGCGTTGCGTTTCGTTCGGTCAGTGAGAATGCCGGAGGTCCCACCTGCCCTCCCTTTCCCCCTTTCCTTACTCCCCCTCTCCCACAAGACAAGTTGGCAACGCACTTCTGACTCCCCTGGTGTTGCAAGTGTTTATGGACGGTGGTGATCACTTAACATCAGGTCACCGAATTGTCCGTTTGCCTGCTATGATATAAAGACCTTCCTCGTATTTTATTTTAACAACTAGCTCAAGGGTGCGCGGCACACCTCGGCTTTGGCTGTTGCCTGATACATGCAATTCGCGACCTATGTGAGCTTTTTTTTTACCGTGGGGAAATCCCTTATGAATACGCCCCCCGGGGAGAGGGTGGGTTATGTCCGACTCGCACAGACTAAAACCCCACGGTGTACCGACAGACCGTTTTGTGGGGGCGGCAAGGGATCGAATAAGCTAATCAACTTTGTAGAGCCGCCCCCACGGTCCGCCCGGCGGAAGGTGACCACCGGGCTCCTACCTATAGAGGGATAGACCGGGTACACACCGGCTGCCCCCCCTCGACCGCCGGACCTGTGCAATGAGGAGATGGGTCCGGCTACGGTGGCGGGAGAAGTTGAGCGAAGCGCCTCGCTCCTTTGGCGGAGACGGCCACTTTGAGGGTCTGCCTCGCGGGCCCTCTCCGCCTCCTCCTTCTACGAGATGACCTCCTCGCAGAAGGAGGCCATCGCTCGCCAAGCCTGTTCGCTGCCGAGCATGGCCCAAACCACGCTCGGCATTGATAAGTCCGTTCCCACGGCCGCCGCCAGAATGCGGCGCTGCTCGCCCCACGCAGCACACTCGGACATTTATGTGAGCTAACCTAAGCTAAGGTAACAAGTCATACATATATGAGTTGTTGAAACATATATGTGGTACACATAGCATACATAACTCAATAACTCTTATATATATTTCGTATCGGATAAACTATTTCAGTTTGATAAGGGAAAAAAGATAAAACCCTTCCACTTGCATGTGTAAGCGAGTATGCGTGCACGTGTGTGGAAGTGATATGTGTAGTGTTGTCGCAGTGATGTAAGATTTTGTGTCATTTTATCGCTCAAACTATACCTCTTTATAATATTAGTATATATAACGATGTAGTCCAAGATGGTAAACGCGCTAAGCCTAGAGACAGGCTGATTTTTAAGTACAGGTGCCGGAATACACATAACGCACTCTGCGTTACGGATTTTCAACATGAGTGTTATAGATAACCGCGCAGGATTAGAAATGCCTTACCCTACGACCATTAAGCTTTTAGGATTTGATTAGTATATAACCGATGGGAAAGTAGCTTATATGCTGAATGAATTTTGAACAACGCCATGGGTTTGTCAATTTAAATAAAAAGCAAAGAAACAAAAATATTTATCGATTGTGCGTATCAAATGATATTGTTAATTGTAGAACATAAATATAAATTCCGAAAAGCTCGTAAAATTGTTTCAACGGTACTCATACGTTTCAGCGTCGCTTCCCATCGTGGGGCGAACAATGGGGAATGACCTTAAGGTGGTGCTCCACCACGCATGCGTAAACCACCCCAGCCAAGCCGTCATGGCGGCTCAGTTCGCGTATCGACGCCCGATCGCCGCGCGTTTCTTGCATTCATCCGCCCGTCGACTTTTATAAAATCAAGAATACATACCCTAGACTCAGTGTGTGTGAGTGTGTGTGTGACAAATTTCAACGTGACCCACGGCCTGGCGTTAACCGGCTCGAACTAGTTCACCGTGGATTGAGTGGCTCCTATACAATTGTAAGTAGTTTAGTATTTAGTAAAAATGATAATCGAGAATACTTGATACGTTATTTCCCCCCCTTATGTACGTATGTGTGTGTGATTCGCAAAAAAACGTGTTCGTGTTTGCGTCTAACGGTTAAAAACGTTAACGTTTTCTTAGAAAGCTTTTGTATTGATTTTATTTAGTTCCATCGTTTTACAATTCCAAATATAACGAGCAAAATTTTATAATTTTTAAATATTACCAATACACCATTTTTATATTAAATTTCATAATCACGTATGGATAGGAAATAATAACAAATAGATAATTTTCAAAGTTTATAAATGTACGAACAACGAATTAAATGGTCCAAAAACTTTCATGTATATAAAATATAGAGTAGCAGTTAAATAAACCAGTGATGTGTTTTCAGAAGCCCTTTAACATCAGGCTTAAAATATATAGAACTTATATGATTGTTTTTCAAAATGCGCATCTATTTGCTAATTTCATTTTATATATTAGTAGAAACATAATTACTCGTAGAATGTTCTCGTATTATTCCTATTGAATAGGATATTTACAAATCTTGTAACATTTAAGTCAATACGTCGTGGACGCCTTTCTTATCTAAATCTAATAAAAAAATAAAACGTACGTTGGTAGTAAATATGTTTTAAGTAAATTTTAAAAACGATGATATATGAGTTTCAGATGCATCATTTTCATACGACGATATTGTATTTTTTACTTATAATATTATTATTTTCATGTACATACATTTGAACTGTCAAAAGACAGGGTAGCGTTTTACTGTCTGTTACTATATTCAAAATTATTTATGCACTATAGGGACATGATTTGTAGACAGGTATAAGTGTATAGGTACGTAGTGATATAGGGTTACAACGAGTCAAGTAATACACCAATAAGTTGTCCACCTGGTGTCACTTAATCTGTAACCACCGATGTTTCTTTACTGACTATCGACTGTTAGTCTGACATGACGGGCCTTTTAATTAAATAAGGTTTCAACGAGTCAAGTAACATTCCATAAGTTGTCCATCTGGTGTCACTTAATCTGTAAACACCAGTGTTTTTTTATTGACTATCCGCTGTTAGCCAGGTTTAGAATGTTAAAAAAAAACGTTTTTCGTATTCGAATCTACATTTAATTATTCAATAATTCGAATGAATAATATGTTAAAAATATACTGTTAAAAGGAAAAAAAACGAAAGATTGTATGTAAATGGATTTATTGACAAAAACGATAGAGCTCGCATACCGTCATTAAGTACCGTAAAGTTTTCGTCGAAAATATCTATGAGGCGCGAATAGTGAAACCGAACCGGATGAATCTTTCCGAAACAAAAACAGCTCGTACAGCTCGAAAATAGCAGCAGCTCGAAGATTAAGAAGTAAGGTTGCAACGAGTCAAGTAACAGTCCAATAAGTTGTCCATTTGGTGTCACTTAATCTATAACCACCGGTGTTTTTCTACTGATTATCCGCTGTTAGCCTGACATGACGGTCCTTTTCAATTAAGTAAGGTTTCAATGAGTCAAATAACATTCTAATAAGTTGTCCACTTGGTGTCACTTAATCTGTAACCATCGATGTTATTTTTACTGACTATCCGCTGTTAGCCTGATATGATGGGTCTTTTAATTAAGTAAGATTGCAACGAGTTAAGTAACATTCCAATAAGTTGTCCATCTGGTGTCACTTAATCTGTAACTACCGGTGCTTTTTTACTGACTATCAGCTGTTAGCCAGATATGATGGGCCTTTTACTTAAGTAAGATTGCAACGAGTTAAGTAACATTCCAATAAGTTGTCCATCTGGTGTCGCTTAATCTGTAACCACCGGTGTTTTTTTACTGACTATCCGCTGTTAGCCAGATATGGTGGGCCTTTTACTTAAGTAAGATTACAACGAGTTAAGTAACATTCCAATAAGTTGGCCATCTGGCGTCACTTAATCTGTAACCACCGATGTTTTTTTACTGACTATTCGCTGTTAGCCAGATATGATGGGCCTTTTACTTAAGTAAGATTGCAACGAGTTAAGTAACATTCCAATAAGTTGTCCATCTGGTGTCACTTAATCTGTAACCACCGGTGTTTTGTTACTGAGTATCCGCTGTTAGCCTGACATGACGGTCCTTTTAATTAAGTAAGGTTTCAACGAGTCAAGTAACATTCCAATAAGTTGTCCATCTGGTGTCACTTAATCTGTAACCACCGGTGTTTTGTTACTGACTATCCGCTGTTAGCCTGATATGATGGCCTTTTAATTAAGTAAGGTTACAACAAATTAAGTAACATTCCAATAAGTTGTCCATCTGGTGTCACTTTATATGTAACCACCGATCTGTCGGGCTTTTACTGTTTCACCACGCTTACACCAGCATGCTTAAGGCACTCAGCTAAAATGTTAATAAGCTTAAGTGCGCCAAAGTGCTCGGAATTCGACTTGGACTATTATCTATCTGTTATATCTATTATAAACATTATATTATCTTGCATGTAATATTGCATACTGAGCTCAACTATCTATGCTAGATAAATTAGTTATACCATTGCTTCTTTAATCAAAAAACGAACTGCCTAACTAAACATTCAACAAACATTTTGTGGGGAAATGCGTTTAAAGTTTGACCAAGTTTATATGTTCCGTATAAATTAACCTTAAAAATAAATGGAAGCACTTTAATTCTGTTCTAAAATTAAGAATTTGTAGTGTAATTATATTGCTACTTGGTAGTCGTAGAGGATATCTTCATTAGTAAGATGCAGATGTTAAAATAAGCATTTTTTTAAATCTTTATTTAATTTAGGGATTTAAGTCCACATAGAACATGTCAGTCCCATCGTACCTTAATCTTAAAATATTCACCAAAGAGACTTCAATACAAACTTTCATAGAATCTTGGATTCCTCACATGCAGGTGCACACAAGATTCTATGAAAGCTACCCTGATCTAATCTATTGAGTTTTAACTCATCGATGACAGCTTTTCTTTGTACTTTATTGCGGTCACATTCCATCAACAAGTGTTGCAAGTCTTCCTCATAACGTTTTCCTCATAAGAAATGCAAACTTTTAAAAAACATGTTATAAAACAATTTAAATGCAGACGGAGTAACAGCATAACGCACTACGATAATTAGCATAAAACTAAATGAAGTCCCTGTGTTAATGAAAAAACTACGTACATTAAAAAAATAAAACGACAGAAACTGCAATAATGTATTTTTTAAACACGAATTAAAGCAAATAAGTTAATTTCTTTTTATTAAAACGTCGACTTATTTCATTTAAAGCGCTAATAAGAAAGATATAGAAATATATTTCAATTTCCTCGTACTTATTTACAGCTGTATGAGACAGAAGTAATACGGGCCGACATATTTTCATATATCAATGCGAGTGAAAATGATATTTCGCGAGCAAGACCCCGCGGTACGACCCCTTTAACAGACACATAAAAGAAAACGTGACCGGGCTAATGAGAAAAGTTTAGGGTTCCTCAGGACTGTTTATCTTTCAAGTAAATTTATATTTCAAGAAATACTCAATAGTCAAGCTGTCGGTCGTCACAACGATGTCCTATGAAATACTTTGAACACAGTATCCTATCATTCCGTTGACTCGTTTCTGAATCAAAAGAAAAAATATTCCATTTAGGTCTTTATAAGGTGCCTATGAACCCAATACTACATTCGGTTTGAAAAACAACCCAGTCAACGAGAAGAACCGACGAGAATACCAATTTTTGAAGTGAAAACATTTTTGGCGTGTTGAGATTTTTGGCAATGATAAATTTATAATTTCGCGACATGACATGCTACGTAAGCATGACCGACCGTATTGCGCTTGCGCGGCTTGTGTCAGACTAGCGACGCGTAGTATAGGGGCCCGTGTATATATAATATTCCGTATCGAATAATTTTCTAAACTCTTTCAGTTTTATAAGGAAAAAAATAAAACCCTTCCACTTTCATGTGTAAGCGTGTATGCCTGCACGTGTGTGGAGGTGATATGTGTAATGTTGTCGCAGTGATGTAAGATTTTCTGTCACTGTATCGCGCAAGCAGCGCACTCAAGGGCTCTAAGGGGGCATAATCTGGTAAAGCAGGTGTAAATAGTATCGGTTTTGAGAGTTTGTAGAGTTATATCTTCCTAGAAAATGAATTCTGTTGCCAAAATGACGTTATCTGACATACAGTTGTACAGTACCTGACTTTTGATTTGACACGTACGGGCGCAGACTGAGATAGTCGGCTATGTTCGATGTCGCATAACGTTATCTTTGTCTATAGCAGTCACTGCTATAGAGTGAACGCCTTACGAAACCGACGCAAACCGATCTTAGCCGAACGTCTCGTTCGTCTCTCCGACGTTCCAAAGCAAATACCGCATACTGTAACATATAACTGGTTAAAATTTGGTCGAAATATCTGTTACTACAACGAAAATCGTTATAAATACGAAACGGGTACAATTATTATTAAAATAAAATACAAAAAATGTCGACAATAAAAACACTGTAACATGCCTCATATAATATCAATAAAGGAGTTGTTCAACTGAATTTTAGCATTTATTTTTTGTTTGTCTTTATTTTATTTAAAAACGTCATATGGATTTCTCTGACATCCGTAATTAAGATGAATCTAACGATACCTCATATGTTAAAATCCATCAAGTCGTTTAAGCTATGAGGCGTGTTAAAGTCAAATATGTGCGTTTGGAAAACGTTGCCGTCCTTCTCTGAAGTCAGGTAACAAGGAAACTGTACTATACTCTGGCCAGTATACAATAAAGTCATTTTTTTTAATGTTTTTTTAATTTAATGTAACTCGTATAACCGTCAAACTTAGTGCAAATTATAAAAAAAGATTTAAAAAAAAATTAACGAGTGTTAATTGTATTTGAGTTAAAGGTCCCGAAAGAAATGAAAAAAAAAATGTTTGTTGTTATAATATATAACATAAATATAATATTGTTCGGTGAAATGAAACTCCCGGTGCGTAAATCCGACTAACCAATTTTCAGTTGAGCTTAATGGGAAAAGGACTTAAATTTTCCTGATTAAAAGTTTTTTTTTTTTTTTTATGTGTTGGCAAACGAACATGTGGGTCACCTGATGTTAAGTGATCACCACCGTCCATGGACACTAACAACACCAGAGGAGTCGCAAGTGCGTTGCCACCCTTTGAGGGGAAGGGTTAGGGGAAGGAGAGGGAGAGGAGAGAGGAGAGGGGAGGGGAGGTGGGCCTCCGGCGCTCTCACTGACCGAACGAAACGCAACAATGCAAGCACTGTTACTTCACGTCGGTTTTCTATGAGAGGG
>MU158781.1:154079-238364 GCA_015888305.1 Antheraea pernyi | reverse complement strand
CCTGCTGACGCCAGTAATAGCTTCAGCGTGGCTCTACCACCATTAAAGTAACCCTAGAACGATGGGTGACTGCGTAGAAACGGTGGTAGGGTTTGTTCAAAGCACGCATGGCTGCTTACCACACTCAAGCCTAATGCAAAATGGACTTAAATATTCCTGATTGAAAATGTACAGTCCTAGAGCGGCGGGCAACTGCAAAGAGATTAGTAGAACTTTGTTTGAAGTCTGCCTGGTTGGCTATACACCGGTGAAGTTGAAAATCTATCGCCAAGCATGTATTGGTGCGTTCCGGTAGTTGCAACTGAGAGCCAGTCCTCTAGGCGTGTTTTGGTACATGATATTGTAGTCAAATGCTAAGTTTCGTAGGTGGTAGAGCTACGCTGAAGCTATTAATGGATTAAGCATGAATGGGTTGGCTCGCCCGGGGTACTACCACCCTTACACAGAAAACCGACATGAAGTAACAGTGCTTGCATTGTTGCGTTTCGTTCGGTCAGTGAGAGCGCCAGAGGTCCCACCTCCCCTCCCCTTCCCCCTTCCCGTACTCCCCCACAGTGGTGATCGCTTAACATCAGGTGACCCATCAGTCCGTTTGCCTCTATGATATAAAAAAAAAACTGAAAGGATTTAGAAGATACCGCTTACAATCATAATAAGTGGAGATCTCTTTTATAAGCCCTATGCCACTAATGGACACTAATGGAAGTAAACATTTAATTTTAGGTATTAACCTTTCTCTGAAGTATTACTGCTTGTAAAATTTCCCTTGCGAACTTTAATACTTCGATATCGATATACAATACAATGATAGCATCCTGCATTATATCCTCAAGTGAAATAACTGCTTAATACGTCGGATCGTCGGCCTGTTTGTGCCCAGTGCCTTTTCACATAAAAAGAAAACATATCCCTCGTCAAAACTGAGAACAATCTGTTGACCCAAACGAGGCTTTTAGAGGGTCCTTTACGATTTGTATTCAGGGATCTCAATTTAGTAAATTGGTTATGCGTAAACCTTTACGGATGGGAATATTCAATTTTTCTTAATTTTTGCACCACACTATCTATAGGCCTACTAGGATAGCTGATTAGAACAAAAAATATGCATCTCTGAAGTTATCTTTTGGTGTTATCTCTTTTTAACACCTGACGTTTGGTTATTAAAGGAGGCGAGTGATTTTATTTGAGTACCTTTTTGATAGATAAGTAAGTTAGTAGCGCCCTACAGGCACTTCCGTTCGTAGCTAAAGAGGGCGATTTCTGGGCCGCACTAGCGATAAGTGTTCATACACTCAGGTACACATGTGTTGGGGATATTTGAAACTAGACTACGATTATTTATTTTTGTATTATAACACGGCTAAATGACTGCACTGTGCCTGATGGTAAGCGCAGTACAATCCAAAAACAATGGCGACCACCGAGAGACATACTATCCATCGCCGGTCGCCGCTGTCATGCCGGCCTGCGAAAAGCTGGATATGCACAGGCTGATCCCGAAACACGACCCGCAGAAGCGATTCACTATGACGGGCTTTTTCGCCATATACATGGTGGTTGCGACACAGTCAGGCTGTAAAACCCTACCACCCCGCTATCGCCATTACCTCGTTCGTTACTCAGCAGGGTGCACCACGTGCAGGTGAGGTTGGCTTGGGTGGCCCAAATCTTACACTCCAAAAACGTGATACGTCTATAAGTGCCTATATATATAAGTGTCTATACATATAATGAAAATGTAAATCTAACGTGTCTGAACTTTTTAGATTTTTGTAAAAAAAATTACGTTGGAGGTATCTAGGAATAAATAATAAAATATATTTCAACCATTTTTAGACATGCCTGTATAATATTTTAACCTTGTTTTATATTAAAAATTTGACTATATAACACACAACCTCGAATTCTTAGCTATATTCAAAGCGGCCAAAAAGATTGACGATTTCATTCCTATATACACGTATTCATTTGTGAATCATGCAATTTCGATTGTATGGTTCACAAATGTATATATGTATGCATAGCTTAGAATAGTTTGTTTTTATTTATTTTTATTTTATTTATTTTAGGATCGTCAACATGACAATACATTAGTGATTATATAAAAAGTAGGACTATTGTAACACATTATAAATGTAGTCATATTTACAGACAACCACGGCATGCTCCAACAATAAATTAAATATTAATAAAACAAAAGATTAAACTATTTTACATATAAAAAAAAATTACATGATAATACAAAAACGAGAAGATTGAAACAGAAAGAGAAATATAGGAAATACTGAAAAAAACAAATTATAACTGTGTTTTGTGAAGAGACTGATATGTCTCTATCGTTGTTTCGAAATGATTTCGTTTAGTTGAGAAAATGTCGCATGTTTTATGTAGTGAGTTATATGACCTGGATATTCTGTTGACCGGAGAGTAAAAGCCTAAATTAGTACATGAATGAGAAATATAAAGTGGAACGTATTTATTAGATCTCGGAAGCTTAGTAGGAATATTAAATTTGAAGTGATTAGTAATTTGTGGACAGTCAATTTTGTCATGTCATGTCAGTTTAGCTAGGACAGACGCGTCTTTTTTCAGGTAACAGCCCAAGCCGAGGTGTGCGTGCACCCTTGTGTATGTTACCTAAAACCCAAATCGGTTGTGTGCCTTAAGCGCCAACCTTAGTAGTCCGGTGAAGCTGTGAAGACCCTACCAGGTCAATACCGTAGTCAGTTCGAGAGAAAAAAAAAGATTGACGAGGACTTTAACCCTAGAAAGATAACCATACTACGGCATACGTTAAAGATAACCGCTACGAATATATAACCGAATACGCTTCAAAGGCGCAATCTTTTGTAATACGTGTTTTTAATTGATTAACTAAAAATATTTATAATTCATGTTATAATGTTACAAGGTATACTTAAAATTTTGAAATTAAAATAAATGATTATTTTAATTTGTCTATTTCAAATAATTTAATACCAAATGAGTAGACCTCTACAAAAAAATAACGAACATCAACAGCCTTATGCTTCAGGAACAAAATTACTTAGTGACCTAAAAAAAATATCAGTGTTTTCTTATAAGCTGTGTGACCATAATATAATCAGTCTAGAAAAATATCTATATTTATATAGATATAGGTAGTATGTCAAACCTAATTTTTGCCGCCGCAAATGGTTCTTCTGCACTTAGTAGGTACAGGTTGATATTATTTTATTTTTAGACTTACAGTACCGTTGCCGTACCGTGATGGTTCCTCTTTTTTTTATTTTACAATCCTGCGCAGTCGGTTCTGGAGCAATATTTTCGATGACCATCAGCACATGTCTCGGGAAAGTAGATGCCTCTTGTAGCATGCGCACAGCCGAAGTGGCTTTCTGCTACTCTGGGGGACCCCGAAGGGTCTTCGAGAACCTTTAGAGTTTTCGTTCAGATCCAGCTAACAACAATAAAGATACAATGCACGTACCTCGTGATCTCCTCTCAGTTCCAGCTGGCCGCTGAGCTTCCACGAATGTTGGATAATGATTCTTGTTTTGATGATGATATTTGTTTCAGCTGCTCATTATAATATGATCGCCTCGATCGTTCGTTGGAAAACAGAAGAATGAATGACACTTTGTTCTTTTTCGTTGACGTTCACGTGCATGACTACCAAAAAGTTGGAGTCTCGATACTATTAATTAACTGAGATCTGAACGTCAACAATCGATTTATATAAAAAGGTTCTATCGCATAATGATGACGATACACCTCTAGTTTCTTTGTCATCTATGGCGTAGGTAGTTGTGTACTGAGTTTATTCATATATTCTCTTTTATTTTAGGACTTTTATGTTTTGACATGACATTGTGGTCATGTCATGTAAGAATTGACAAAAGTTATGTTCATTATGCCATAAAACATAGTCATTGGCTACCTATTCGTTTTCCTTGAATACGACATCGAAAAGCACATTTGGTCGAAAGTGTCTACGTTTCCTTTGGCTTGATTATAATACATGACTATTTTAAGCTCACCAGTTACTGGATTTAGGAAACTTTCCTCATCACACGATGATAATAAACAGACCATCTTAATAGGAATCGGCTTGTATGATACCATCTCACGTTCATTGATAACAACTCTACACTCATATCAATCACGTTTAGCTTATTACAATCTACTAACGTTGCAATCCCGTAGAACCATATTGGATTTATCTTTCCTATTTAAGATTTTAAGTAACCGCATTGACAGTTCATTTCTGTTGGGACAAATATGTATCTCAGTACCACGGAACAACAGTCGTTTGCAGAATCGCAAAACATTCTTTCTACCGAAGTATTCGACAAACGTTGGACAACACTCGCCCCTCTACCGAATGTGCCACAAATACAATAATATACAATCTATATTTGATATTTTTCATTGTTCTTTAGCCTCAATAAAATGTCAATTGGAAAAAATATGTACTTAATTTTTTTTAACTTCATTTTATATATTTTCTGTGAATATTTAAACTTCATTTAAATGTTTGAGCTCTCGTATATTGTGCACGTTAGTTTCACATCTAGTAGGTTACATTAGTAATAACTTTATCGTATCAGTGTCAACAGAATCAAACTCTTTTGTAACCAGTTTTGTGAAATAAATAAAAGAAAAAAAATGATACCATAGCTACACAACGCATAAAGTGCAAATTTTATTTATGGTCAAAAGACAACCATACGCCTCGCGAGCGCACAGAGTCGTCATATAAATAAAACTGTAGTACTTAGATCATGGAAACAGTCGTCCCGTGAAAGAGTAAACCGACAAGTGAGTTGACTGAGAAGGACGCGGGAATACACTCGTCTGAAAAAAAAATACAGCAATATAATTCCGGTGCAGGCGCCTCCGCGACGTAAGTTATTTTTCTTGGGTTAAATGCTTTAAATTACTGCCTTTTAGGATGAATTACGTATAGACCCCATGCCTCCCTGATGATGCCAACATGATATTTAATACAATTTAGATGATAAAATTAGTTAAATGTTGGACCCAAACTAAAGTAATCAGTGATAAATACATCAAAGTCAGTTTATTTTAGTCTGTGCCGTTTAGAGGTTAACCAGCATATTATAGCAGAGAAGGGGTGGGGGTGCTCTAATTTGAACTGATAACGGACCCATCTCAATTTTTTGTTGTTTCTTCCGCTGAACATATAGCTCCAAGCTGAAGTTCGGCAACTTTGGCACCTTTAAGCTTATTGCCAAACGTCGAAGTGCCTTAAGCGCTCGTCTTAGAAGTCCGGTGAAGCTGTGAAGGTCCATCAGGTAATTGCGTAGTTAGTTCGAAACAAAAACGCATAAAATATATTGTAAAAATTATAAATGACGTCGACAAAGTCGCAGGTATACTATTACTTCAATAAATGTAATTGTTACTTCTTTAAAACTCATACTATTTATAATTATGTATACATATAATATAAGGGAAACGGGAAAAATTCTGTACATTAAATATTGTAAAGAATAAATACTTTGCTAGGGTTTAGAATTACTGACAGAACATGTTTCCATGGATTTTACATTTTTTGTCTGTCTGTCGTTTGTACGGGATTCACGCAAAAATTACTTTTTTTTTAAATGTCATTACTGGCAAACGAACTTGTGGGTCATCTGATGTTAAGTGATCACCACCGTCCATAGACACTAACAACAGGGGAGTCGAAAGTGCGTTGCTAGTCTGTGTTTGGGGGAAAGGGAGTGAGGGGGAAACGAGAGGGGAAGGGAGGTGGGCCTCTGGCGCTGTCACTGACCGAACGAAACGCAACAATGCAAGCAATGTTACATCACGTTGGTTTCCTATGAGAGGGTGGTACTACCCCAGACGAGCCGACCCATTCATGCTGAAACTAATAATAGCTAAAAATTAACGTATTTTGACGAAATTCGCTATGGTAATAGTTTACACACCGGTATAACATATAGGACATGTTTACATATGCAACACATTCGAATATGTTAATCGGCTGAGTGCCTTAAGCGCTCGCCTTAGTAGTCCGGTACAGCTGTTAAGACCTTGCTAGGCCAATAGCGTAGTCAGAACGAAAAAAAAACATTCGAATATTTATTTATTTTATTTATTTATTTAAACTTTATTGTACCCCAATTACATATATATACATTTCAAAAACATTTCACGTTTTATTAACGGTACAATGGGCGGCCTTATTGCTATTAGCAATTTCTTCCAGGCAACCTTTGGATGGATTTTTCAATGGAGTAGAATCAGGGGTATTCTGGGTGTACAGGAATAAATACTAGGTAATACCACCTAAGATAGTGGCACGTAACTGTAATATATAGATATATATATATATATGTATAGATTGATAAATATATACACATAAGCGAATTTTAAATAGATAAATAGTGTTTTTTGACAGAGTTTCTAAAAATGCCCATCGTCTGCGCCCATCTTATAGAAATCGGTAGAGCATTCCATAGTCGGACAGCCTGGATTGTGAAAGACTTGGCGCTGAAACTAGTGGAATGAGCAGGGACTTCTAACGTTAAATCATCTGATGACCTTAAATTTCGAGCATGCCTATGCCTATGCCTATATAATATACGTATATCTTCCTTATAAGAGAACACAAAACAGAAAACATTTACGCAAGAACTACTGAGCGCATTTTGAAAAAATCTGATTTTAATACATAGATATACATAAGATAGTATTCTTATGAATTTATCAAAATTTATCAATCACTGTTCTTATAATTGAAATTTCACGCGGACGTAGTCGCGGCTCAGTTATAATATATAGCTGTAAATACAGACGATCTTACGTTTAAGTAATTTCGCTATGACAATGGGCACATCGTTTCATTACAGGCGACTGCCCTTCATAACGATTTCCTCGAGAAAGAATCGTCCCTCGGACGTGAATTCGGAAATATTACTCCAGTGAAACAATCGTTTATGTGACGATCCGTTCTCACGGTCAAGGCATAAGCTGTAGCGGGTGTACTGTGACTTATGAGAGTTAGTTAAAAAAAAACTGGGCGGCAGGTAAAGTCGCATGTCTTTTTAAAAAAAACAGAAACAGTATAAAGACCCTATACCCCAGAACAGTATAAAGTCGTCACTTTATATAGTAATTGTTCTATGAAAGAAATCTAAACATACAAACATGACATGACACGATATTTTTTTTATTTTTTTATGTCATAGGTGGCATATGAACAGGTTAGTCACGTGATATTAAGTGATTACAATCGTCCATGAACACTAACAACACCAGAGGAGTTGCAAGTGCGTTGCCACCCTTTGGTTGGGGGGGTTAGCTGAGGGAGAGGGAGAGAAGAGAGCAGAGGGGAGGGGAGGTGGGCTTCTGGCGCTCTCACTGACCGAACGAAACGCAACAATGCAAGCACTGTTACTTCACGTCGGTGTTCTGCCTGAGGGTGGTACTACCCCGGACGAGCCGACCCATTCATGCTGAAACTAGTAATAGCTACAGCGTGGTTCTACCACCTTCTAAAATATGACAACATGCCAGTTTAAAAATAAGTATGAAAATATTTACTGTAGTACCATTATCCAGGGTTAAAATAGAGAAATATGTGTTTACTAGCAGGCTGGTGGATGTTGTGCTGCCTTGATAACAAAAAAATCCTAAGTCAACCACAGCGTCACCTACCGTGTACAATTGTCCAAACCACTCTTGAATCCACCTGAACATACAGAAAAAATTTCATCAAAATCTGTCCAACTGTTTTGGAGGAGTTCAGTCACATATACACGGACAGAAGAATTATATATATAACACATATTATAAAACAAAGTCCACTGCCACGTTTCTATGTCTGTTCGCGATAAACTCAAAAACTATTTATTTATTTATTTTATATTATAGGAGGCAAACGAACAGGTGGGTCATCCGATGTTAAGTGATCACCGCCGTCCATAGACACCAGCAACATTAGGGGAATCGCAAGAGCGTTGCTAGTCTCAGACAACGTGGGTGTCCGGCACCGTCACTGACCGAACGAAACGAAAAGAGGGTGGTATTAAGTGATTACAATCGTCCATGAACACTAACAACACCAGAGGAGTTGCAAGTGCGTTGCCACCCTTTGGTTGGGGGGGTTAGCTGAGGGAGAGGGAGAGAAGAGAGCAGAGGGGAGGGGAGGTGGGCTTCTGGCGCTCTCACTGACCGAACGAAACGCAACAATGCAAGCACTGTTACTTCACGTCGGTGTTCTGCCTGAGGGTGGTACTACCCCGGACGAGCCAACCCATTCATGCTGAAACCAGTAATAACTTCAACATGGCTCTACCACCTTAAAAAAAAACTACTGAACAGATTGTTATGCGGTTTTCACCAGTAGATAAAGTGATTCATGAGGAAGGTTTAGGTATATAATTTGTCAAGGTTTTTTCATTATCAGGCTGGGATGACGTCCGCCAGGCCCGCTAGAATATATTCATTATTTGGCGCAACTTACATTCCTTCTTAAAAATTAATATAGTTACCGCTACAGTTTATAAATTATACTACAACGTGGCCACAGTGATACCCGAAATAGTTGACCGGTAAAGCTATAAGTACCTTCTTCATACTCACCAGTTATTAGCCGGGGGCTTGCTTGCCTGTTACTGACAGTCGAGTTCTAGCAGTGTACTTAATATTGTAAATACGAATGATGGTAATAGTGTTAGGTTTTATAACAAATTTCCAAAGCATATTACCGTTTGCTTGATAGTGAGTTCAAGCGCCATGTCAAGCTGTTTTTAATGTTTTAAGGCTATTATAGGGTGGATGAGTATGTGAGCGATGGTGACGTCTAGAACTGACGCCCCTCTCTGCGCATCTACTAAAAACGAATGTAACTATTTATGTTGCGAATATATCTATGTTTATTGTAGGTGGTAGCACCACGCTGAAGCTATTACTGGTTTCAGCATGAATGGGTATGCTCGTCCGGGGTACTACCACCCTTTCATAGAAAACCGATGTGAAGTAACAGTGCTTGCATTGTTGTGTTTCATTCGATCAGTGAGAACGCCGGAGGCCCACCTATTCTTTTTTTTGTATTTTATAGGAAGCAAACGAACAGACGGGTCGGGTCACCTGATGGTAAGTGATCACCGGCGTCCCTAGACACTAACAATACTAGAGGAATCGCAAGTGCGTTGCCAGCCTATGTTTGGGGGGAGGGAGGAGGGGGAAGGAGAGATCGGTCTCCGGCGCTCTCACTGACCGAACGAAACGCAACAATGCAAGCACTGTTACTTCACGTCGGTTTTCTGTGAGAGGGTGACGTAATTACAATGAAAGTAAACTATGCTAAAGGTGTATTCCCATTGTACAGCAAAACAATGTTCATGAGAACAAAGTAGCGAACACCAGTTATTTATTGTCATAGGAGCCAAACGAACAGGCGGGTCAACTGGTGTTAAGTTATTACCGCCGTCCCTAGACACTAGCAATACTACGGGAATCGCAAGTGCGTTGCCAGCCAGGTGTGTTTGTGGGAAGGAATAAGGGAGAGGAGAAGGATCAGGAAGTGGACCACCGGCGCTCTGACTAACCGAAAGAAACACAACAATGCAAGCACTGTTTAAGTAACAGTGTCGGTGTTTCTGTGGGTGGTAGTACGCCGCGTTAGCCAACATATTCATGCTGAAAACAGTAGTAGCTTCAGCGTGGCTCTACCACTTCCCCTCCCTTCCTCTCTTCACTCCCCGTCCAAACCCATCCCTCAAACACAGGCTGACAACGCACCTACGACTCCCTTGGTGTTGTTAGTGTCTATGGACGGTAGTGATTACTTAACATCAGGTGACTCACCTGTTCGTTTGCCTCACATGACATAAAAAATGTTTTGTAAAAATATATAACTTGAAGAGATAACCCTGATCGAATTTCTTGCCGGTTCTTCTCGATGACTGGGTTGTTCTTCTCAGGGCCTAGATAGAACAAAAAGAATATTTTGATTTTTGAACATGAGATTGTTTGTTACGCTTTAACAGCTTAAATAATGAACCGGTCATTATAAAAAAAATGCATACCCGTTACCAGGAATACAGAAAAGAATATAAAGTATTTTTCATCAAGAAAAAAATTACTACACCCGAGGGATAGGTAAAATATACAGTACACAAAAAAAGTGTGTGTGTACTTATGTACACGCGTTAGAAGTTATACTTCTTTGGCGTAAGACGATAAAAATCTTTTCAAAAATTTTATTTTTCTCTTTATTCTACGTTTGTAGAAAAAAACGACACTAACAATAGAAAAAAGGTATTTAATACATTGACAGTTTTAATACAAAGAAACAAAATATTGACTATAGCTAACTTCAGGGTGTCGGTTTTTCGTGACGGTGTGACACTCATTTTTGTGTGCCGGCTGTGAGACGTTAAGTGTGCATCTTGGGTTTTTGTATATCACTGCTTCAATAATCCATTTGTTAATGGTATTAATAATAGAAAATCACTTTAATGTTAATGCGATTTTAATTTACAAAAGCAAAAAAACAAAAACACGCTCGTAAGTTCTTGAACAACTTTCTACTATTTTCTTCCTAACAACATAACGAGTCTCGAAGAAAAGTTCTTGTGAAAGAAGTGTTTTAAAATAAACTCGATTCCTTCTCCATTGTATTACATCAAACAAGTAAGATTTTCCGCATCAACGGTACAGAAAAATAAAATCAGTTTCAAGTAAACCTTTTCTCATTCGACCTTCGTCAATTCGTTACAGATTGTACTAGTGGACTACCTTTGTTGTTTACGCATTGTGTTGACACTTTGAAAATGAATATTTTGCAACTTTGCTTACCGAAATGGTATTTGTAATTTTGCGATTTTTCTGAGAACAATGTAGTTTTGAATCATTTTAGTTAATTCATACTACTTTTTGAAGTTATACTTCTTTTGGCGCGTTAGGGGAAAATGATGAGAGTAATTTTTTACGATGCGCGCGCACACCGTCACGACAAACCGACACCCTGAAGTTAGCTATAGTCAACATTTTGTTTCTTTGTATTTGTTGTTTGTATTTCTTTGTATTGAAACTTTCAATGTATTAAATACCTTTTTTCTATTGTTAGTGTCGTTTTTTCTACAAACGTAGAATAAAGCGAAAGATAAAGTTTTTGAAAAGATTTTTATCTTGTTGCGCCAAAGAAGTATAACTTCTAACGCGTGTACATAAGTACATACACACTTTTTTTATACAAGTCAAGAGCTTGTTCATTTCAACGCGGTTGCCTTTAAAACTACCAGTGAAATTTGTAATTTTCTTCTGCAGTTTATAGTTTTACTAACTGACACTGCGTCGCGTTGCTGTGGCTCAGTTGTTAAAAAAGAAATTCAAAATTAATACGTGGCGCCGTCTATCATATATCGAGCCATAGCCATCTCTTCGAGACCGGTGAAACACATTTAATAACAATAATCAACATTGACAACCATTTAATTTGTAATTAAAAAAAGTGTGTGTGTACTCATGTACACGTGTTAGAAGTTATACTTCTTTGACGTAACAAGATAAAAATCTTTTCAAAAATTTCATCTTTCGCCATATTCTACGTTTGTAGAAAAACCGAAACTAACAATGGAAAAAAAAGTATTTAATACATTGAAAGTTTTAATACAAAGAAATACAAACAACAAATACAAAGAAACAAAATGTTGACTATAGCTAAATTCAGGGTGTCGGTTTCTCGTGACGATGTGCGCGCACATCGTAACAACTTCAGGGTGTCGGTTTTTCGTGACCGTATGCGCGCGCATCGTAATAACTTCAGGGTGTCGGTTTTTCGTGACGGTGTGCGCGCGCATCGTAATATCTTCAGGGTGTCGTTTTTTCATGACGGTGTGCGCGCGCATCGTAAAAATTTACTCTCATCATTTTTCCCTAACGCGCCAAAAGAATTATAACATCAAAAATATTAAGGCTATTAATCTAATTCAACGTTATCATATCTCTCAAATTGGACCAATTTATACATAAATGATGCTTTTCTTGTCATGAAGATCGGTGGAGTAGTATCGGAGTTTATCATGGAAACATTATGATGCTAGGATTTTATATATTTACACTAGCTTTTGCCCGCGGCTTCGTCCGCGTGGAGCCTTTTGTAAAAAACAGTGATTAATAAAGTCACCTCAATGTATTAAGTCCATTTACCTATCAATTTTCTCTCGTACTTACGCCGCGTCGTCATTAAAATTACAATAACTTTTGATAGTGTGCACCGATTTTTATGAAACAAAGACTAATGTGTGTAAAGGTGTGATTTTATTATGAACCCAGTACTTTAGCAGTGATTCGTGTTCATGCAAACAGACAGATAGACAGACATTTTTAAAAATGATTGAAATATATTTTATTACTTGTTTGTAGACGCAACAATTTATTTTATAAAAATCGAAAAAGTACAGATACCTTAGATTTACATTCTTATTATATGTTTTTTTTTATACTACGACGGTAGCAAACAAGCATGCGGGCCGCCTGATGAAAAGCGGTCACCGCAGCCTATGGACGCCTGTAATATCAGAAGCGTTACATGCGCGTTGCCGACCCTTAAGTGACCTATTTATTTTCCCCTTGAAGCACCTCATACTGTAGTCTCCAGGAAAAACTTCAGCATGAAGCTCATTCCACATTCATATGTATAGATTATATACAACGTAACATTTGTTATTCATAATACTAAATTTTAATCGTAGCAGATCTTCACAAAACATTTCGCAACGCATGCCAAATTCTGACAGTACACATTTCTCTCGATGGGTAATTGATTATTCTGCTCTATATTGTCTGGGATTATGTTCATATATACACATACATACATACATATATGAGCCTTCTGACATCTACACAAATACATATTATAAGCATGAGGTACTGGGAATAGGAGCTAATTAAGCGGTGTGCTAGACAAAACCGCGGTGAGCTTTGTTACGCCGCGCGTGTTACGTAGCGAGGATTTTGGATTTAAGCCGACTGTTTGACACGCTCATTAAAATAGTAGAATATAAGCGTTTATATCGCTTATTTAATATTACCATACTTTTTTTTAATGTCAAAACGTGGCAAACGAACATGTGGGTCACCTGATGTTAAGTGATCACCTCCGTCCATAGACACTAGCAACACCAAGGGAGTCGCAAGTGCGTTGCCAGCCTATGTATGGGGGAGGGGTAGGGAAGGGAAAGGGGGACAGGAGGTGAGCCTCCGGCGCTCTCACTGACCGAACGAAACGCAACAATGCAAGCATAGTTACTTCACGTCGGTGTTCTGTGAGAGGGTGGTACTACCCCGGACGAGCCGACCCATTCATGCTGAAACTAGTAATAGCTACAGCGTGGCTCTACCACCTTCAATGACTACTACTCCCGTCCGGAATTAATTGGTTACAGTCTTTCTGCGCAGAATGAAAGTTGTTTTTATATGTTGAAGTGAATTTTCTTTAGGCGCGTTGAGCCGTATTTTTTTGGCAGGAGGTATATTAATGATTTCGCTCATGCCATGCTATTCATAAACTTTATATAAATGTATATAATTATTGATTGGAGTACCAATACATGTAAAAAATCAAACTATTGTTAATAATTTCAATATAGAAATTACGAAATTTAAATAATTTAGACTATAATTGATTTAATAATACAAAAAAGTACATTATTATTCCATTGTTTTAAGTTATTACTTCTGTCGGCAGTCTTTATGACTATACATATATATTTTATCTAGGTATATATAATCTCTGAGAAAAAGATTTATCTCTCCGAAATACATCTTGGAATTTTCCATCGACTAAAGTATTAGTTTTAACACTGAGATCGTTACCGTTTGAAAAAAAATACAAATTTCAAACGGTTCTGTATCTAGGGAATAATACATTGTTCATTGCTTTTAAAAATATCTGAGAAAATCCATCGCCAAGTCGCCCCTCGCGTTCGTTTCAAAACCTCTCGACGCGTCGAGACCCGACTACCTGCTTCCCTTTTGTTTCAGATCCCCAGTGGATCACTCGAAGGCACTCGTCTCACGAAATTAACCCGTGACGTCTACAAAATAAAGTACGTTTTGTATTACTGAGAAACATCCGGGATTATTGGGAAAAATCGACGTTTTCAATTGGCGCCAGTAACATAACGGGCTTTATTGTATAAAGGTGTGGAAATAATTACGAACATGTATTCTCGTAAAATTATGTATATTAATTCCTGGACAAAATAAAAAAATACGTTTATAAGCACTACGTTTTCAGCAGTTTGTTTTCTTTGCCGTGTCGTAGGATTGTGGGGTAAACCGTTTTGTTTTTCAAACTGACTACACTATTGGCCTGATATAAGCCTTTACAGCTTCGTCGGACTACTGCGTAAAGCGAGCAGTGTTCATGATTTTTATATATAAAAATTAAGTCGTAATGGGACGCTTGGCAGATGTGACACATCGAAATTGTTTTGAATGAGTTATATGCCTAAAAGAACAGATTACGACAGGAATCAGCTATGGCATAATGAAAAGATAACGCATTACAAATTTGTTCTATAAAATAATAACTGTTTATTTATTTTATTACAGAAATATTCATTTTTATTAAAAACAAAATACAGATATTCAACTAGGCACAGGCGCGGTGTGTTTGACGGCATTTATCAAAGGGCGCTAAGTCGTCGGCGTGTGCCGCGTAACTTTAGTATAACGAGTGACCGACAAAACATTTTGAATCTTATGTTTATACAGATATAGTTGCAAATATCTTTGAGTATTTCGTTAATAGTGCAAAGTTTATGTTTTGCGTCGCCACGCCGAACCAAGCCAAAATGAGGTTTACTCGCGCCTATAGATGTTCCACATAAATACTAACTGACCTGGCCACGCGTTGCTGTGGCTCCAACACATGAAAATGAAATAACAATTGAAACAGAAAAAGCGACCTTACGTAGTAAATAGATTATCTGAACACGTGAACCATAAAAAAACTGGAGGTGAATAAGAAATCAGAATATTGCTCCACCTATGAGATATCTACAACAGTCTGTTCTACAGTTTTCTGTCAAAAAACTAATTTAAAGCGCCATCTGTTCGAGGTTGACAGAAATTACAAATAATAACAATAATCAACATGGACAATCATTAAATTTGTAATTTAAAAATATAGAGGCCCTTTTTTATATTATAGGAGGTAAACGAACAGACGGGTCACCCGATGGTAAGTGATCACTGCCGTCCATAGACACTATCAACACCAGGGGAGTCACAAGTGCGTTGCCGGCCTTTTATAGAAGTATAAGCTCGTTTCTTGAAGGTTTGCCATTAATCAAATATTATATATTTATATTATACTAGCGGGCCCGGCAGACGTTGTCCCGCCCTGAGTATGAAAAAATCCTTGACAAATTATATACTAAAATGTTCCTCATCAATCACTCTATCCGCCAGTGAAAACCGTATGAAAATATGTTCGGTAGTTTTTGAGTTTATCGCGAACAGACAGACAGACGCGGTAGGGGACTTTGTTTTTACTATATAATGATAATAATAATTAATCAAAATATAAATTATCTCTCAACTTGGACCAAATTATACATAAATGCCAACTTTTATGAACATCGGTTGAGTAGTTTCGGAGTTCATCGTGGACAAACATTATGACACTGATTTTTCATATATTTAAAATACACAACGCAGACAAAGTTGCAGGTATCAGTTAGTTGACAATATTGAATTACAATATTACAAAAATTATTGATATAAATGTAAATACAGAGTGCACTCTCTTTAACGACAGTTGAGGGATTGTGCATTTTATGAAATTATTTAAGTTGTCGTTACACGGCGAAGAAAAATAAATCACTACATATTATAAAACAAAGTTTTCTGCCACGTCTGTCTGTCTGTCTGTTCGCGTTAAACTAAAAAAATACTAAACGGATTTTCATGCGGCTGTCACCATTAAATAAAGTGATCCATAAGGAAGGTTTAGATATATAATTTGTCGTTTTTTATTATCAACGGAATAACGTCTGCCAGGCCCGCTAGTATTACATTTTGTACGTAGATCAAACAAAATCAACTAATTTCGACGTTTTAAAATGTTTATCGTTAAATCGAGTGCAGAGTTTACAATGTATGTATATAAAAAGGATGAATTTGTATTGTATTTTACACAATACAATACAAAGTAAGTGTGTATAATGTATTTTTTTTGTATAGAACTGATAATAAAATTTATAAACCGTTATATATTGAGAGTTATTTGGTAAGTGAAAACAATCTGTGCCCGAATTCCTGCCGAAGTTACACTCGCGTTTGTGAAATATCAAACCCTTTGACGGGGGATAAGCGTGTACTTTTAGTTTAGGCCAAATGTAAATATGCATACATATGGATCATAAACGTTTACCGACTTTAGTTGAGCTTTGTTATGTTTATCTTATGTATTACATTTTTTAAGGTAGCACTTTTTTGGCGCATTGTACAGTAAAGTAAATCTTCACGTTTCGACCGGTGACGCTGAATTAAAATCAAAAATACTTTATTCAAAGAAAATACTTATGAAGGTCAAATTACTACCGCTTCAGAAAAACACAGTCATCGACGAGAGGCGCCAAGAAACTCATAACATAGTTTAAACATAGACAGTTACATTCGTTTTTAGCGGATGCACAGAGAAAGGCGTCATTTCCAAACATCGCCATCGTTCACATATTGATCCTATAACAGTATTTGGACTTTAAAACCAGCTTGACATATTGCTCGAACTTACTACCCGGCAAATCGGTAATGTATTTTGAACCTTTGTTATAGAATCTAACACTTTACCTAAAACTGGTCTAATCATATATACACGGCCCCAGTCATCTTCAACCATGTTTACAGTCTGAAAAGGAGTGTATCATTCCAATGTTTACGTATTAATTATTACATACATTGTAATTAAAAAAAAAATTATAACAAAAAGCCAATGTCACGTAGTGTTCCCAGGCGGACACCTATCCAAGTACTGAAAACTTTTTTAGCCGCGTTCAACGCTTTTTGGTAGGAGAAAAACTTAGGAGTTCGTGTCACTGAAATGCGTCAGACTAGCAAGGTGTATTATAGCGGACTGTGTACATGCAAGTTTTATATGATGTATTGAGTTTGTGCAGCCCATCATATGTTTGATTAATCAATGAACTATATACAAATGTATATAATTATTGCTCGGAGTGCCAATAGATATGAAAACCAGACCAATGTTAATAATTTCTATATACAAATTATGAAGTTAAACAGACTATAATGGATTTGAGTTTTGATTCTGTCGGCAGTTTTCATGACTGTTTTGACTTTATTTATCAATCGCTAAGTACCCACAAATTAATTACTATTATTAATCAAATAAAAATCTCTAATCCTATAATGCGCTTAACAAAACCATCCACTTACACATCAACAATAGTAAGTAAAATTGAATATATAGCCAATGATAAACATAAATATACCTGCAAACAATAATCCAGACAGTATAGAGTCCACTCAAATCGACCAATCATGTTCGAGTGCGGACAGATTCATCCAATATTCGTACGAGATATTCATTATACAGTGCCGTTCGTTGTCGATAAACCGAATTCTAGATTCAGAACGTTTATTCGGTTTGGATGTATTTTCAAGTCAATATTCATAACAGGCAAAATTTCTACGTAGATTCTGTTAACGTCTACGTCCGGTACCGTGACACACCCGAGAGGCGAGACTACAACGCCACCCGGGGAACCACTATTGACCTGCGATACCGCGCTATTGACTCTATCGGGGTGTTACTACTGACCTCGAACGCTATTGGTGGAAGTTATCGGCTGTCCATTATTCATTCCGGTGTGAGACTACATTGGTGGCATATAAAGGGCAAGATGTCGCTGATCTGGGCGCACTCCTATATGGAAGTTATTGTAAGGCGAAGCTCTGGCCAAATAAATAGTGACAAGTATCTACGATATATTTATTGCCATTCCTGACTGCATCGACCCTATACGTGATTAGTGTAACAATTCTCAAATATGGTATTGGTTGAGACATGTAAACGAAGCAAGTCGCACGTATTAGCTAGTTCTTAAATATGCTATTTATAGATTTTTTTTCGAATTGTAGAGAAGAAGTACAACGTTTCTACGTATATACTCACATCTATTTCTTTGACCAGAAATACGAATTATTCCTACTTTTTACTGAGCACGCTATTTTTTTTTTCTAACTGACTACGCTATTGACCAAGCAAGGTCTTAACAGCTTCACCGGACTACTAAGGCGAGCGCTTAAGGCACTCAGCCGATTTTACTTTGACAACTAGCTCAAGGGTGCGCGGCACACCTCGGCTTTGGCTGTTGCCTGATACATGCAATTCGCGACCTATCTGAGCTAATCTAAGCTAAGCTAACTATTAATATATATATGAGTTGTTGAAACATATATGTGTACCAAGCATACATACCTCAACAACCCTTATATATATTTCGTATCGGATAATATTCTAAACTATTTCAGTTTGATAAGGGGAAAAAATAAAACCCTTCCACCTGCATGTGTAAGCGTGTATGCGTGCACGTGTGTGGAGGTGATATGTGTAATGTTGCCGCAGTGATGTAAGATTTTGTGTCTCAGGAACTACTGGTGCGATTTGAAAAATTCTTTCAGTGTTAGATAGCTCATTTATCGAGGAAGGCTATAGGCTATATATTACCATATAACATCACGCTAAGACCAATAGGAGCAAAGTACCCATAAAGAATGTTTCAAAACCTTTTTTTTCCTTTTGAGAGCTTCCGATGCGTTTTAGCGTTAGCCCGAAATAACTTTTCCATGCGGACGAAATTACGGGCAGTTAAGTTAGTTATTTATATTTTATTTATTAAAATTTATCCTGGTATATAATCATACGTAATAAAATTACATCGACCAGTCCAAAGAAACCCAGCCTCGATATAGATTATACTTATGAACGTATATGTACAGTGGTAGTTACAAATGAGGCCCTGAAGGCACATTCGAAAACTAAACGATGCTTGCAAATTAACCTCAAATAGACAGTGTTAAATTAGTTACTCTGTAAGTAAATTTTTATATGTTTTATAGCACTTTAATGAAACAAAAAACCGGACTATACAGATACGTGTTTTTAAATTATCTATAAGTATACAAATAGAAAAACAGTTAAGTACATCCTTAACCCTTTTTTTATTTTTTTTGTCTAATTGCTTTTGACGTGATTTTGTGTTATCAATAAACAAAATAGTTTTTTTTTCCACACACGCTACTTATATCTACGATACATGTGCAAGATTTTTGTGCATGTGCATTTTAATGGTGGTAGAGCCACGCTGAAACTATTGCTGGTTTCAGCTTGAATGGGTCGGCTCGTCCGGGGTAGTACCACCCTCTCATAGAAAACCGACATGAAGTAACACTGCTTGCATTATTGTGTTTCGTTCGACCAGTGAGAGTGCCGGAGGCCCACCTCCCCTCCCTCTCCTTTCCCTCTTCCTCCCCTAACCCTTCCCCCAAAAGGTGGCAACGCACTTGCGACTCCTCTGGTGTTGTTAGTGTCCATGGGCGGTGGTGATCACTTAACATCAGGTGACCCACTTGTTCGTTTGCCACTTATGACATAAAAAAAAGATTCAATACAGTTTGTAAGAAACTTTGTACCTTTTATTATCTCAGTAGTTCCTGAGATTAGCGTAATCAACCAAACAAACAAACCCGCCAGCTTTGTAATATTAGGATAGATTATATAATATAACGAATAAATAAATTTTCTTTTACTGTATTCGCAGACTTTAGTTTGATTACGATTATGGGAACTAAACCAAAGAAGCCTTAGCTTAACATGAGGCTAGATCTATTTAAGTTTTAACATAATTTTTGTCAGAAATTCTGAGTCTTTAGTCTTGTATATATAATATATATATGTTATCTAACTGTCTAGTTACTAAATCAATACATAGTCGATCGAGTTTGCTACGTAGTGCTCAAGTTTGAATCCCCGAAGTCGGACGGGTACGGGTGGCAATAAATACGAATTAGTCTGCGATCCCCTACGCCTCGGTCATTCATAACTCAGACATATTTGCGTTAGGACTTAGTAGATATTGAAGCAGCCTCTACGCATTCCCTACGAATACTACAGAATATTCTTGGTGCGTAACCGTCTTACAAATTATACACAATAGTCACGTTGTTTGTGTGTCTCAGTTATGGTATATAATGTTTAATTATCAAAAATTATTGACCAAGCAAGGTCTTAACAGCTTCACCGGACCACTTAATTGGAATATTAATAACTACTCGACAATGGCAGTAATAATCTGGGAAATTAAAGTTAAAAAAATAAAAAAGTTTGATTTGTGATCTAGCAAAGCTTGCTGAAATAATATTATTGGAAAACCTTATTCCTTACAGATTAAAATTCTCATAAACTAGATGAAGAAATTTTATTTAAAACAATTTTTTGTTTTCTTATATATAATTAGGACAATTTTAATCAAGAAAATAAATTAAATTACACATTAGAAAGTATTTTTTGTTTATTACGAAAATTGTAAATTTACTCATATTTTAGTACCAAGAAAATCGCGCAAAGGAGAACTGGTTTTTAAACTTATACATTTTTGAAAACTTATTAATTAAAAAAAAAACAATGACTTTTGTATTATTGTCTAAGATTCAATGTACGCGTAGTTAACTATAATTTCGTTATAATTGGTACTGAGAAATAGTGAAATTTTTTAATTTTTAATGCATCCTAACCTAAGTTACGTTCATACGAGCAGCCCTTAGATTACGTGTATTTGACTCAGTTGTCTTTTGTGCACGGGTAAGAACAATTTCTATTGATTCATATGAATCCCTTCAGAAGTTACTTTTGACATAATTCTTAGGCCTATGGGACTTTACTATTCACCACTCAAGTGTAGCATCGTGTATCTTAATGGTATATAAACAATCCATTTAATATTACGTGGACTTGACACCAGTTTCCTCTCATATAAACATAGCTCTGTAGATTTTCAAACGAATACGACCGCATATATGAATCGGCATTTCTCGCGGGCGCGAGTGTACACAGCTATAAATCTTGAACTGGACGTTTTCATTGCCGGGTGTACAATCCAGTGTGTATGTAACATTGCATTCGTCTATTTTTGTTGCCTATTCTTCTATATAGGATTTTATTGCTTCCCGTGTTTAGTTGTTTAGTACATTTATAGTGCTATCTTTTTATCCCTCTTCCTGACTGTTTGGCCCATATTGTGGTGGGGTCAGTTTTATGCAGTTTTATTTTCCACTCCGCTTTGTCCTTGAAAACTCGAAACTCTGCCTTATTTCATATCCTCGAGCAAAACAACCGTCGAATTTGTATAATGCCGCCTATAATCTTTGACATTCTGATCCACAGCCTTCTTGTGTGACAAAAAAATGGTGGGTGAGAATACTGCATCGGGTGGAGTGTCTCGCTTGCCTTCGAATATTGGAGAGCAGTGAGACATACACTCTTTTCGCTTTCTTCCTTCGCTTTCTTCTTCGATTTCAATTCCACCGTGTGTGACCTATACACATGTAATTTTTTAATAGTAAATGTATAATTATTGTCTAATCTGACTTCAACTAATATTGTGATTTACAGGATGATACTATTTTTTTATATCATAAGAACAAAAAAAAGCAAACGAACAGACGGATCATCTGGTGATAAGTGATTACCGCCGTCCATAGACACTAGCAACACCAGGGGAGTTGCAAGGGCGTTGCCAGTCTGTGTTCGGGGGGACGTGGGAGGGTAGGGAAGAGGGCAGGGGGGACGGAGATGAGTTTGGTGGCCCTCCACCGCTCTCACTGACCGAACGAAACGCAACGATGCAAGTACTGTTACTTCACGTCGGTGTTTCTGTGGGTCGGGTGGTAATACCCCGGGCGAGCCGACCCATACATGCTGAAACCAGTTATAGCTTTTTTTTTCGAACTGACTACTCTATTGATCTATCAAGGTCTAACAGCTTCACCGGACTACTCCAGTTATAGCCTAAGCGTGGCTCTACCACCAACTAGAATATATCGCAATTTATTTTTTAATTCAAGTATCAAATTCCACTAAAATGCTACATTACCGACGTGGTTGTGTTGACAGAGCTAATTGCGAACCGTTGGCAATTTACTGCAACGATCGTGACTACGCTGATTGGCTATAAATTTAAACACATACGCTCTGATAGATGAACTCATTACGCGCTTTTGTCTTTGGTTTTTGGTGGCGGTTGGATTGTTTTAATCAGTATTCAACTATTGAACGAGTTTTTGGCGGGAAATTAGTCTGTCATGTAGTGGTGTTACGTACCCGCCGTAGCAGTTCTTTCTTTCTTATATATTTTTATATATTGTTTAAATTTTACATTTGCCTCCGGTATATATTGTACTGTGATAAACACCGAAGCATAATCTGGGCATAGTTCGTAAAAGAACTGTGGTTGGCGGACCTTGCTGCACGCCCATTGGTGCACGCGCACGAACACCCGCGCCACAACGTCAATTATTCAAAATCGGATACAACAGTTCTCTGTGAGTGGTCTTACGCGAAAGTTACGATATTTTCCTGGCGGTTTTACGAGCCCCAAAACTAAAATATTGGCGACAAACCCTATCGTGCAATCGTGCTGTACACGGAACAAACAATAACCAGCGCCTTGGCTACCCAGTATCAAGAATATTGCGGCTCGACGAGAAAAGCAGGTACGTCACCACAATATTCCTACGATACAAGTGGCTTATATATTTTTTCATAATCTCATTCGACTGTATATTTTGTGATATTAGTGACCTTTTATGTAATATAGTTCGTTTATTGTGCATAAGTGAAGTGAATGGAAAATAATACCACGGACCATGAATTCTGAGATGCCACAAAAACTCCATGGAAAGTTCTAATAAAACGGCCATCATTTTGTTTTTAACTAACTTCAAAATTAAAACGTGGCGCCATCTGTGCGATGTCTATATCAGTCGGTTCTACAGTTTTCTGCCAACAAACTAATTTAAAGCGCCATCTATTCGAGACTGATGCAACTTACAATTAATAACGATAATCAACATTGACAATCATTTGATTAATAATTTAAAAATATTTAGGTTATTAATCGAAATATAAATTATCCTATCTCTCAAGTTGGATCAAATTACACATAAATGCCAACGTTTGATGAAAATCGGTTGAGCAGTTTCTGAGTTAATTGTGGACAAACATTATTCACGTCACTCTGGATTTTTATATATTAGAAGATATTTAATGATGGATTTCCGTAAAGTAATGTGTTCCGTACTTTTGTTATCTGTAATAATCTATATGTTCCCACAAATATTTTATGAGATTACTTTATCGTTTGAAAGGAATGTATCTGTCCACTAGTTTTCGTGAACGCACCTTTAAAACGTTCGCAAGCGCTGCCCTCTATGGCAACTGAGTACTTTGAATCTAGCAACATAAAAACCGCTCTGAGCGACCTGCGTTAATAAACAATTGCAAAACCGGGTGGAGATATTTAACAAACCGTTAAAAGAAACCAAGTGCCATTGTAGACTTGTGTCCTATTATTTCATAATCAGCGATCTAAGCCACGAACTAAGCCGGGGTACCCCGAAGACGAGGATTTCCTAGTGTGAGTGAGTGGTGAATACATGCCCTCCTAAATTCATTTCCTAAACATAATGCCTTCTTCAATCAAACGCTCTTAATATAAGTAGTTGCGCAGAACATAAATGTAGGTATAAATACATAATATATGTATGACAAATAAGCAACGTAAGGATAAATAAATACCAATTTTTGATTCCTATAAGAATACTTTAACTTTGTTTTATATTAAGCTAGCGAACCCGGCACACGTTGTCCCGCTCTGACAATAAAAAAAAAGTGCGTGCGTACAAAGTACACATGTCAGAAGTGAAACTTCTTTGGCGAACTAATTTATAAGTCTTGTTTATATTTATACAAATCTAAAACTTTAGATTTCCGAGACTTGAAAAATAGATGAAAAATCTGCGTTTACTGCAAATGACGTCACTTCCGTTGCATACCTGCGTGACGTTACATGTGTAAAAATTTTACCCTCATATTATTTTTTTATATTATAGGAGGCAAACGAACTGGTGGGTCACCTGATATTATGTGATCACCACCGTTCATAGACACTCGCAACAAGGGGAATCGCGAGTGCGTTGCCAGCCTGTGTTTGGGTAGGAGAAGGAGTGGACAGGAGAGGAGAGATGCAAGCACTGTTACTTCACGTCGGTGTTTTTGTGAGAGGGTGGTATTACCCCGGGCGAGTCGACCCATTCATGCTGAAACCAATAATAGCTTCAGCGTGGCTCTACCACCTACAACTTATTATTACCTAAACCTTCATTAATCACTCTATCTACTGGTGAAAACCACATGAAAATCCGGTTAATCGTTTTTGAGTTTATCCCGAACAGACAGACAGACGCGGCGGAGGACTTTGTCTCATAATATGTAGTGAGTCTCGACTATATTACACTCTATATTGAAAGCGACCAAAAAGATTGACGACAGTTGTACCCGTGTCAACTACCTACAGACAGTTAATATCGTGTTATGCATTACTATGGTATCTGTCTTAAAGGATAATTTTCTTTTGTAACACACAAGGCTTCTATTAAGCTTTTGTTACTCATTATCTCGTTTCGGGTCTTTATTTGTTTTACATTTTTTGTGTGTCTCGTGAGTTATGTGATTTTAATTATACTAGTGGCTGCGTAGTGGTCGAATTTCAAGCATAATAAGTGATACGAACTTTATTCTTCACGTGATAATTATGAGTCATTACGTTTCGAAATAAGCTAAATGCAATAAATAAATAATAAAAAACCTTTTATTTCATGCATAAGTAGAATACAAACATCAACAAGAATAGAAAAAAAAATGATGTTATATATACGTATTTCACTTATTTTAGAAAAAAATGTTTAAATATAGATGATAATATAGAAGTTTGTTTGCATGAACCCCTCCTCAAGTGAAGGTGAAGGCCTCCTCTAAAGAATATTCCATGTCTCTATCTTAAGCTATTTGCGGCCAGCAGGTACCTGCTATTTTTATTAGCTCGTCTACCCATCTCGTGTACATCGGTCTGCCTTTGAGGCGTTTGCCGATTGGACCCTTCCACAATGTTATCCTGCTGGTCCATCTCTCGTCCTTCAGCCTCGCTACGTGCCCAGCCCACTTCCATTTTAATTTCTTGGCGTAAATCAGAGTATCCGTCATTTTGGTAGTTTGTCTAATTATTATTTTTATTTAATTAAATGATTAAAATTAGAGAAAAAATTTAAGAAATGCAATTATACCCGTACCTAAAATTTTACGTTATTATTGAACATCTTCAAATTTTTTGCATGTAACATATGAAGATGATAACAAAAAACTAAAAATCATATGAACGTCAAAATTTGAACGTCGTTCTCGCTGTATAAATACTGGTAATCTTAAAAAAATTAAACATGTTATATGAACGATTAATAATGGCTTTAGCTCGTTTGTAAATTTAACGGCTCTGTTTTTTTTTTTTTTCGAACTGACTACGCTATTGACCATGTAATGTCTTAACAGCTTCACCGGACTACTAAGGCGAGCGCTTAAGGCACTCAGCCGATTTTATTTTGACAACTAGCTCAAGGGTGCACAGCACACCTCGGCTTTGGTGTAACGGCTCAGGATTATTATCATCTTAATATATTACGAGCTGTGCCCGCGACTCCGCCCGCGTGGAACCTAATGTGAGAAAGAGTGAGTAATAAAATCGTATGAATGTATTTAGTCCATCTACCTATTTACTCTTCCTTCGTACTTAAATAGCGTAGCCATTCAAATTACATTTTTTTTTAAATTGTAGCACGGCAATATGTCTGCACTGTTCCTGATGTTAAGCCCAGTACAATCCAAAAACAATGGCGACCAACGAGTGACACATTATCCATCACCGGTCACCGCTGTCTGCCGGCCTGCGAAAAGCTAGATATGCATAGGCTGCTCCCGAAACGCGACCCGCAGAAGCGAATGACTATGACGGGCTTTTTCGCCATATACATAGAGGTTGCGATCCAGGCAGGCTGTAAAACCCTACCACCCCGCTTTCGCCATTGCTTCGTTCGTTATTCAGCACCCACCACGTGCAGGTGAGGTTGGCTTGGGTGTCTCAAGTCTGAGATGTTATTCGACACCCCTTACACCCTCTTAGATGTTATTACTTATTTTTTGATAGAACGAACCGATTTTAATGAAACCAAAACTAAATGTTACTGGAGAATATGCTTTATGATTTTCTTGGTGAGGTTTTATCGTGGAAGCACTTTAGCAGTGATGCGTGTTCAAACAAACAGACAGACAGTTCTAAAAATGATTGAAATATATTTTACGACTTATTCCTTTACTGCAACAATTTTTTTTACAAAAATTTAAAATGTACAGACACTTTAGATTTGCATTCTTATTATATATATACATATGTATTGTTAACATGTACGTATATAAGAAGAAGTAGATGTATTAATTGTCTTTTAATTGATGTTCATTACTAAAGTTTATCAATTGCAGTAGTTATAGATACTCACTACGGTATGGTACGGTACAGTATAGGTAGGTGGAGGGGGCCCGTTTCCTCATTGCACAGGTCCGGCGGACGAGGGGGGCGCAGCCGGTGTGTACCCGGTCTGTCCCTCTATAGGTAGGAGCCCGGCGGTCACCTTCCGCCGGGCGGACCGTGGGGGCGGCTCTACAAGGTTGATTAGCTCGCTCGATCCCTTGCCGCCCTCACAAAACGGTCTGTCGGTACACCGTGGGGTTTTAGTCCGTGCGACTCGGACATAACCCACCCTCTCCCCCGGGAGGGTGGCGTAACCATAAGGGATTTCCCCACGTTAAAAAAAAAAGGTAGGAGGTAGGAATAACCTTTGTTTTTCTATTATACTTTAGGGCAGGAGTACTCAAACGGTTGATCGTGACTGCTTTTATGCTCACGACTCGACTCGACATTTTTTTTTGTTTTCTCGAATCGACTATGCTAATGACCTGGTAAGGTCTTTACAGCTTCACCGGACTACTGAGAAAATTGCCGATATAGAACTATTCACAGATTTTGTTTTAGTAGCTACGTGAATGAAATATAATACATAAAAAAACTATGATTTATTTCATCAATTAGGCCAGAGTAACCCGCTCATGACTTTCTTTTATCGTTGTTAGCGGGAGTTACCTAGAGCTACCTAGACGACAATCCTGAAATACATATATTTGCAGCCTTTCGTTCATAGTGTAACAATACTGAGGTGGATAGCAGTTCAAGTTTGAGCACCCCTGCTTTAGGGGTTGAAATGGATGGTTGGTTGGTTGAGATGCTTAAACTATCACTGGTGTTATTTCTGGTCGATGCGCTCATAATGGCAGACCTCTATAATTTTATTTATATACTTGTTGACCCGGCAACGTGTTGCTGTGAATTATAATTATGATAAAGTATTTGCGTGGCGCCATCTATGTGATATCTATAACAGTCGGTCCTACAGTTTTCTACCAAAAAACTTATTTAAAGCGCTATCTGTTCGAGATATGAAACTTACATTTCATAACAATATTCAACATTGACAATGATTTAATTTGTAATTTAAAAAATATTGAGGTCAATAATCGAAGTATAAATTACCGTAACTGTGAAGTTGACCGAAATTAGGTAGGAATAATTAATACGAAAAAAGGTAGATTTTAATTTTTAGTTATTTTTCTTTTATATGTCCTTAATATAAACACCCATTTGTCACACACACACTTAACCATCAATTTGTATTTTTCATTGTTTATATGTATGTTTTTTCTTATTCTAATTGTACGTATTTTTATATTTACTTATGTGTGTTGCAAATACGTTTTCTTTTCTTTCCTTCTTTCTTTTTTTCTTTCTTTCTAATACGCACCGTTTCAATAGTGTAAGTTGTGTTTACGTTCAGAAGTGTTTAATTTTAAATATATTTATAAAAATTATAATAACAAATTGTAAGATTAATTAAACACAGTTTCTTGGACATAATAAAAAAAATTATACATAAATGTCAATTTTCATGAAGATCGGTTGAGTAGTTTCGGAGTTCATCGTGGACAAACATCATGCCACTGGATTTTTATATATTAAAATATAAGGAGATACTAGCTGCCCGCACCGGTGTACTAACGAAGTAATTGAGATTAAATCATCATTTTACAGTAGAACCAGGCAATTAAATGAAACTGGCGACAAAAAAACAATTAAACGTCAATCTGTCACTTCGGTCAATATTTTTGAAGAACAATACTGTCTTCCGTTTCACTCGTTCCCCTTATACGGAGATAAACTACAATTTTCAACATAAAAATGAGTTAACTTGTGTTTTTTTATTTATTACAAAAACTAAAAGCGTTATTAATGTCTTATTGTCTGTTAATTATCAAATGCAATACACTTTTCACGCTTAAAATTTCATTACAATCTGTCAACAGTCAGACGTGTTTCAATTAGATTCAGATGTACGATTAATGGTGCAAAACATTTTTAAATGTCAAATTTGAGGTCATTAACCTTTACTTTTAATATTAATATTTAATGAAATCTATTTAATTAATTAGAAATTTCATTAATTTTGCGAAAGAAAATACACTTACGAAGAGATTTATTAATAAATACAAATATGTCTAGACAAAGGCCGCTCTCTCGCCGATAAGCACGCGGCCATTTGCGACGTATTGGTGTGATTAATATTCGTAGCTATGATTGGGCTGTAAAATAATTTATCCGCGATGAATATAAGCAACTTTACTAAAAAAAAGAGAATTCCTCAGTATGATTAAACGCGTTTCAGAAAAAAAACTACCCGTTACAAGGAGACTAGGCCTTGGTTATTATGCAAATATTATTCTGCAGCGGAGAGCACGAGGCCGCCTGAATTATTCCATTGTTTATAACAAAATGGCCGACGAACTCTGTTAGTTTTAGTTATTGCGGGACTGAAAGCTATCAGCGCGGGTTTTACATTTTGTTTAGATGGTAATCATTATAATTTCTAGGAACTGGGGTAGAATGAAAACATTTTATGTATGCTTTTGATACGATCGCCAATTTGGAGGCATTACTTCAAGGTTAGGGACTAAATAATTTTATTAGTGACCAAATATGTTATGATTTTCAATACCAATATTATTGAAGAAGCCTTTGCTCGCGGCTTCGTTCTCATTAGTGTAGAGTTGAATTCTCCATCGGGAATAATACTTTTCTGGATGAATATCCCCGTCCTTTTCTGTGCCTCTGGCAAGATGTATGCAAACTTTCATGATGCTCGGTTGGTTAGTTATAGCGTAAAATTGTAAGAAAATTGTAGGGGTGTAAGGGGTATCGAATAACATCATAAGACTTGAGAAACCCAAGCCAACCTCATTTGCACGTGGTGCATCCTGCTGAGTAACGAACTGCGAAAGAGGGGTGGTAGGGGTTTACAGCCTGACTGGGTCGCAACCACCATGTATATGGCGAAAAAGCCCGTCATAGTGATCGCTTCTGTGGGTCGCGTTTCGGGATCAGCCTGTGCATATCCAGCTTTTTACAGGCCGGCATGACAGCGGCGACCGGCGATGGATAGTTTGTCAGTCGGTGGTCGCCATTGTTTTTGGATTGTACTATGCTTACCCTCAGGCAAAATACAGTCATTTTGCCGTGCTACAATAAAAAAAAAAACGTACGTTCGCGTTTATGATATTAAGTAAAATAAATTATATAAACAAATAAAATTAAAATGAAAGCCTTGTATTTCGTGGAAAAACTAAACATAAAATAAATAACTTTTTTTCACACTTTAATTATTATCTTAAACTTAATTCTAATTTTGACACATAAATATTTGTTATCTTTCCAGAACCGATTCTCGAGTGACGGCCTCCTCCAAAGATTCCCAGCGTTCCTTATTTTGGGATTTTTCTATCCAGTCATGACAAGCCGATTGACGATCTCGTCTTGCCATCTCGTAAGAGACATCTATAGTAAAGTACCTCTATAAGTCCCAAAGCACATTACCGATTTGCTTAATAGTGAGTTTGAGGACCATGTCAAGCGGGTTTTAATAACTAAACGCTATTATAGGGTAGATCAATATGTGAACGATTGTGATGTCTGGAAATGACGCCCCTCTCTGTGTATCCAATAATAATGAATGTAACTATTTATGTGTTGTGAAAATATATGGCATGAAGAGATAAACCAGATCGAGTTTCTTGCCGGTTCTGGACTGGAATGTTTGTCCGAACCGGTGGTAGCTTTGAAGTTCATAAGCATCTTACTCATGGGCCTAAATTGAATAAAGTATATTGTGATTTTGATATCGCTTACCCAGAGGGCCGTTCCATAACGTCACCTTCTTTGTCCATTTCCCGTCTTGCAGACGCGTCTCATGTACGGCCCACTTCCATTTCAGTTTCAAAGAGTGTTTTAAGATGTCAGTAGCTTTGGTTATGTGTTATTATAGAGTATATAGTTATGTATAAAATATAAATAATCAAACACCTATCTATCTATATATAAATTTCTACTATACGTGTGTATGTCACTGAACTCCTCCAAAACGGTTGGACCGATTTTGATGAAATTTTGTGTGCGTATTCAGTGGATCCGAGAATAGTTTAGATTCACAATTAGACCCTGTAGGTGGCGCTGCGGTTGAATTTTTGATTATCAAACCAGGACGACGTCCGCCAAGCCCGCTAGAAGAAATATAAAAACTGTTAAATGTTATGTCTCTCAACTATTTTTTTTTCCGTGGAAGTGTGTAATCTAGCTTTATTAATTTTTTATCGACGCTTTAACTAGACATTACCTGATTATTCTAGGCGATAAAAATATTGGATTGGATTGGAAATAATGGAAAAAAACAGTAATAATTATGACCTCAAATTGCACTTAGTTGAGTTTTTACTGTTAAGGACCAAAAAATTTGACAGCGGGATCACGAAAAACCAGAAAGATGGAAAAGGTCGTCGAACAGAATGGAAGATTGGATGCATAAAGTTAATTCTTTAAGTAGATAAAAAACTGAAATTACATTCTCTATTGGCTTCCGATCTAACGTTCATATTTCCTTTTATAGTTTGGTACACTGTTTTATAATAATTTAGTTTTACACTGAATATATAGCACATACAATCACACAGAAACATACACACACAGAAATATATCATAGGAGGCAAAAGAACAGACGGGTCACCTGATGGTAAGTGATCACCGCCGTCCATAGTAACTAGAAACACTAGGGGAGCTGCAAGTGCGTTGCCAGCCTGTGTTTGAGGGGAGTGGAGGAAGGGGGAGGGGAAGAGATGGGCCTCCAGCGCTCTCACTGAACGAAACGCAACAATGCAAGTACTGTTACTTCACGTCGGTTTTCTGTGAGAGGGTGGTACTATGTTGAAACCAGTAGTAGCTTCAGCGTGGCTCTACCATCTCCATCTTCTTTCCCTTCTGCTTATCCTACTAGGGCGACAGCGTAATAATAAAAGTACGCTAAAGTTCGATATCATAATTACTTTGGCGTTAATTAAAATATTTCGTTCATAGATAAAACGTGATTTAAGTAATGAAATTTGGTTTTCCGATAAATTTTCCAATCTCTAGAGAGGACGCTCGTTTGACGACGGATGATCCTATGTTTACAGTTTAATAAATTTTACGATCATTAAACGAGACAACTTTATAACTCATCCGATGTGAGTATTTTAGCTATCCGTTCTTAAATTTATAAATCTCATTTTAAATTCATTGTTGTACTGCATTCATGCAATTCATGGGGGTACTGCATACGTAAACAGTAGGTGGTAGAGCCACGCTGTAGCTATTACTCGTTTCAGCATGAATGGGCCGGCTCGCCCGGGGTAGTACCACCGTCTCATAGAATAACGACGTGAAGTAACAGTGCTTGCTCCTGCATAAGATGGACGAACTGAGGATAGACACCCAGGGCTACGCCGATGACCTGGTGATAGTTGTCCGAGGTTTCTGCCAAAGTACTATCTCGTACCTTATGCAGAAAGCTCTATCTGCCATCCACAAATGGTGCAACGATAACGAGTTAAAGGTCAACGCAGACAAAACAGTATTGGTACCATTTACAAAGAAAAGGCGTCTTGACAAATTAGTACAACCCACACTAAACGGCAAGACAATTACCTTTTCAACAGAGACCAAGTACTTAGGAGTAATTATAGACCAAAAATTAACTTGGAATAAACAAATTGATGCTTCAATTCAGAAAGCAAAAATAGCAATGGGTATATGCGGACGACTGGCTGGTAAACGCTGGGGTTTAAACCCTAGGCTGGTCATTTGGCTTTATACCGCAATAGTCAGGCCCACACTAACATACGCCTGTGTGCTCTGGAGCGGTAAAACTAGCCAGTTGACTGTTAGAACCCATTTAGCTACGGTACAAAGGACAGCATCTGTCTTAGCGACGGGAGCTATGTCGACCTCCCCTGGAGCGGCTCTGGAAGCTATGTTGAATCTTTTGCCCCTTCATCTACATGTAGAAAAGGTGGCCAGGTCAACAATGCACAGAATGTACGTACAGGGAAGAACGCAGTGGCTATCCTTGTCCCTGAGATCATTACTGGACTCAGTGATAGAAACACCAGTTTTAGGCATGATATCAGACATAACATTACCTGAAACTAATCTCACAAAATTCTACACAGTAGACATACCCACACGGGACTCCTGGACTAACAGTGAAATAACGTGGAAATCGGGTAGCCTATTGTGGCTTAAATTTACAGTCTGGCAAATCGGTAACATGCTTTGGACTTTATTGTAGAACCTAACACTATTACCTAAAAAACTATTACTGGTTTTGCTAAGTCTGAAACATGGGACCACCAGTTTATTACAGTTTCTAGTATTTAGATTATGCCGGTCTTTTACTAAATTCAGTTTTTCAAAGTTTTTCCGGACATACATTAAATTATCAAGAATGTATTGGGAGGGCAGAGTTAAGATACCGAATTCCTGGAATTTCGTTTTTAATTGTTAATGAAACAAAGACTAAGTTACTTTCGAAGATATGCTTCATGATTAATGATATAAGGCTTTATTGTGAACCCAGTGCTTTAGCAGTGATACGAGTTCATACAAACAGACAGGCAGATAGACAGACATTTCTAAAAATGATTGAAATGTGTTCTATTACTTTTTCCTAGACATTTGCAACAATTATACAATATAATATGTTTCTAGTAACAAGGAAGCTGAACGAGACAAAATATAACATTTGCCTAGTTCAAGGCACGATAGAGCCCGAATCGTTTTCATGAAAATTGACACTGTACATTAATTCGTTAGCTATTGAAGGGTGTGCTTATAACCAATTCAACCCTTCAGATGAATACTCATTTGTTAAGGGTTGAAAAGCTGGTTGGGATAATTTATGGAGACAGCCGCTAACCCTCCAAAGGTCGCATTTGCTACCAGTAGCCACGATGTCGTTGAAAGCATTTTGTGAAAATATACGACACTGTAAAACGCACGGGAATGCCACGTCAAATATTAATAGATTTAAATAGTTTAAGTTTACTTAATTATAAACTCATGTGATTATCTGGTGCTATGTTACGCCGACAAAAGTATATGATGAACTAAAAATAGGTATAACATTGTTATCGGCTTATATGTTATCGGCTGAGTGCCTTAAGCGCTAGCCTTAGTAGTCCGGTGAAGCTGTAAAGGCCTAATAAGGCAAATATCGTAGTCAGTTCGAAAAAAAAAGGTATAAAATCTAATCTGAAATTAATTAACTTATAGATTACTTTAGATCTAGTTGTCTTTTAGTTTTTACTGTAATATTATTGATAATACTTAGCTTCAGTTATTCTTTTACCGTTTTAAATTAAAATAAAAAAAAAAAAAAACAGTGCTTGCATTGTTGCGTTTTGTTCAGTCAGTGAGAGCGCCGGATACCCACCTCCTTTCCGCCATACACAGGCTGGCAACGCACTTGCGACTCCTCTGGTGTTGCTAGTGTCTATGGTACTTAACATCATGTGACCCACAACAGCCCAAGCCGAAGTGTGCCGTGCACCCTTGAGCTAGCTGTCAAAATAAAATCGGCTGCTTTAAGCGCTCGCCTTAGCAGTACGGTGAAGCTGTTAAGACCTTGCTTGGTCAATAGCGTAGACAGTTCGAGAAAAAAAAATCATGTGACCCACCTGTTCATTTGCCTCCTTTTTACATAAAAAAACACGATCTACTGGCCAACAATGATTATGTGTTGACTTACGTCGAGTACGGACACTACATCTAAAGTGCTATTTGTCACAGCTATTGTTACCATCATTATTTTGGGTTTTTATCACTTGGTACCCGAAATCTAAATAAGTTCTCATATAGTAAGTATTAGAAAAAAGAAAGAAAGAAATACTTTATTCTTGGAACAATCTTGGGTCTGACTGGGTCGCAACCACCATGTATATGGCGAAAAACCCAGTCATAGTGATTCGCTTCTGTGGGTCGCGTTTCGGGATCAGCCTGTGGATATCCAGCTTTTCGCAGGCCGGCATGACAACGACGACCAGCGATGGATAATGTGTCACTCGGTAGTCGCCATTGTTTTTGGATTGTACTGAGCTTACCATCAGGCACAGTGCAGTAATATTGCCGAGCTGCAATAAAAAAAAAAAAATTGCATTATCGGTTATTCTATTTTAGTTTGTACTGTACCTACTATTTTTTCTTTTAGTTTATAGGCCAACTATCTCATCTAATGGATTTTGCTAGAATCTAGGTCTTGAGTCTATATAACTAATAGAATATAACTTTTTTTAATAATGACATTAAAAAAAGTTATATTTTCATTGCTTAAAATCCTATGATGTTAGAATCCCACTCGTGGGTTCCACCTGTTCCTTCCCCATAAATTCATTGAACAATACGTTCACGATTCTATAAATCACTGCTGCATCCCAGTTTCCGGGCCGATGTCCGTTGTTACGGAAACGGAAGTAGTCACAGCGCCGGATATGACGCTAGCTGCCTGACAGTTAATATCCTGTCGTGCATTACTATGCAATCTGTCTTTAGAGATGATTCTCTTTAATAATATACACAGTTTTCTATTGTGTGTGTGTGTGTGTGGTAATTTTTACTGTCTCTCAGTTCATCTTAGAGAATGAAAAAAAAATTCAGAACCATGTCAAACGGCTTTTATTTTCCAGGTCCACTATTGAAAAGATCATCAAATAAATTATAGTTACGTCTGTTGTGCCTGACGGTAAGAACAATCCACCGAGTGATACACTATCCATCGCCGGTCGCCACTGTCATGCCGGCCTGCGAAAAGCTGGATATGCACAGGCTGATCCCGAAACGCGACCCGAAGAAGCGAATCACTATGACTGGCCTTTTCGCCATATACATGGTGGTTGCGATCCAGTCGGGCTGTAGAACCCTACCACCCCGCTATCGCCATTGCCTTGTTCGTTATTCAGCAGGGTGCACCACGTGCAGGTGAGGTTGGCTTGGATGTCTCAACTCTTAGATGTTATTCGACACCTCTTACACCCCAAATGATGTATCTGTCCACTAATTTACCTGAATGAGCTTTAAACGAGCACAAGTGCTGCCCTCTATCAAAAAACATACTACGTTTGAATCTCGCAACTTGCAAACCGCTCAGAGCGTAACTGCATTGAGAAATAATTATGAAATTTATAATAATATCTAGAAAACCGTAATAAATCCTTGGGACAGTATGTCTAGCCAGGACTAGTGTCCTGTTAACAATATTAGTGTTAATGACTACGTCCGGTATCAATACGACACACCCGAGAGGCAAGACTACAACGCCACCGGAACATTACTAGCGCCACCATATTAGAGATATATCGGTGGAGCCACTATTGACCTGAGATACCGCGCTATTGACTATATCGGGGGTGTTACTAATGACCTTGAAAGCTATTGGTTAAAGTTACCGGCTGTTCATTATTCACCCTGGTGTGAGACGTCATTGGCTAGAGTTCGGCATACAAAGGACAAGATGTCTTTGATCTACACGCACTCCTATGTGGAAATTATTGTAAGGCGAAGCTCTGCCCGGAAAATAGTCATAATGCCTACAGTGTTATTGGTTTCCCTGACCGATCGGCTGACTATACGTATTTTGTAACATTAGCGACTTGAGTAACAAACTTGACAAAGAAAGAAGAGGATCTCCATGTGCGGGTGAGTAATGGATATATGTCCTCATAACTTCATTTCCTATACATTCACAGATATACTTATGTGATATCCGACAGATTATAATATATTTACGTGTATAACTTAAATATAGTTTACACTAACAGGATTAATTACGTTGAGTCATGTGTGGTCTGTAGTGAAGCCTGACATATGTGCCGGGTCTGGTCGATATGAGAAATAAAACCCCGAGGGGTTAACAAACCGACGTGTCGCCGTGTATCACGTCCAGTGCTGTCTGCGATTTTATTCGGTTCACTGGTAATTGATTGACCCTTCACCGTATCTTTTACGTGTGACCTCAGATATTTTATGGACTCTATTGTTTTATTGATTTGTTCCAAAAGGTTGCGTAGACATATCAGTCGTTACATTTAAAAATGAGCCAAACCGAATTTTAGACCTTCATAAGATTTAAAGTTTTTTATAATTCTCCATATTTTTAACCGACTTCAAAAAAAGTAAGAGGTTCAATTCGACTGTATTTAAAAAAAATGTTTGTTACCTCTAAACTTTCGTCTGGGTGAACCGATTTTTATGGTTCTATTTTTATTTGAAAGCTGGTGCTTCCCGTGTGGTCCCATTTTAATTTGGTCTAGTTCTGACATTGGCATCCAAGAGAAAAGCATTGAAGTATTAAATTTGTATTAAAATTGTGCGCGGCAAATGGCCGAATAACACAATATCACGCCAACCGATTTCGATGATTTTTTTTACCGACTTTGAAATAGGAGGAGGTTACTATGTTCGGCTGTATATACATGTTGAGGAAAGAATAATAGATTAAGATGCTAGAACCACCAAACGTTACTTATTTTAGAACCGATTTTTTTTCGGAACATGTTGTTTTCGCAAATAGATCATTTGGAATTGAAATTTTGACCGATTGAAACCATATAAAATATATTTACGTACACTAAAAATGCAAATAACCCATAAGGCACTGAAAAGCCAAAAATAATTAAATTAACCAAATGAAATAAAAATATGAATATTTGCGCTACCTAGCCAAACCTGCCTGCTAAGACTACACGTGAAGCACCAGCTTTCAAATAATAAAAGAATCATCAAAATCGGTTCACCCAGTCGAAAGTTCTGAGTTAACAAACATAAAAAAATACAGTCGAATTGAGAACCTCCTACTTTTTTTAAAGCGGTGAAAAAAAGAAAAAAAATGGATCTTTCAAATTACCTACTTGAACTATAAAGACTATCGTTTAATAGTTCAACATATATCGCAATGCACTGTACAACCACACAGCAAGTACATGAGCACTGTAAGAGACATTTTGTTTACTTTGTCATCCTTGCGCTTTCTATTACATAACGGACGAATTATTTTCCGCTTACTATAAGACTTTGTCAAAATAGATTGCTTTGAATTAAAAAAAAAAATGACAATGAGGTCTATGATGGTAAACATAGAGGGCTCAACAACAACTCTCAACAACAATTGCCAGAATACACCAACAGATGCTTGGCGACAGATTTTCAACCTGAGAGTGGTAGCTAGCCAGGCGGACTTATAAAAAACCCTACCATTGTGATATGGCTTCATCATTGAAAGCCACGACTGTAGTCCGGTGAAGCTGTTAAGACCTTGCTAGGTCAATAGCGTAGTCAGTTCGAGAAGAAAAAAAAACGTACGTATTCGAACCTACGTCCATCGATTCTAATGTTAAGAAGAGTGAGGTACTAGTCTTTAAGGCAGGCACTAAGACCTATCCAATTACACATCAGTTGAAACTGTGCGGATGCCCCTTAAAGCAAGTTACTGATTTCAAGTATCTGGGTCACTGGGTATCCGATGATTTGAAAGATAGCCTGGACATTGAACGTGAGCGCAGGTCGTTGGCTGTCCGCTGTAACATGTTGGCTCGCAGATTTGCTACATGCTCGACTGAAGTGAAGGCTACGCTGTTTACAGCGTACTGCCAGTCATTTTATACATGCAGTCTGTGGATCAACTATACGCAGAGGGCATACAACGCTCTGCGTGTACAATATAATTAACGCATTCAGGGTGCTGATGGGCTTGCCGCGCTATTGCAGCGCCTCAGGGATGTTCGCGGATGCGAGAATTGATGGCTTTCACGCCATCATGCGCAAGCGATCTGCCTCAATGATGCGTAGGGTACGTGCCAGCACCAACAGTATCCTGAATACTGTAGCGGACAGGTGGGACAGCCTCATACTGAAACATTGGGTACGCCTACACACTGTGGTGTTATAATAAATTATTATTCTGTATGCATTATAGATGTAAGTACTAACAATATTTTCTAAGTTGTGTGTATACTAACCAATGGACTTTTTTGTCTGTAATAAAATATTTTGATTTGATTTTTTGATTTTGATTCGGTGTTGGAACATGCTTTCAGCTGAACTATCATCGATTTAATGTAATGATCCCTCAGAGAAATGGCTTACCTATATAACTTAAATAAATTGTGTGTAGGTAGAAGTGAAATTTAGTATTCTGATTAATTTTAAGAGAACGAGATACATGGATATGGATATAGTAAAAATTAGTTTTCGGGCATTATTTTGTTGTATTTTAATATATATTAATAGTATACAACATAGAATAATTTTTAAAAGTGCGCGATAGTCTCAACGATCCAGCAGAAAATAATGTGTTACAGATTCAACGTATCTCTCTCTGCATCTTTTTGTATATATTTGGAGTACGTTAAGAATATACATTTAATACCTATACATACATTTCCAGTCATCTCTTCTTTGTTACATATTTTTGTTTCATATGATTCACACCAAAAACTAGTTTAATATGTTCTGATACCTACAAGTGACAGCAGTAAGCAATTTGTAATCTGTACATCAAGAATTTACTGTCACATTCTTTCACAGCCTAAAACCTATGTGTGCATTTATATATCTATATATATATCTCTTTTTCAGTATACATTTTCTTTTCATAAAATCCAGTTCACATCATCCCAAAGAAGATTTACTTCAAAAAAGTTATTAGGTCTTTACCTATGAAATTGCCGTTTTGTATGAAAAAAATTAAACGAATTTTTTTCATGTATTTTTTATTTGTATTAATCGAAGTAATCACCCATGCAATCAATGCATCTTTGCCAACGCAGTGGCAGTTTATTGATGCCCTTCTTAAAGAAATCAGCAGGACGGGAGGCAACAAATTCTTCAAAGGCATTTTGTACTGCCTCTCGGGTATTGATTTTTTTCCCGCCAAGGAGTAATCCAAATTCTGGAAAAAGTAGTAGTCTGTAGACGCAACTCACCAGGAGTTGGGTGGATGACGGAGAACTTCCAACCCCAGTTCTTGCAACTTGGAGACCGTCTGCTGTGCAGTATGAGGTCGCGCGTTGTCGTGCAGGAGCAGCGGAAACGAGCAATTGACCAATTTGCCAGCTTCTCCATCATTTTGTTCAGTTCTTCACAGTACACATCTGCAGTAATGCTCACCCCATTTGGTAAGAAGCTGTGATGAATCACACCGGCGCTAGACCACCAAACAGAGACCATCACTTTTCTAGGGGTAAGTTTTCGTTTAGGTGCTCATCCAGGATCTAACCAACTTGCTGAGCGCTTGCGGTTATCAAACAGAATCCATTTTTCATCGCAGGTAACAATGCGGTTCAAAATTCCTTCATTTGTGCGTTTGTTGAGCAGTGCAAGGCGTTTCGACGCGTACTTCGCGCTGGCGATCATTGAGTTCGTGGGGCACCCATTTTTCAACCTTTTTTATATTGCCAATTTGACGCAAATTGACCAATATTGTTTTGACGCTAACGTCGAAAGCTGCTGCTCATTCAGCCGTTGATCGTGTATCATCAGCTTCCACAATCGCCTTTAATTCGTCATTGTCGACCTAAGACTTTGGACGACCGCGAGGTTCATTTTTCAGGTCGAAATTCCCAGAACGGAAGCGAGCAAACCAATAACAGGTGATGCGTTGGTTTGTAATGTTAGCTCCGTAAACGTAGTTGATGTTGCGTGCCGTTTGTGTCGCGTTGCTGCCACGACGGTACTCATATTCCATAATTACTCGAATTTTTAACGTATCCATGATGACCTAAAAGATAGAAATGCGATGAAAATGTAACACTAATCAATAAACAAATGACTACTTTTGGAAAAAGAATTGCATGTTTTAAATTAAAATTAATTTGAAATTGGAATTCTTGGCCAAACAAAAATTATTTTAATTTAAAAAGGCCAGTACTGCAGAACGGCAATTTCATAAATTCGTAAAGACCTATTATTACACCAAATTTTACTATTCGTCAAAATTAACTTTAATACTCAGCTGAATTTAGATGGTATTTACATGTATTTAAAATAGATATTGTATCGTTTCCCGAAAATATTGATGCTATTATCTCGATTCCTAATCCCTTCCTAAAGCTAGCTAATATGTTAAACTATGCTCGTCCATATAAAGAATATTAAGTAAGGGAGGAATAAAGAATTGTGCAGAGTTCAGCATATTTATGAGAAGTTCGTCGGAACACATAGGAAGGGGGATCAAGGGCTCGGACTACGTGTGTTGGTTTCGAATGACCCGCGGATAGTTTGTGTAGTTTCATGTATCGTTATGTATTTACCCTGACTTTTGTTAAAGAATTAGTGGATTTTGAAACGATAGTGGTTCGAAACGTACACTTAGCTTGATCGTTTAGCGAAGGAAAACACTCGTGATAAAATCGTAGCATGATGGTTTTTGAAATTCTGATCCGGTCCTTTTTTGTGTAATGAAAAGGGGTGGAAGGCAAACACTGTGTCGGGTAGAGTGGCAGCAATGTCTCCCATTATTTCGAGTTTTCACTTCTCACACTCGAAACACACAATTAAAAAAAAATCTAATAGCGATCGTGGATTCGCGTATATTATGATACTCAAATAGCTGATATACATTATACGTACTTTTTTTTATGTCAAAAGGCAGCAATGAACAGGTGGGTCAGCTGATGTTAAGTGATCATCACCGTCCATAGACACTAGCAACACCAGGGGAGTCGCAAGTGCGTTGCCAGCCTGCGTATGGGGGAGGGGTAGGAAAAGGAGAAAGGGGAAGGGAAAGTGGGAAAGGAGGTGGGTATATATGTAAATATATACTGCATATAACTACCACTCATATTCGTGTACCACAAAAACTGGTGATACTTTATTGATATTGATGGTCTCTGCAACCCCCCAATTCAATATTAAGGCGATATTAAGGTTCTAAAAGTAATTTACATGAAAAAGAAAATAAATACTCATGTAGCTTGTATATGATTTTAGTGAGATTAATGCAACTAAATAAGTGCTTGTTACAAAAATATTAAAAGAAGTTTTCGAGAGATCACTGAGAATTATTACTTAGACTGATCTCATTGTAAGTTCGGATAAGTTGATTCAAACGTAAGGCCAAGCTGTGCCAAATGGTGCTTGGTTGTAACTTGGCAGTAAGTTATTAGGTACTACTATTTGTTTTAGATGCATCCGACTTTTTTATTTAACGAGTGAGAAATAAGTGAGTTTCGACGTTGTTTCTGTCAGACGTAGTATCCCTATAGTTTTTGTTTCCGTAATCATTTTTTACCAGACTTTCGCTAATGTAGGTTTACTTGACCCTTCTATAAATTTAATAAATGGTAAATAGTTGTAGAACCTGCGCAAATTTAGAAGATGAAAGTTTTACTGTCTTACATATTATAGTCTTCAGCTTGGGTTGACAAAAAGAGATAATGTTTATTGTTGAAACAAAAAAAAGTATCTCTCACTATTGAAAAGATAAATATATCAACTTATAAATAGTTGATTGATGATTGCGTTACTTTGCGGTAATCCTTTATAAAATATTAGGATGGACGCTATTTTGTTCTTTAGACAGTCGATTTGCCGCTGCTACGTGTCACTACAACACAACATTAGTAACTAAACCTAAAACCCAGTTAGCAATTAAAACCCATCGTTGGTCGATGGTCGATCCCGACGTTGGCAGATGGCTGAAACCGTCAGTTGACACTGTTGGTCTGCAACTGTTAAAATACAATTCAACCGCAAAAATATACTGTTCCCGAGGAATAGGTGAAATCTGTATCAACGCGAAACTGCGAACAAAAGCTAGTATTCAATGTAATAAAAGTAAAAAATACCTTTAATAAAGGAATGTATGCGTGTGTGTGCTCCCAACTACAAGATTTAATTGCCAAATTGTATTTTTAAACTTAAAGTTCCAGCTTAATACTCAAGATTATGAATATAAATACTATCAACATGTTAGAATTGTGCTCACCTTTGAGGTTGCTAATAAATAATTATAGATAAGAACTTTACTATAAGATCCTGATTATGTATCTTTTTTAGCTTTATATTTCAATGTAAAAAACAACATAAATTCTGTTACACTAATCACGTATAGTGTCGACGCAGTCAGGAATGGCAATAATTACTCCGTAGATACAGTCACTATTTATTTGGCCAGAGCTTCGCCTTACAATAACTTCCACATAGGAGTGCGCCCAGATCAGCGACATCTTGCCCTTTATATATCGCCAATGTAGTCTCACACCGGAATGAACAATGAACAGCCGATAACTTCCACCAATAGCATTCGAGGTCAGTAGTAACACCCCGACAGAGTCAATAGCGAGGTATCGCAGGTCAATAGTGGTTCCCCGGGTGGCGTTGTAGTCTCGCCTCTCGGGTGTGTCACGGTACCGGACGTAGACGTTAACACTCGGCCATCCTGCAAGTGCCGTGTCCCACGGCGGTCACAGTCTATTTCTCTCTCACATCCCTACTCTGAGAAGAATATAATACGAGTAACTTGTTTTATGACACCGATAATACATGACCAAGATGATTCAGTCAATTCCGATATTATCCATTTATCACATAAAGTATTATTCACAGACACATTATTCACATAGTACATAAGAAGACACTTATTCACATAGTACATAAGAAGACACATTATTCACATAGTACATAAGAAGACACATTATTCACATAGTACATAAGAAGACACATTATTCACATAGTACATGTAGTAATCACACAGTAACCACGTAGTAATCATACAGTAACCACGTAGTAATCACACAGTAACCACGTAGTAATCACACAGTAACCACGTAGTAATCACACAGTAACCACGTAGTAATCACACAGTAACCACGTAGTAATCACACAGTAACCACGTAGTAATCACACAGTAACCACGTAGTAATCACACAGTAACCACGTAGTAATCACACAGTAACCACGTAGTAATCACACAGTAACCACGTAGTAATCACACAGTAACCACGTAGTAATCATACAGTAACCACGTAGTAATCACACAGTAACCACGTAGTAATCATACAGTAACCACGTAGTAATCACACAGTAACCACGTAGTAATCACACAGTAACCACGTAGTAATCACACAGTAACCACGTAGTAATCACACAGTAACCACGTAGTAATCACACAGTAACCACGTAGTAATCACACAGTAACCACGTAGTAATCACACAGTAACCACGTAGTAATCACACAGTAACCACGTAGTAATCACACAGTAACCACGTAGTAATCACACAGTAACCACGTAGTAATCACACAGTAACCACGTAGTAATCACACAGTAACCACGTAGTAATCACACAGTAACCACGTAGTAATCACACAGTAACCACGTAGTAATCACACAGTAACCACGTAGTAATCACACAGTAACCACGTAGTAATCACACAGTAACCACGTAGTAATCACACAGTAACCACGTAGTAATCACACAGTAACCACGTAGTAATCACACAGTAACCACGTAGTAATCACACAGTAACCACGTAGTAATCACACAGTAACCACGTAGTAATCACACAGTAACCACACAGCCACGTAGTAATCACACAGTCACGTAGTAATCACACAGTAATCATATATAAGTTCATCATACCTGCGAAACATAACCGTGAAGGGATACAGCAATACCACAAAGTTCGGCATCCATCAGTGAAACATGACGCCGCTTCGCTCCATAAAACTTCCTTTTCTTTATAACGCGATATGTAGGCTTCCCGATCAAATGATACCACAAAGTTATTCTGACACAATCTCGTTCCGTGAGAAAAAAACATCTTTCTTGCGATTTGTAAGTTTCTTCAGATTTTACTGTATTGCCGTTTTTGTTCTCCTACCCTTCGAGTTATGGCACGGACATTCAGGTAATCCCGCTTCTGATTTGTTACACTAATCACGTATAGTGTCGACGCAGTCAGGAATGGCAATAATTACTCCGTAGATACAGTCACTATTTATTTGGCCAGAGCTTCGCCTTACAATAACTTCCACATAGGAGTGCGCCCAGATCAGCGACATCTTGCCCTTTATATATCGCCAATGTAGTCTCACACCGGAATGAACAATGAACAGCCGATAACTTCCACCAATAGCATTCGAGGTCAGTAGTAACACCCCGACAGAGTCAATAGCGAGGTATCGCAGGTCAATAGTGGTTCCCCGGGTGGCGTTGTAGTCTCGCCTCTCGGGTGTGTCACGGTACCGGATGTAGACGTTAACAATTCACTTCATATAAGAAGTTCGTTAAAATTATGAGTTTCAAATAAATCAGTAGTAGGGGTGCGGCGCGCCTTATGTTTTTGACTTAGCGCCAATCGAATGGAGTCTGGCTGATGTTAAATGTTGCTATTTGGCTTACCATCGCTTTGAGGTCGTTAATAATTCTGTTTTATTACCACCCTAGGCATTTATACCGTACTATTATCTGTGTAAATAAAAAGAAAAACGTCTCCGGTTGTGCGCGCATCGCACAAAAACTACGCGATACATTTCGACCCTTTTTTTTAGTTTTATTTATAAGATACTCGATCCTTAATTAAACAAAATTACGATATCTTCATTAAGCATAAAGTTATTAATATTTATTAAACTACTTTATTAACCTTTAATTTTTAATTTATTATCTAATTTATTAAACTTTATAAAAGCTAAGCTTTTATAAGCACTACGCATTAAGCGAGGTGTTTTCTTGCCGTGGACTAGTTAGCCAAGATGTGTTTCCTGTCCTCTGTACATAAAATATATTAAGATAATAAAGGATGTATATATATATAAATACATGAAGCCTAAACTTTGTATCCCTTTTTAACGGAATAGCGCGAACGGATGAACGTGAAATTTGGCATAGTTAAAGTTTATTTGGAGGAGAAGTGCAGAAAGCTATTTATTTTATATAAAATGCATTAGAAGTACATTAAATTAATTAAAATATGCATTACTCACACTAATGCTTCAATTTTACACAACATATACACGCATGTAAATAAGAAGACAATTTGACATCCGTCAATAAAGGACTTCAAAAAAGGTTGTGAAGGAGGTTGCTATGCTCGACTGTATGTATTATTTTACTCTTACGTTCCAATTACCCTTTTTCATTCTACATTCAACAATGATATTAACCCTAATAAAATTCAAACTTAAAAAAATCGTAATAAATATATGTCCAGTCGTAGAGCCAGGTTACCGGGAGTGTTCAAGAGTAGAGTGAATAGGCATTTAGCAGGTAAGCGTCATCTATCGTCGGCTTTATCGTCACTTACCATCAGGTGAGATTGAGGCTAAGCGCGTACCTGTAAAATATATATATATATAAAAAGGATGCAGACAAAGTCGTGAATATAAGCTAGTACTAAATATTTTCGAACAGTAAAACTTCATAAAAGTAGTTTCGTTGAAATCATGATTTGCAAATAACACAAACTAAACTGGACGTGACATTTGAAAATGAAATGAGATAACACTGACTTTTGCATTTTATTGTTCAACATGTTTTAGTTTGTTGTTAAGAGATGACGCCACAGTACAGTTAGGTCGCGCTTTCATATGATCGCTGTCTTTTAATGACATGTGGCTGTTGAATCGACATAATTCGGCTGAGTGCCTTAAGCGCTCGCCTTAGTAGTCCGGTGAAGCTGTTAAGACCTTGCTAGGTCAATAGCGTAGTCAGTTCGAGAAAAAAAAAAAAACACATAATTCAGAGTCTGGTGAAGCTGTAAAAACTAGGTCAATAGCGTAGTCAGTTCGAGAAAAAAAGGGCAAAATTCAAATTATAGTCCGGTTTGTCTTTTTGTCTGTTCGTTGTCTTGTGGTCGTTTATCATCTTGGTCCTGTTGATCGAAAACAAAGTGTCGGGTCGACAAAATTTCCTTAAACACCAACTATTAATAACTATTAACTATAAAATAAAATAATATAATATATATAATAATAAAATATATTACAGATATATTTTCCAACGGTGAAACTGCTGGATATAATTTCTCTGTATGTATATAATTTCGACTCGTAAAAGGTGAAACATCACAGAATCTTATTTTCATGATTTTATTTTGTATTCAGAAAGGTTGCTACGAGGGTTTTCTTTTCACGACAGCATTATGTCGCGGCTGGGTAATTAACAACGATTTCGCAAAGACCCTCCATTCATGACGCGTCCGGCGTTAATTTAATTTATTTAGTACCCGGGCAATATACCTTTGCGTACCTACTCGTTTATGTCAGATATTACTTTTACATAAAGCTCTGAATTACCTACACATAAATAGGCAGAGATAAAAGAGTTAAGTATATCTGCTTCGTTTTTCTCAATTGATTTTCTTTATTTATTTGAAATGAAAAACTTATGGGTTCGCATCACCGACAACCTTGACATGCTCTTGTTGTATTGCGCTTGTGCCAGACATTGTATATACTTGACTGTATTACTATGCGTGTTTGAATTTTTAGATACATAAAATCTTGTGATTTCGCGTCACCGATTACGTCGACATGCTCATAACGTATTGCGCTTGCATCAGAATAGAGCTGCGTTGTATTGCGACCTGTATACATGTATTATTGATATTTTGTATTGAGCTTGTGCAACCCATCATATTTCTGATTTATTGAAAATCTAACAATTATAATGTTGCTCATGTTCCACGGAAGTTACTTTATACATTCAAAGTGCGTTATGGCAGAACATACAATTGTTTCTTACTGTATAATAAATACAATACACTTAGTAAAAAAATCAACAGGTCGTCGCGAAGGCCCCATCTAGAATTAAAGTGCATCGGTAGAAATATTAAACCCTACCATATAATACGAAGCAAGGCTATAAAAGGCGTAGTGCAAAAGAGACAGGGATACCCCTTCGATTCTTCAAATATAGCGTGTGCTTTCCTACGTTTTGTAACCACAAGTCATGTCACAGCGTTTAAGCGGTGAATTTCGCTCCAGCACACTCGTCGCAACCCCCCCTTGGCAACGCTCAAGCCTAGGTTCCATCTGGAGTCCTTGAGTACACTGCTTTGCAATTTTGCATAAACGTCAGAGGTACAGAAAAGGAATAGGGTACGTTTTGTCCATAAAAAAGTAATGTTCTACAGAGATAGGTCGAATATTTATTAATGTTGAGTTTTTATCAACACGAATACAGTTGCGAGCAAAAGCTCGTAAAATTATGATCGTGATCTATTGTTCACCATCATCATCATTAGCCTATAAGAACTCCACTGCAGGGTTATAAGCATCTTTCCGAAAGAAGGTATGGGCATAATCACCAAACCAGCTCACAGCGTATTAGAGATTTTTAACCTAGTCACCTAAAAAAGTGCAGTCAGAATGCTTGGCCCATTTGTTAAAGATAAAAAGGCGTATAGTATATTGTACCTACAGGTAGTAGTGCTATATAAATATTTCTCAGGTTCAGGTTTCCTCATAATATTTTTCTTCAGCAGCAACCTTTAGTGTTACCTATTTACATTAGTAAACGTGCACGAATTCCGATAATCCATTGGTACATGCCGTGGAGTTCGAACCTGCTCACCATCGGATTGATATTCGATCGTAAAAAACACATTATAAAATGTCTATTACGTTTTTTTTATATCATAGGAGGCAACGAACATGTGGGTCACCTGGAGTTAAGTGATCAACACCGTCCATAGACACTTGCAACACCAGGGGAGTCGCAAGTGCGTTGCCAGCCTATGTTTGGGGGGATGGGGGAAGGGGGCGAAAGCTGGGAGAGAGAAGGGAGGAGGTGACGGGGTGAGAGGTGGTCCTCCGGCGCTGTCACTGACCTAACGAAACGCAACAATGCAAGCACTATTACTTCACGTCGGTGTTTCTGTGTATCTGGTTGTAGTACCCTGGGGGAGCCATTAATGCTGAAACCAGTAATAGCTTCAGCGTGGCACTACCAACTATCTAAACAAGTCGAACTAATTTCGTAACTATACGTATAATTTTTCCTTAAATCCTCAATATTGAGCTATATCCGGTAAACAATACTTATCTATTTCTAATAAAGGTTAATAAACTATTTATTCTAATTAAAAACCTATAAAAACATGCATTAAGACAACAAAATTTAGAGAACATTTGATGATATTCACCATTAATAACCGCAAATCAATTAACACTGCTATATATACCATATTACGTTGAAGAAGCTAACAAATTCTAAGCTAACAGTATGAAGTGGCTGACTTTACTGTTCTTTGCTCTCGTACGTACGTTCGACAGTACTGCAGCTCAAGGTATTTTAGGTACCATCTTATCAGAAGGAAGAAATACAATCAGTGATATTCTATCTATTGATCCTTGTACACGCGATCATACGAGAGAATTTCAGAAATCCCTAACAGCTTTCTCTACAGATCTATTCAAAAGAGCCTCTGAGGTAAGCGGTAACCACTTTGTTATCTCTCCATATTCGATATGGCTAACACTCGCCGTAATTGCTGAAGGAGCAGATGATATTACTAAACAAGAATACTTCAATATACTATATTTGCCCAAAGAATTCTGCGTGCGCAAAGAATACTACCGAATAGCTTTAGGTTTGGAAACCGCAGGACCCGACGTTAAATTGTCAAGGAAGCGAGCAATGATATTTGGTAATGATTTGCGTCTGAATCCAAAATGGGTAGATTTCGTTCGTGATATGGACCTCCTGGAATTAACAACTGCTGCTAAGAATGCGAGTGTGGGGCAAACAACTGATCTCACTGGAACATCACTGATACTTGATACTTTGGATTACGATGGTTTTTGGACAACGGCGTTCCCCAGCGCAGATATCAAACGTTCAGCCTTCTACGACGATGATGGAAAACATATTGGTATGGTAGATCTCATGACAACGAAAACGAGAGTTAGATTAGCGCACCTTCCATTCTTCAGTGCCAAAGTATTGGAACTGCCCGTTGGTAATAACGGAAGGTATACTATGTTGATTACGATGGGTCTGGACAACGTAAGGATGAGGCGTCTATTCGAGCTGTACCAGAGATCATTCGTTGTGGAAATTCTCAACAATTTGATAATGAGCCTTGTACCGTTAGAAATTGCTATACCTAAGTTTACAGTAATGACTAAGTACGACGCGAGGAAGATTCTAGAAGATATAGGACTGAAGAGTATATGGAATAATCCGGCTGCGACGAGGTAAGTTTTAATTACGTATTTTGATTAGAATGTTGTTGTTATATATTTATTTACAGTATGAATTGTTTCAAAATATTTCTCGCTATAATTATAAAAGCGGTACGCTATGATGGCCGTTCTGACGTTTCTCCGACCATGAAGTCTCGTATAAATTAAGAACTACGTTTGAAGAAGCAAATTGCTGTTGTTTATTGTCAATAGTGATGTGCTAAGTTAGTCCTAACATTTACGGAATGTATAATTTTAGGACACAAATTTAATTTAGTACAAAAATGTTAACTACATACATATGTCTAATAACTATTATATCTAACTATACAATATGATTCCGAAAACAAAACTGTTCACGTTTTTATTAACAAAGAAATAGTACCGCGGCGTTTGACAGAATCTTTAATTGATTATATTTATTAGTGTACCTGTTTATAAGACAACTCAGCATTTATATTTATTAAAAAAATCATAATGATATAATACAAATTTTATATTATATATATTGGATCGCTGGCTAGCACAACTACCACCTCCAGCAAACTCGCTTCAATCCTTAATACATACATACATACAAAATTATATCCTTTATTTGAATATAAATCGACATTCCACATCACTATTGTAATGTGTCAAAACGACCATCATAGCGTGCCGCTATTGTCGGTACTTGCAATAGAAAACCAATAAATAAAGTCTCTCGTATTGTTTTCATTATCTAACTGATAATTAAATTGTAATTTTCTATTAAACTTGGAGGTTATAGAAAATGTTAAAATACTAAAAACTGATTTTCCGCAGATATATATCGGATCCGGCACCAATACCAAAGGCTTTTATGCAACAGGTGAAAGTTAACATCGATTCTGCCGGCCTTAGTCAACCGTCCAGATTAGGCGCTAGCAATATCTTCACGCAACTACAGGAAGCAGCCTCAAATGCTGCTACAGGTCTCGCTGCAGCTGTTGGAAGGAATTTTATCGCTAACAAGCCTTTCCTATACACGTTTATCGACACAAAAACGAATACTATTCTATTCACGGGAGCTTTCTCTAAGCCGGAAAATTAGTTGCAAAATCCGTTTACAGAATAACTGCTATTTACGTTATTTTTAACACTGTAGAATATGCTACTGTTAAAAGACCTTATTAATATTTTTTAAATGTTTTATCAATATATCACTCTTATGAATTTCGAATATAATCTGTTTTTTTTTAAGGACCCGATTTTATAAGCTAGTAATTCACGGGAGCGGAAAATTAATTAATTAATTGAAAGACCATTTAGAGATGTGACAATAATAACTATTATTAAAGTTTTTTTAACACTGTATAATATTCTATCGTTAAAGTATATTATTAATGTTTTTTTTTTTAATATTTTGACCATGATTAATCTTTATGTAAGTATTTTGAATATAATCTATTATAAATATTCATCAGGTATTTTGTTTTTTAAGCATCCGTTTTTCAAATTAGATATTTGACAATAATAACTGTTATCAATGTTATTTTTAACACTGTAAATTATGTTATCGTTAACATGCATTATTAATAGTTTTTTAATGGCTTAGTAATGATTATGTATTTCATATATAATCTATTGGAAGTGTATATCAAGTTTTTTTTAATAACCGGCTTTTGTAACTCACCTCAAAGTTATCGAATTAAGGGTTTCCAAAAGGATTTTTAGTAGGTGGTAGGGCCACGCTGAAGCTATTACTGGTTTCAGCATGAAAGGGTCGGCTCGCCTGGAGTAGTACCACCCTTTCACCGAAAACCGACGTGAAGTAACAGAGCTTGCATTGTTGCGTTTCGTTCGGTCAGTGAGAACACCGGAGGACCACCTCCACTCCCCTACCCTTCCTCCTCTCCCCTTCTCCGTTCGCTTCCTCCTCCTATCCCCAAACACAGGATGGCAACGCACTTGCGACTCCCCTGGTGTTGCAAGTGTCTATGGACGGTGGTGATCGCTTAACATCAGGTGACTAACCTGTTCGTTTGCATCCTATGACATAAAAAAAATTAGTAGTTGAAGCGCTACGATAATTTACAATTTTTATCTTTTAATAATATCTGTAATTGAAATACATAATCATTTGTTAAACAAATAAAATTATGGTTCAACGCTTTGGAATATTCTACACCAATGGTCCCTAACTGTTTTTGTCTCGTAGACCCCTTACCAATTTTTACTGTATTGGGTAGCCCACCAATTTTTAAAATATGTTCAATATTATAAGACTACGTCCCCCGCCGCGTCTGTATTATCGAAATAATTAAAAAAAAGTACTGAGCGCATTTTCACGCATTTTTCATTAATAAACAGAGTGCTTCACGATAACTGTTTATAATATAAATATATATATAAATATAATATATATATATAAATATATATATAAATATAAATGTATATAATGTGTAATTTTTTTTTGTAAATTGATTGAAATATAACGATAAATGTTGAAAGTGTCGCAAAATGTCAAGCCGCCTGGAAGCTTTTGTCAAAACGCTGTCTAATACCTTTGATATATAACAAAACAATTCGGATAATAAACGACGCAGACGAAGTCGCGGGTCTCAGCTAGATAGTTAATTACATAAATAAACAGTTAATTCTAATCAAAGTACAATAGTGGCGTTCACAATTAATAACAAAACACGGTAAACAAAAAAACGTGTTCGTGTGCCTCGTCAGTACATGACGGAATGGATACCAGGATGGAATCGTTGCGGGTTCTAGGTAAGCTGATGGTTGGCGCTAGGGATGATCGATATTCACAAACATCGATATTTAGCTGGAAAACATCGATGTTATGATAATAAAATATGAAAGAAAGAAAGAAAGAAAATATGTTTATTGCAGCAAACACATGGATAACACAATAGTAGAAAAATAGATTTACAAAGATGTATATAATATAGAAAAGAAATAAAGAATGTACGTTGAAACATATGAAAATTATACCACGGTTTAACTGCAAAGGCGCACAATTCAGCATGTGCTGGTTGCCACCTTTACAAATGGCCCCACCGCTGACCTTCCATTGTGGCCAAGTGGGTTTATGTATCTATTAATAATAACACTACGATAATAATATTATAATAACACTATAATAGCGAAGTTTATTATGTATAAGTATATCTACGCATATAAGTAGATATTCATATAGGAAAAATAAAGTATTACATAGCTGAGATATATAAATTAATGGATAAATAAAGAATAAATAAATAGGTAATGGGATTATATCGCCGAGATGTCCAAATTATAATTTTGAAAACACGCCTGGGCGTCGAGTAAAAACTAAAAATCGTCGTGTAAAATATCGAAGCTTAAAGGCTATCTAGCGTTGTACGTGCTAGCTAGACTAGATAACTATCAAGTTGATTTTACACTAGAAATCACTGATAAACGTAATCGAAGTAAGCCGTAGGAAAAATTATTCCTTTGCATGTCCTAAGGGAAATGGACAGCTGCAGAAAGGAAATCAAATTTGGAAACTGGTACACTTCTCTTCGTTCAACATATTGTCTCATTAGGTTAAATCTGAGAATCATAGCTTAAGAGATTTGGAGGCTATCACATTTAGAATGTCGTTTTGTGACTGCAGACTACCATGATTTTTATAAACCAGATTTGTTAAATAAATAATTTCTGATTTCCATTTGATCAAATTATCACTGAGTATTTGATCTTTAGTATGCAGCTTTTAGAACAATGAGTTGATAATTATAGTACATACAGATAAATTAGTAGACTTGATTAGACCTCAGGAACGGCCCTTTTCATGTCTCACTGATAACATGTATACAAATTCTATACCTCTCGGTTTTTTTTTTTATTGTAGCATGGCAAAATGACTGTTCTGTGCCTGATGGTAAGCACAGTACAATCCAAAAGCAACGGCGACCACCGAGTGACACACTATCCATCGCCGATCGCCACTGTCATGCCGGCCTGCGAAAAGCTAGATATGCACAGGCTGATCCCGAAACGCGACCCGCAGAAGCGAATCACTATGACGGGCTTTTTTGCCGTGTACATGGTTGTTGCGACCCAGTCAGACTGTAAAGTCCTACCACCCCGCTCTCGCCATTGCCTCGTTCGTTATTCAGCTAGCTAGCTAGGCTGGGCTTGGGTGTCTCAAGTCTTATGATGTTAATCGACACCCCTTACACCCCCAAAACTTTACTTTACTGGTTAATGCACTAATGGCCGGTTTCTGAGACAATCGGTTAAACTACCGATAGTTATTGACTCAAGAAAGTTATCCATAAGATAAACTGTCAAATGGTCCGTTGAATTTTACTAACGTTTATCGTATGATTGTGTTCGGAAACGCAATTTGACAAGTTATCGAGCCGATAACGCTATTGAACAGATAAACTATAATTAAAGTACCTCAGAAACCGGGCATAAAGTAAGCAAACAAACAAGCAAACTTACATTTCCATCTATACGTATAATAAGAATGCAAATCTAAAATGTGTGTACTTTTTTTTACGAAATAAAAGTAGATAAGTAAATGGACTTAATATATTCAGATGTCTTTATTAATCACTTAAAATAACGAACATTCTGTCTCTTGTTTGTTGAATAAATATCTGTGTATTTGGATTCTAAATTTATTGATAGCACTGGTCAACAATGATTTTGTTCCTTTTGAGCCTCAATCAACAATAACCATAAAGGGTCACGTATAAAATCAAAGCTAAAAGCCGTGCGCGTAAATATATACTTATGTGTAGCTATTTGTTTACTAAGAAAGGGAGAAAAAAAGTTTTAAAACAGTTTTAAGTTCAACCTAATTACAACCATAACACCTAATAATAAAGTCACAAATGTTCGAAATACTATCTAATACTTACGATAAAACGAGCAAAGCAATAAATTTCTCCCCTCACAAATGAAAAGACATCATAAACAACATTTAGTGTGAATTCAACCTTAACACGTAATAAATAAAGTACGTTTTCCCGTTATTGTGCGGGGTTGGAGGGCCTAGGCCAAACATTTGTATCACATGTTTAAAATCGGTAATTTTGTTCAAAATTTGATATTATTTGTTAGTTTAAAGCTTAAAATATAACTTATTCAACATGTATTTAGCGAAAGTAAGATACTCCGGTCGTTAAATTGCTTTCGGGTATTATTCTGCATCTTTTGAATACACTGAGGCATGTGAAACGTGCTTATATCGCCTGTCTTTCAAACAAACTAAACAAAATTAGGACTCACATTTCAATTGAGCTGTTATTTACCGAGAAGACCTACATTCACATCATCTACATACAGAGTTTTGGTCCACTCTCGTGTCTCATGATGTATATCTGTATAATATACATATTTTATTACCTGCAACAAATTTGCAATGTAGGTTGGCATTGACTTCTAATATATTATTAGGTAGCGTGAATGTCAAAATTTTTTAATTAATTTGGTTAATTTAATAATTCAGTTATTTTTCGCTTTTTAGTGCCTTATTACTTTTTCACATTGAAGGCGGTTTATTTTTTTTGGAAAAGGAATTTATTTTACTCTTACCTTCCAATTACCTATTTCATCCTATAAACAATATTTTTAACATGACTTACGTTCGATAAAAACGCAACGTTACGAATATATAATATGTAAAATCATAATATACTTCAATACTTTAAATAATAATGTTATATCTTTAATATTTTTATGAAACCCCTGAAATAATAATTATTCTCTTTGGTCTTATTATTGTAGTGTCAACATTTTTAGGTGACAGGACTGCATTCACTTCATGTTGTCATAAGTGTAAAGCAATATTACCAGCCTTTAGTAAATATGAATTGAAGAGTGGTAGAGCCACGCTGAAGCTATGAACCAATGTTTCAGCGTGAATGCGTCGGCTTGTCTGGGGTAGTACCATCCTCTGATAGAAAACCAACGTGAAGTAACAGTGCTTGCATTGTTGCGTTTCGTTGGGTCAGTGAGAGCGCCATAGGCCCGCCTCCCTTCCCCTCTTCTCTCCCTCCTCACTCCCTTTCCCCCAAACACAGGCTGGCAACGCACTTTTGACTCCAACTTTTTAGGTTTTGACTACTTTTGACTACTTTTGACTATTTCAACAAGCCGTGACGTCTTTCTCCGCAGATCTTTTTAAAAGAGCCTCTACAATAAGCGGGAATCATTTTGTTGTCTCCCCATATTCAATATGGTTAATACTCGCCGTAATTGCTGAAGGAGCAGATGATATTACTAAACAAGAATACTTCAATATACTATATTTGCCCAAAGAATTCTGCGTGCGCAAAGAATACTACCGAATAGCTTTAGGTTTGGAAACCGCAGGACCCGACGTTAAATTGTCAAGGAAGCGAGCAATGATATTTGGTAATGATTTGCGTCTGAATCCAAAATGGGTAGATTTCGTTCGTGATATGGACCTCCTGGAATTAACAACTGCTGCTAAGAATGCGAGTGTGGGGCAAACAACTGATCTCACTGGAACATCTCTGATATTCGATACTTTGGACTATGATGGTCTGTGGACAACAGCGTTCCCCAACGCAGATATTAAACGTTCAGCCTTCTACAACGATGATGGAAAGCCTGTCGGTACGGTAGAGCTCATGAGAATGAAGAAGAGAGTCAGATTAGCGCATCTACCGTTTTTTAATGCCAAAGTATTAGAACTCCCTGTTGGTAATAACGGAAGATATACCATGTTGATCATGATGGGTTTGGAAAACATAACGATGAGGCGTCTTTTGGAGCTGTACCAGAATGCATTCATTGTGGAGATTCTTAATAATTTGATAATGAGCCTTATACCCATAGAAATAGCTATACCTAGGTTTACAGTAATGACAAAGTACGATGCGAGGATGATTCTAGAAGAGATAGGACTGAAGAGTATATGGAATAATCCGGCTGCGACGAAGTAAGTTTTTAATATGTATTTTGGTAAGGAAGCTTCAAACATATTTCGTATATTTGTCCATAAGATGTTCCACGGTCCTGTAATTTCATGTTTATCCGAAATTTATGAATTATTATTTATTTATGCACAGTATAAACTGTATCCAAATATTTATCAAATCAAAATGACTTTATGCAATTTAGACCCTAAGAAGGCGCGTATGCACGTGAAAACTACCACCGGTTCGGAAAACAACCCAGTCATCGAGAAAAACCGGCAAGAAACTCGATCGGGTACATATTTTTAACGTGTATATATATTTCCAATCAGTGGCGGATTTGCAGTCTTGGCCGCCCTGGGCCCCGGGTCATGTAGTAAGTACCAGCCACCCCTTTCTCAGCACCGATCATGTTGAGTACATGATGAATTTACTTTTTTGCCAACTTTTATCGAAATCGATTCAGAAATTTACTTTACTATAATATCTGTTAGTTTGCTAGTTTTTTTATTTATTCTTCCTAAATCACTTATATGCACGAAATAACTTATACGTACATTTTATGGGAACGAAATAACTACTTCACATTACATTATCTATATTTTATTTATAAAAAGTACAAAAGTGATTTAGGAAGATTATTGTTATACGATGCGGTGCAGTGCGGTCCACCATAATGTGCAAGAGCCTTTAGAATATTTACGTTCTTTGAGTTATTTCTTGCTGTCATCCGTGATTTTTTGGCCACGACTGGCCGCCCTATGCCCGGGCCTACTGGGCCTTAGGGCAAATCCGCCACTGTTTCCAATACATTATAGGTTACAATCGTTTTTAGTGAATGCACAGAGAGGAGTTGATTCCAGACATCTCCATTGCTCACATATTGATCCACTCTATAATAGCCTTTTGACAGCATCCTAATCTTAGTACGCACTTGCATTAGAAAATCTGATGGCAGTATAATTTAAACATAATAAACTTGCCGTTTGATGCCTTAAGATATTATAGAAAATGTTGATGCCTTAAAAACGAATTTTCCACAGATATATATCGGAACCAGCACCAATACCGAGTGCCTTAATGCAACAAGTGAACGTTAAGATCGATTCTGTCGGCATTAGTCCACCACCCACAACAGGTATTAGGAATCTCTTTACGGAAATACAGGAAGCAGCCTCTAACACCGCTACAGGCCTTGCTACAGCCGTTGGAAGGAATTTTATTGCTAACAAGCCTTTCTTGTACACGTTAATCGATACAAAAACGAATACTATTTTATTCACGGGAGCTTACTCTAAACCGGAAAATTAGTTGCAAAATCGGTTTACAGCTGCGACATTAATAACTGCTATTAACGTTATTTTTAACACTGTTAAATATACTGCTATTAAAAATATATTATTCATAATTTTTTATGTTTTATGGATAATTTTTTTTTTGTATTTTTAATATAACATACGTTTCTCAAGTTTTTGTTACGGGTTCGCTGTCGTAATCATATACAATGATATAATAATTACTTGAATTAATTGGCGTCCGATTATATTTTAAGACAGCCTGTATTTTATTGCAAAATATAAACATTTTTGCAGCAGATAAAATTGTGGTTCAACGTTCTGGAATGTTCTAAACATGCAACTTTTAGTAACAGTGCTTGCATTGTTGCGTTTCGTTCGGTCAGTGAGAGCGCCGGAGACCCACCTACCCTCCCCTTCCCCTCCTCTCGCCTCCCACACAGGCTGGCAACGCACTTGCGACTCCCCTGGTGTTGCAAGTGTCTATGGACGGTGGTGATCACTTAACATTAGGTGACCCACCTGTTTGTTTGCCTCCTATGATATTAAAAAAAAAACTTAGGATTTCCTTTGTAATATTTACGTGAATTTAGTGTTGCTATAGTGCCTAAAATAGATAAATATTGACTCTGTCTAATATAGAAAAACAGAATTACAGTTAATCTAATTTTAATTAACAAAGTAATATATTATGGTTTAAAAGAGTATACGGTACCCAGAAATCATTTAGAACGAGTGTTTTTTTACATACTCCTATTAGATTGAGGGCATAACTGACACTATGTATGTATACTGTTATTAGTCTGGCGTACAAAGAATCTGATTTTTAATAATCTAAGTATGCAAACCAACTGTTTGCAAAGTTAATGTACAAATAAAGAAATACAACTTGAGTGTGGTAGCTGCCAGGAACACTTTCATCACATTGGTTTCCTTCACCGAAACCTCCGGTTTATTCACGAGGACTCGAACTTATGTCAATAATACCTATTGTATTGTAGGCACATATGACTGTGTTAAGGCAGTTGTACTTAAAAAATTCTAAGTTACCATCTTAGACTAAATCGTCACTTAAAATGAGATGAGATTGTGGTCAAATCTAAAACCCTACTTTAAATATATAAAAATTCAATGTCATGATGTTTGTCCACGAATAACTCCGAAACTACTCAACCGATCTTCATGAAAGTTGGCATTTCTGTATAATTATGTCCATCTTGAGAAATACGATCATTTATATTCCGATTAATAACGCCAATGTTGATTATTGTTATTAATTGCAAGTTTCATCGGTTTCGAACAGATGGCGCTTTAAATTTGGTTTTTGACAGAAAACTGTAGCACCGACTGTTATAGATAACTCATAGATGGCGCTACGCTTTTAATTTTGTATTTATTTTTCAATAACTGATTACCACCGTAACACGTGACTGGGTCTGCTATTAAACTATACATATAAAAAATAAACATACATCTAACATTTTATTTCACTTAATAGATATACTTTTGACTAACATTACATTGATTTAAAATATACATATAAGATCCTATAACGTTTTGCTTTTTTATTAATTACGCTCATTTAAAATATGTAACATTTACAGCGCGTTCCACTTACTATATGTGATAGATGGGGCATTTCACGTGAAGCGGACAACGAAAAAAAGGTGAGGTTCTGAAATTCGTTCATATTCAGTCTATTTGGACTTCTAGTAGGTATGAATGTGAATGCATCATTATTTTTTTTCTATCACGTTTATTTGTCAAGTTATGGGCTTCTAAAGAACAGTCACATCTGAAATTCAGATTTTTTGGAAGTAGTTTTTCGAATTTAACAAATTTACAATAAAATATTAAACGCATCGATTTATATAGAAGTATAATCGCTCTTTTTGAAAGAAAAATAAAACTTGGAAAAAACTTTTTTTTTAATGCTCAAAACTCAAAGAAAATTTTTGAAACAAAATTTTAATAACTTGGCATCTTTTTTTTTCTTTTTTTTTACATCAAAACGTAGCTTAAAATACACATAAAATATAATATAACTTTTAAAGTTGGCATAAATAAACGTGATAGAAAAAAAATAATGATCCATTCACATTCATACCTACTAGAAGTCCAAATAGACTGAATATGAACGAATTACAGAACCTCACCTTTTTTTCGTTGTCCGCTTCACATGAAATGCATTTGACATTGTGACATTTCCTTTGTGATCAAAAATATTATCCACTATAAGTGCTTAGATTATAAACAGGTTACCCGTCCAGGCTTTACGTGGATACAACGTACTGATGTAGTGACATAACTATTTACACGAATAACTCTGCCTTCACGCTACACAATCTTTCACAAGCGAAACCGTTTTCACGCGGGAAAGAATGTGACCTCTTATGAAAATAAAATAATAGACTTGACTGCACTTTCAGGTTTTATTATTATATGATTATTAAAGAATACGGTCTTGACACGTACGACAACACGAGAGAAAGCCTTAACATTCTTACATTGCAAAGGCGGGACTCAATTCATTGCTTGAATATTTTAGCAGGCGCATATTATATCGTACAGGCAGTCCTCGACTTACGTCGTTTCAACTTACGCCGAACATTGTTTTGACACTATTCCTCAGGCATACGTCAATTGTTTCGATTTCCGGCATAGAAGAATTCACTTGTCGCACGGATTACCCCGCACATGCCATTGATTTTGTTCAGCTAGTTCATGGACAACGGACAACCAAGACGTAATACATTAGTTTTTTTTACATCCTTGACAGTTTTTGTTTTTACATACATATTTAAGTGAATTTTAATCTAACTATGCCTAACGAAAAATATGTATCGACTTACGTCGTTTCGATTTACGTCGCGTATTTCGAGAACCTAACGTGCCGTAAGTACGAGGACTGCCTGTATTTAATTTACGCTGATAATTCAATCAATAAATTCGCTTTCCCGCGTTCAATCCTGCACACTCCTAATCGTGAGTTAAAGAGTGTGTTTTGTGAAGGCAGCTATTGAAATCAATCTTCTGCTGTTTTAACATTTACAGTTCATAGTATCTACGTAATAATAAGCCTTTTTTATTGCCAGTAATTTGAAATCTGCGATATTTCCTAACATATTCACTTAAATGATATGGTGTAAAGAGCAGTTTTAATCTGTATTAAATGCCCAATATAGAGAAATTGTATATCTTTATATATATAATTATTTTGGCCGTGTGTATGTGGCGGAACTCCTAAACGGCTGAACATATATTAATGAAATTTTTGTTAGTGTTCAGGTTGATTCAAGACTGGTTTAGAGTTACAATTGGACCCGGTAGGTGGTGATGCGGTTGACTTATTTTTAACTGACTAAGCTATTGACCTAGCAAGGTCTTAACAGCTTCACCGGACTACTAAGGCGAGCGTTTGAGGCACTCAGCCGATTTTATTTGACAACTAGCTCAAAGGTGCACGGTACACCCCGGCTTGGGCTGTTACCTGATACATGCAATTCGCGACCTATCTGAGCTAACCTAACTATTCATACATATATTAGTTGTTGAAACATGTATGTGCACCAAGCATACATACCTCAACAACTCTTATATATATATCGTATCGGATAATTTTCTAAACTCTTTCAGTTTGATAAGGAAAATAAAATAAAACCCTTCCACTTGCATGTGTAAGCGATTTTTTACGTTTTTTTGTTCGAACTGACTATGCTATTGACCTAGCAAGGTTTTAACAGCTTCACCGGACTACTAAGGCGAGCGCTTAAGGCACTCAGCCGATTTTATTTGACAACTAGCTCAAGGGTGCACGACACACCTCGGCTTGGGCTGTTACCTGACACAGGCAATTCGCGACCTATCTGAGCTAACCTAACTATTCATACATATATGAGCTGTTGAAACATGTATGTGCACCAAGCATACATACCTCAACAACTCTTATATATATTTTGTATCGGATTATTATCTAAACTGTTTCAGTTTGATAAGGAAAATAAAATAAAACTTCCACTTGCATGTGCACGTGTGTGGAGGTGATATGTGTAATGTTGTCGCAGTGATGTAAGATTTTGTGTCACTGTATCGCGCGAGCAGCGCACTCAAGGGCTCCACGCCGAGGGAATGGACCTAGGCTTGAGCCGCTACCGAGGGGAGCCTAATATGGTGTTTTTACAACGTCCGCCGAGTCCGCTAGTAATTAATATTACATTTGTCAGAATAATGTCGCAAAGAACCAATCGGTTCAGTTGTTAAAACGTAAAGGCGTACCAAACAAACAAACTCAATTCCCATTAGTAATTTTATTAATTAAGATAAAAATAAATTGTCAAGACCACCCTTGATTCATACTTAATTTGTGCGATTATAAATAAATATTACAAGGCGCTAGATACAAAAAAAATGCCACTTGTTTAACAAAATGTCGTTTAATTCAGTCATATATTTTGATTAGGGTCGAATTAATGTTAAAACCCGCGTGCTACCTTAATCCGTCACTGGTTCTCTTACCCCCTGTTCTCTCTATAACGCAAATAATGAGTACATTACGACATCTGAAACCAACAAATAAAACAAATGAGTGACTAATGTTTTACGTTATTTTTCAAGAACTTCCAAATTTTGTACATCTGAAATATGAAGTCCATAAAAAAAAACAATTAACACCTTATGAACGTCAAAATTTGAACTTCATTCTCGGTGTATAAAAACTGGAAATCCTATAAAAATTAAACATGTTGTTGTATAAATGATTAAAATTGGATTTAGCTCATTTTGAAATGTCACGAATCATATATGACTTATTATATTATGTTTTAATTTCCTTTTGATATTTATATTGTAAGATGATTCACTTAAAAAAATTGGAAATTTATCTTTCCTTATACCATCGACGACTCAAAGTCCTTATTTATAAGTCTCAATGTGTCAAACTTCACACATGTCGCTGACGTCTAAAATCCAAATAATAGTTCTTTACCTATGAAATTGCCGTTCTGTAGTACTGGTCATTTCAAATCAAAAACATTTTTATTTGGCTAAGAATTCTAGTTTCAAATTAATTTTATTTTAAAAACACGGAATTCTTTTTCCAAAAGTAGTCATTTGTTTATTGATTAGTGTTACATTTTCATCGAATTTCAATCTTTTTTGTCATCATGGATACGTTAAAAATTCGAGTTATTATGGAATATGAGTACCGTCGTGGCAGCAACGCGGCACAAGCGGCACGCAACATCAACGACGTTTACGAAGCTAACACTACAAACCAACGCACCACCTGTTATTGGTTTGCTCGCTTCCGTTCTGGGAATTTCGATGTGAAAAATGAACCTCGCGATGGTCCGAAGCCTTTGGTCGACAATGACGAATTAAAGTCGATTGTGGAAGCAAATGATACACAGTCTACGGCTGAATTAGCACCAGCTTTCGATGTTAGCGTCAAAACAAAATTGGTTCATTTGCGTCAAATTGGCAAGGTAAAAAAGCTTGACAAATGGGTGCTCCACAAACTCAATGATCGCCAGCGCGAAGTACGCGTTGAGACGTGCCTTGCACTGCTCAACAGACACACAAATGAAGGAATTTTGAACCGCATTGTTACCTGCGATGAAAAATGGATTCTGTTTGATAACCGCAAGCGCTCAGCAAGTTGGTTGGATCCTGGTTGAGCACCTAAACAATGCCCTAAACGAAAACTTACCCCTAGAAAAGTGATGGTCACTGTTTGGTGGTCTAGCGCCGGTGTGATTCATCACAGCTTCTTACCAAACGGGGTGAGCATTACTGCAGATGTGTACTGTGAAGAACTGAACACAATGATGGAGAAGCTGGCACATCTCCAACCAGCATTGGTCAATCGCTCGTCTCCGCTGCTCCTGCACGACAACGCGCGACCTCATACTGCACAGCAGACGGTCTCCAAGTTGCAAGAACTGGGGTTGGAAGTTCTCCGTCATCCGCCCTACTCACCAGACCTTGCGCCTACAGACTACTACTTTTTCCAGAATTTGGATAACTCCTTGGCGGATAAAAAAATTCAATAACCGAGATGCAATACAAAATGCCTTTGAAAAATTTGTTGACTCCCGTCCACCCGATTTTTTTAAGAAGGGCATCAATAAACTGCGACAGAACGATTGATTAAAATCAATTCGAAACGATTCGATAAAGTCCGACTAAGCTTATTCGATTATGACAAACCACTCGTAGTCTGTCTGTTTCGATTTGACAGCCGGTAACGAAACGTGTATCATCGAGATTGTTTTTTTATTTTTATTTTGACAAACAATCTTGACGTTGTCGAGTAGGTCATAACATTACAAGTGTCTTACGATAATTTGAAAGTTTGAACAAGATGGTGGCTTATTAGAACTTTCAAGGGACTCTTTGTGGCATATCAGAATCCATGCTCCGTGATCTTATTTCCCACCCACTTCACTAGTGTAGAATAACCGAATATACGTAATATAGTTACGTAAAACACCACCAATATTACAAAATATGGAGCTAAATATCACAAGTTTATCAATAAAATATAAAAACTATTATATATCATTCCAAGATTCCGCCAAAAACTCTGAAAGACATTTAAAGTTGAGGAATTTGTAAAAAAAAAAAGACAATATCAGGTAAGGTCTATACATTATTGAAACTCATGACACATAATCTATGAATTAATGAATACTTGATTGCACTTTTAGTTGGTAAACTGGCGTTCTTAATGCCACAAGGCATTTTGTTCTAGCTAACCAACGGCGTTGATGTCAATCAAACAGTTTCGTGCACATACCAGGTGACTGTTTAGACAGTAGCAATATTTTTAGAGGACACTCTGAACTCGATTCTCGTTCTAAATCTATTTAAAAAAATAGGTGCTTTATATTTAACCCAATTATTAAGAAAAGTACATAAATTATAACACGTCAGGTGATTTCACTTTCATTTGAAAGGAACGTAGGAACGTCAGGAACAAAACTAAAGGGTGTTGTATTTCCCGTTTTACTATCGATAGTTATTAACTCCGGGTCGCCCATTGTAGCTTTTGGTATCGGACATTACACTTAGGTTTATTTGCTGTATTGTCTTTAGTTGTATGAGCCCGGTTGGGCTATCGAATAAAAGTCAATATTTTATCGATTACGAGTTTATTCTTCTTTCACAATCTTTGCATATTATTCACTAATGAGTTAACGTAAAACACGTATTTATTATACACGTCTGATTACATCTATCTCTACAACCGGACTGCGGTATAGCTTATTATATTGGGACGGAAAAACGGTGAGTGGACTTTGACCCCTGCATATCCATAGTATGCATTCTATAGATATGCAAGTGTGCGTCCCTACAGTTTATTATGTTATTTATACGTTTCTAGCTATACTTTTGAAAGTCTTAAAACAATATTTAACTTAAGTTTTCTTGGTTGTTTATTAGTATTTGTTTTAATGTTAATACTTTATATGTTAAATGTGACCATGTGTCATATCCTAGAATATTGCGAGTGTCTAAACAGTCACGTGGTATATTAAAAAGGAAGAAAAATGGATAGATAAATAAAAATATATATATATATATATATATACTAGCGGACCCAGCGGGCGTTGTCCTGCCTTGATAATAAAAAAAAATTCTAAAAGTTATATATATATATATATATATATATATATATATATATATATATATATATATATGCATTTATATAAGACAAAAAAGTTTGGAAATATCTGCCCTAAACGAATATTGAACCCGTGACTCTCATTCAGACGCCTTCATAAATACTACTGAAATGAGACACTCACCTTCTGGAGGAACAGTCACTTCTATACTTTCAGTTAATGTTATATTTCTAAGAAAATTTTCCGTCAATATATCCTGAAAACAACACAACTGTTACCACGCCTTTCTTATAATATATTTGCTTTTAACGCCATCTATCCGCTGACTTTACGTACTAAATTGTCCGTTATAAATGTTTTATATTTACCAATAAGTTTAGTTTTAATACCATCTATTGTTCATTCATCAAAAACTAATCTAATTTTGTGAATTCTGTGTATTTTCATCTTAAGAATTTTATATACTTTTGTACGATTAGTTAGATAACATAACTTAATTTTGAAGTGACGATAACTCAGTGGTTTGCTTGTTCGGATACCGGTTCAATCGACGTGAATTCGAATCGTACCAACTGAATCGAAGTTTTTGATACAAGAAGATATAGTACCCTAGCCCTGGCCTTCTGGTTGGCTAGCTACCACTGGTGGGGCAGGCGTGTTAATAGCCGTGTTCACCGTGCGGTATAAGAACGTATTATGTCTGAACACGGGGATGAGTGTCAGTCTAACTTAGTCTATACCCCGAGCATGTGATCGATACGGGAGGTATATACAGCACTTTCGCTTACCTAGTCCTCGCACGTCCACGACTCATGAGTATCACAGGGGCGTTGGTGGCCACCAGATCGTTCACACATACGTAACACGACACTTAATGTATATAATGCGGTGAAAGAAGCGGAAACAGTTCCTTTAATTACACTTTTTTTTAATTGTAGTACAGCAAAATAACTGCACTGTGCCTGATGGTAAACACAGTACAATCTAAAAATAATGGCGACCACCGAGTGACACCCTATCCATCGCCGGTCACCGCTGTCATGCCGGCCTGCGAACAGCTGGATATGCACAGGCTGATCTCGAAACGCGACCCGCAGAAGCGAATCACTATGAAGGGCTTTTTCGCCATATACATGGTGGTTGCGACCCAGTCAAGCTGTAGAACCCTACCACCCCGCTTTCGCCATTGCCTCGTTCGTTACTCAGCAGGGTGCACCACGTGGAGGTGAGGTTGGCTTGAGTGTCTCAAGTCTTAGATGTTATTCGACACCCCAAGCGGATCGTGTATTTGAAACAGTATCGCGAAGAGGAGTGTTGCACTTACGTCTAAAGACAAAGTCGCTCCCGTATCGACACAACTTATCATTATTAAACTAGATGGCGGGACATCCGCATTACCAACCACCCTTAAGCATCAGTTGGTGTGTTCCGGCATACGCACTTGAGCGCCAGTCTCCTCTAGGTACAGCGTGTTAACTATTGTAAACTACATCGTCATTGTGCTCAAAAACAATAGGAGTCCTTGATTTAAACACCTTTATAAACTAATAAATAATAAAGATTTATAATCGACAACGTTTTGAGTTTTTGGCGGGATTTTGGTCTGTCATGTGATTTTATATCTTATTCATGATCTTGTGTTACTTGACTCTATATTGTATAAAATTGGTGGTGTTTTATGTAATACAGTTTGTTTATTGAGCACAAGTGAAGTGAATGGAAAATAATACCATCATCATCATCATTACCCTTATCCCACTTAAGTAGGGTCGGCACAACATGTTTTCTTTTTCCACTCTCTCCTGTCAAATGTCATTTCAGTATTCACACCTTTTACGCACATATCGTTTTTCACGCAGTCCATCCATACCTTTTTCGGTCTTCCTCTACTCGTATATCCGTCCACAAACATACTCAACACTTTTCTAGTTACATGGTTTTCATCTCTCCTCATGACATGCCCATACCATGCTAACCTATTACTCCTCAACTTCTCTGTCACTGGTGCTATTTTCAAACTTCCTCTGATATACTCATTCTTAATTTTATCCATTCTAGTCACACCACACATCCACCTTAACATTCGCATCTCTGCCACATGTAATTTTCTCTCATCCGTCTCTTTCGTAGCCCAGCACTCAGATGCATACAGCATGACTGGTCTTATCATAGCTTTATAAACCTTCCCCTTGAGTTTCAAAGGCATTCGTGGGTCACAAGCTACCCCGGACACATTTCGCCATTTCATCCATCCTGCATTTATTCTGTTCCTCACATCCTTATCAATGCCACCGTCGCTTTGTATCAATGAACCGAGATACCGAAAATTAGAGCAGGCTGGTAAGGAAACACCATTTAAGGTTATAGGAGAAAAACTAGACGTACCACCGAAGTCGCAAAACAAATGTTCAGTTTTTGTTCTACTAATTTTCAAACCAACATTCTCCAGTTTTTCTCGCCATTTTTCCAGCCTACTCTGAATCTCGACAGCATCTTCTCCGATAAGAACAATATCATCAGCAAACAGCATACACCAAGGTGTATCCTCCTGTATGTCTGATGTTAATGCATCCATAACAAGAAGAAATAAATAAGGGCTCAAAGCTGAACCCTGGTGTAAACCTACAGCCACATTGAAATCATCGGTAACTCCAGCTTCGGACCTAACATGTGTTTTGGCTTGACCATACATACCACGAATAAGTTGTAGGTACTTTCCAGGCACTTTTTTCTTTTTCAAAGCCCACCACAAAACATCTCGGGGTACTCGATCATATGCCTTCTCCAGATCAACAAACACCATATGCAAGTTCTTATGTACACGTCTGTATTTTTCGCACAGTTGCCGAAGTGCGAAAATGGCATCTGTTGTCGCTCGTTCAGGCATAAACCCAAATTGATTTTGAGTCACTTCAGTCTCATCTCTTATTCGTCTCGCTATCACTCTTTCCCAAACCTTCATACTGTGTGACATGAGCTTTATTCCTCGATAATTATTACAGTCCTGCACATCACCCTTATTCTTAAAGATAGGTACTATTATGCTATTGCACCATTCCTTTGGGATCGCCTCTTCTTGTAACATCTTATTAAAAAATAAAGTCAGCCACATCCATCCATCTACTTTTAAAAACTTCCATACTTCAATAGGTATGCCATCTGGCCCTACGGCTTTTCCGTTTTTCATACCATTCACAGCTTTTCTTACTTCATTCTCACTTATTTCTTGTATAACACCTAAATTTAACGGTATAGTCTCTAATTCCCCGGTCCTATCATTTTCTTCATTCATTAGTCTTTCAAAATACCTCTTCCAACGACTCTTTATGTCCTCATCATTCATCAAAACTTTTCCTCCGTCATCTTTTATACATTTAACGTGCGTAATATCTCTTGTACTCATCTCTTTAGCTTTTGCTAAACGATACAAATATTTTTGTGTTTGTGAGCTCTCCAGTGATTGGTACAATTCATCTTGTACTTTGGCTCTAGCAATAGCTACTGCTCTTTTTGCATTTCTCTTACATTCTGCATACATTATTCTCTTATTTTCTTTAACCGTGCTATCCCGGTCTTCAATGCATTTCCATTCCTTAAAAGCTATTTTCTTTTCTTTCAAAGCCTTTTGTACCTCTTCATTCCACCACCAAGTGTCTTTATCTATCTTTTGTCTTCCTTTCGTTTCACCAAAAACATCTCTTGCCACATTCCTCATACATGTTGCCATTTCATTCCAACATTCATTAACTGTTTTCGTTTCCATCTTTTCCATTTCAATCATTTTATTGACAATTTTGGTCCTAAATTCTTTTGAATGGAAAATAATACCACGGACCATGAATTCTGAGATGCCACAAAAACTCCATGGAAAGATGGTGGCCATCTTGTTAGTTCATTGTAATTATATCAAGAAACTTGTAATATCGATACTCACTCGACAATAGCAGTAATAGTCTACTAGAAGACTGGTTGCCAAAAATAAAATAGAAGAGGAACTTGTAATACTATTAACTACTCGACAATGGCAGTAATAATTTAAAAGATTGGTTGCCAAAAATAAAGTAAAATAAAAAAATAACAACGTTCTGAGGTACCAAACATTAAAACAAAAATACAAGCGTACACTTCTTTAAGGCCGGCGTCGCACTTACGACTCCCCTGGTGCTGCTAGTGTCTATGGACGGTGGTGATCACTTAGCATCAGGTGACTTACCGGTTCGTTTGCCCCAATAATATAATAAAAATACATCTGAATCTGAAGTCTGTTGATAAATAGCGGATATTTAAATGATTAAACATTTACCATAATAGTATACCCGTCGGTGCAATTCAAACCGTATTCCCCGGGTGTGAAAGAGACAGTGTATTCTTCAATTTGCATATTAACGATTGCGAAGGAGAAAGATAGACATTTGTCTCCCTTCATTGGCAAGTGCGGTTTGACCCATAGCGTGATCTCATTACCCATCTTAAAATAAAACAATAGACTCAGACTTATAATATGTTAAGATAATAATGTTAAATATATATATTTATGTACAGAAAAGTAAAAAAATAAATAATCAAAAACAAACTTTGCTTACAAAACTTTTGTAAGTTTTTTTTGTAGTGCTTATAAAAATATAGTGTACTAGCTGACCCGGCTACAAAAAAGGAATGATATATCTATAACAGTCGGTGCTACGGTTTTCTGTCAACAAACTAATTTAAAGCGCCATCTGTTCGAGACTGATGAAAATTACAATTAATAACAAAAATCAACATTGACAATAATTTAATATATAATTAAAAATATTGAGGCCATTAAAATTTTAATTCTAAAGACGACGCGACTCAAGCATGAGATTTTTTTTAAATATATATGATAGGAGGCAAACGAACAGGCGGGTCACCTGATGTTAAGTGATCACTGTCGCCCATACACATTAGCAACACCAGGGGAGTCGCAAGTGCGTTGCCAGCCTGTGTTTGGGGGGAAGGGGTGGGGGGAGTGGGAGGGAAAGGGAAGGGAGAAGAGAGGGAAGGGGAGGTGGGTCTCCGGCGCTCTCACTGACCGAACGAAACGCAACAATGCAAGCACTGTTACTTCACGTCGGTTTTCTGTGAGAACCCTCCATGTCTCGTAGCTTGTGTTGTGTATGTTTTATTGATGGAAAAACGTATCTATCTATAAATTTAAAAAATATTGATACGGAATATTTGTTTCACCTCAACACTCATATTGGAGTGCTATGCCGAATAATTGAAGAGATGTCATTTCCTCCCACATGAAAATTTGTGAGCTGATTTTAAATATGTTTCTGTGATAAATAAAAAAAATCAGCTAGCAGTAAGTCGAGGGAAACCTAGTCAGCTGATGCATTTGAATAGTCAGTAAATGCTTCTGGCTAACTTCTACGTAACGACCTTCAAATTATCAGCTGACAATTTTTCCACTAAGATACAGCCAGCTGACGTATATACTTATCAACAGCTACATATAAGCTATCATCAGGTAAATTTTTATTTGAGAGGATATCACTGACAGTGAAGATTTTTTTTTCCATGATCAAGACATCAGCTGACTATGTTATAGTCAGCTGGTTTTTTTTTGTTGAGATATTTATTGGGTTAGCTATTTTTTGATAAATTTTTATCCGAAAGGAAATGAGTGAATGTATTTTTTTTTTCTTCGAGCGTGGGAGGTTACAACTGCTCACCCCCCCGCCGTGCCGCAGCTGACGGTCATAAGGCGTCATGATACTATTGCCTGATGCGTATCACCAATTATCTCTCGAGAAGAAATAATTTCTTTATAGTTAACAAGTCTTTATAGTGACTGGGATGTTCTGTCGGTCAGAAAACTATTTATTAAATATACAATAGTTGAACAACATGATAGGGTTCCTTACACGCCTGATCAAATAACAAGTAGGCGGAAATACTCAGTTTGTTCTACAAAGCAATACAAAACTTTTTTTGTAAATAAATTTAATTTTTATCTCGGCCCTATTTTATATAATAAACTAAATAAAATTGAATTTTGGCGAATACGGGCCTGGATGTTACGAACTTGGACAGATCTTGGTAAATAAGTTTATTTTCGTTTCTTTTGTATATAGGTTGCGCTTTTGATCGCAGTTTGATTGTTTAGAATATTATCCGATACGAAATATATATAGGGGTTGTTGAGGTATGTATGCTTGGTACACATATATGTTTCAACAACTCGTATATGTATGAATAGTTAGCTTAGCTTAGGTTAGCTCAGATAGGTCGCGAATTGCTTGTATCAGGCAACAGCCAAAGCCGAGGTGTGCCGCGCACCCTTGAGCTAGTTGTCAAAATAAAATCGGCTGAGTGCCTTAAGCGCTCGCCTTAGTAGTCCGGTGAAGCTGTTAAGACCTTGCTTGGTCAATAGCGTAGACAGTTCGAAAAAAAAAACGTCACAGTACAGAGATTAGCGTCTGAGATACAGGCTCAGCCTAGTTCAGGCGCTAAGATACATAGATATGTAACAATACTGTATATCATAATATAAACCTTTTGTATTATAGTGTATCTTGTTGTTGTTGAATAAACTTATTATTATTATTAATTAACTAAATTTTCACCTGGCTCTCGGACCATAAGTAAATGGACTTAATACATTCAGATATGACTTTATTAATTGCAGTTTCTTTACACAAGATATCACGCGGACGATGTCGCGGGCAGTATTTTAGCAGCGATACGTGTTCATACAAACAGACAGACAGACAAACAGACATTTCTAAAAATGATCGAAATGTACTCATTCGTACACACCTACAATAACTTTTTCTCGAAAATCTAAAAAGCACAGACACGTTATATTGACATTCTTATTATATGTATACACTAGCGGGCCCGGCAGACGCTGTCCCGCCTTGACTATAAAAAAACCTTGACAAATTATATACTAAAAGCTTCCTCATGAATCACTGTATCCAATGGTGAAAACCACATGAAAATCCGTTCAGTAGTTTTTGAGTTTATCGCGAACAGACAGACAGACGCGGTGGGGGACTTTGTTTTATACTATGTAATAATGATATGTAAATAGATTAATTGCTAGTTTATTTTCATGGTTTTCCTTACTATTTCCCTTACTATTTCTGCGTGTCATGGTTAATTCAATCGAGGACATAAACATCACATCTCAAGTACTTAATATAAAACTGGGTCTCCAAAAATTATTTTCTGTACTCTTTGCTCATAAAAACTCGTAAAGAATCGAGCCTCCCAATTTGTCGTATGTTTAACCCAAATATATATATCCCTTTGGCATGTCTACCGTCAGTTAAGACTCTTATATCACAATCCAACCCCATTACCCGGCTAGGCTAAGCTTTTATTATGATAAAAATTACCTCCATTACATTGGTTTATTTATAACTAACTGATTTCAAAAAGAGACATTCAATTCGGCTGTATTTCTTTTTAAATATTTGTTGCCTTACCACTTCGTTATTTATTTGAAACAACAAACACATTAAAAATTTTTATGCAAATCTAAATACCTATATACCTAATCTTTACCTATGAAATTGACGTTTTGTGTGAAAAAAAGTAAACGAATTTTTTTCATGTATTTTTTATTTGTATTAATCGAAGTAATCACCCATTCAATAAATGCATCTTTGCTAACGCAGTGGCAGTTTATTGATGCCCTTCTTAAAGAAATCAGCTGGACGGGAGGCAACCAATTCTTCAAAGGTATTTTGTACTGCCTCTCGGGTATTGAATTTTTTCCAGCCAAGGAGTTATGCAAGTTCTAAAAAAAGTAGTAGTCTGTAAGCACAAGGTCTGGTGAGTATGGTTTGGGCGGATGACGGAGAACTTCCAATCCCAGTTCTTGCAACTTGGAGACCGTCTGCTGTGCAGTATGAGGTCGCGCGTTGTCGTGCAGGAACAGCGGAGACGAGCGATTGACCAATGCTGGTTGAAGATGTGCCAGCTTCTCCATCATTGTGTTCAGTTCTTCACAGTACACATCTGCAGTAATGCTCACCCCGTTTGGTAAGAAGCTGTGATGAATCATACCGGCGCTAGACCACCAAACAGTGACAATCACTTTTCTAGGGGTAAGTTTTCGTTTAGGGCATTGTTTAGGTGCTGAACCAGGATCCAACCAACTTGCTGAGCACTTGCGGTTATCAAGCAGAATCCATTTTTCATCGCAGGTAACAATGCGGTTCAAAATTCCTTCATTTGTGTGTCTGTTGAGCAGTGCAAGGGACGTCTCGACGCGTACTTCGCGCTGGCGATCATTGAGTTCGTGTTGCTTTGCCCATTTGTCAAGCTTTTTTACCTTGCCAATTTAACGCAAATGGACCAATATTGTTTTGACGTTAATGTCGAAAGCTGCTGCTATTTCAGCCGTAGATTGTGTAATCATCAGCTTCCACAATCGCCTTTAATTCGTCATTGTCGACCAAAGTCTTCGGACGACCGCGAGGTTCATTTTTCAGGTCGAAATTCCCAGAACGGAATCGAGCAAACCAATAACAGGTGGTGCGTTGGTTTGTAGTGTTAGGTCCGTAAACGCCGTTGATGTTGCGTGCCGCTTGTGCCGCGTTGCTGCCACGATGGTACTCATATTCCATAATTACTCGAATTTTTAACGTATCCATGATGACAAAAAAGATTAAAATGCGATGAAAATGTAACACTAATCAATAAACAAATGACTACATTTGGAAAAGGGATTCCATGTTTTTAAAATAAAATTAATTTGAAATTAGAATTCATAGCCAAACAAAACAAACTTTGCTTTGAAATGTACTGCAGAACGGCAATTTCATAGGTAAAGACCTATTATATAAAAAATCCAGTGTCATGATATTTGTTCACGATGAACTCCGAAACTACTCAACCGATTTTCATGAAACGTTTCGCATTTATGTATAATATTGTCCAATTTGAGATAATTTATATTTCAACTAATGGCTGTCAGTCTCGTATAGATGACGCTTTAAATTTGTTTCTTGACAGAAAACTTTAGCACCGACTGTTATATAAATCTCATAGATGGCGCCATTTTTTAATTTTGCATTACTTTTTCTAGTCTAGTTTATTTTCTGATGCACGTGTTCTGTTAATCTATTTACTACGTAACCTCGCGTTTTCTGTATCAAGTTGTTAGACATTTATATTATCATATAATACCAAATACTTTATCTTAATTCAATTCAAAAGTCAACTAGTAAACCTATACTAATATTATAAAGCTGGTGTGTTTGTTTGTTTGGTTGAACGCACTAATCTCAGGAACTACTTTTAATGGTGGTAGAGCCACGCTGAAACGATTACTGGTTTCAGCATGAATGGGTCGGCTCGTCCGGGGTACTACCACCCCCTCATAGAAAACCGACGTGAAGTAACACTGCTTGCATTGTTGCGTTTCGTTCAATCAGTGAGAGCGCCGGAGGCCCACCTCCCCTCCCCACTCCTTTCTTCTCTCCCTTTCCTAACCCTTCCCCCCAAAGGGTGGCAACGCACTAGCAACTCCTCTGTTGTTGTTAGTGTCCATGGACGGTAGTGATCACTTAACATCAGGTGACCCACCAGTTCGTTTACCACCTATGACATACAAAAAAAAAAACTACTGGTCCAATTTGAAAAATTCTTTGAGTGTTAGGTAGCTAATTTATCAACGAAATAGGAGCGGAGCAACAATGAAGAATGTTTCAAAATTTTTTTTCCTTTTGAGAACTTCCGCTGCGTCTTAGCGTTAGCCCAAAGTACCCCACGCGGATGATATCGTGAACAGAAGCTAGTAAACATATAACAATACAATTTAAAAGTCATCAAAGACTGTAATTACACTGTTAGTCCCGATAAGATTTAATTGGGTAATCGAAACATAATCACGTGAACGAATCCGCGAGCATAAACTAGTTGGATATTAAACTTACGTCATACGGTTTCGCCATAATCCCAAGCGTGTCCCGACCCACGGCGATTAGATTTAGATTCTGCAATAGAATCCTCTCAAAAGGTCTCATATTCGACATGTCACAGCTAAGCAGTATTGGGGCAGAGAGCATCGAGTATACTACTATTTGAACGCGGCTTTGACCTTCTGTCAGTACTCCAGTACCGAAGATCAGCTGAAAGAACATCGCGAGCGAATCAGCACGCGCGTGTCATGTGATGGAACTTTCCAGAAGTAATGCTTAAATCTAGTATGCGTTTTATATAAATTAGTTCAAACTTGAAGCGGTGATGGTTGATAGCCTGTACCGACACTCTTTGTGACTGAACCGGAACTTTCGGAGAAGAAAAACATGGTGGCATTATAACATAGCGGTGGGATTTTTCGTAAGCCCGCTACCTACAACCCTCAACTTGAAAATCTGTCGCCAAGCATCTGTTGGTGTGTTCTCGCAACGGCACTTCAGAGTCAGCCTCCTCTAGGTTCAATGTGTTTACCATTTATATAATATATAATAAGTATATAATCACAACTTTTTTTTATAGTAGTACGTCCAAATGACTGCACTGTGCCTCATAGTAAGCACAGTACAATCCAAAAACAATGGCAACCACCAAGTGACACACTATACATCGCCGATCGCCGCTGCCATGCTTGCGAACAGCTGCATATGCACAGGCTGATCGCGAAACGCGGCCCGCAGAAGCGAATCACTATGACGGATTATTTCGCCATGTACACGGTGGTTGCGACCCAGTCGGGCTGTAAAACCCTACCACCCAGCTTTCGCCATTGCCTCGTTCGTTATTCAGCAGGGTGCACCACGTGCAGGTGAGGTTGGCTTGGATGTCTCAAGTCTTAGATATTATTGACACCCCTTACACCCCAAAAGTTAATTACTTAATTTCTACGGGTAAACGTAGCTTATATATAAAGTCACATCAAAGTTGTTTCAGATGTTTCGATAATTAGCCCGGACAAACCATAAATTTTATTTATATATGTAGATTAGAGAAGTATCCGAACAATTTCCATTACCTTAGTCGCAGAAGTGATTCGAATAGTTCATACAATATGAATAGTTGCAATTATGCGATTCGTCGACAAATAACTTCGATCAACAATAACTAGATAAAGGGTCACGTACAAAATCGAAGCTAAAAGCTGTCCGCGTAAATATATACTTATGAGCAGCTATTTGTTTACAACGAAGGGAGCAAAAAAGTTTTAAAACAGTTTTAAGTTCAACCTAATTACGACCATGACACTTAGTAATGAAGTCACAAATGTTCAAAATATTATCTAATACTTACGATAAAACGAGCAAAGCAATAAATTACTCCCCTCACAAGTGAAAAGACAACATAAACAACATTTAGTATGAATTCAATCTTAACACGTAATGAATAAAATACGTTTTCCCGTTATTGTGCGTGGTTGGAGAGCCGAGGCCAAATATTTATACCACAGGGTTAAAATCGGTAATTTTGTTCAAATTTTGATATTATTTGTTAGTTTAAAGCTTATTCAACATGTATTTAGCGAAATTAAGATACTCCGGCCGTTAAATTGCTTTTTCGGGTATTATTTTAGCATCTTTTGAATACACTGCGGCATGTGAAACGTGCTTACATTGGCTGTGTATAAAAAAAAGTAAACAAAATAAAAGCTCACATTTCAAGTGAACTGTTATTTACCGAGACGTATTTTTCGCGCCGACCCGATATCTAGTTATTGCAGATCGAAGACAAATAATTAGTAATATTCACACACTCCCATTTTACCTTTAGGTTTACTTTATCTATAGTCTCACCATGTCCGGGTCATTCCAATGTCCGGGGCCGTTATGAGGCGATAATATCTCATACTGTCTCTGATAGAACCGTATAATGTCCTTGACCGCAGCCCAGGACAAACTCACATCGTGGTAATTCCTCCACAAGTTGCAATGTGGAGATATTTTTGCTATATCTGGCTAAAATAATGGTATCTTTATATATACAATTAATTATTTTATCCGTGTGTATGTGACTGAACTCCTGCTTAACTGCTGGACAGATTATAATGAGGTTTTTTGTGTGTGTTCAGGTCGATTCATGAATGGTTTAGATTCACAATCGGACCCGGTAGGGGCATTGCGGTTGACTTTTAGAGTTTTATTTATTATCAAGACAGGATATATATATATATAATGATAGGTATGTTGTAGTGTACGCATCACGCAAAAACTACTCAATAGATTTCGACAAAATGTGTTTAGTTTTACTACTCACACACTTCGTTTTTATATTTAAAAAAAATATCACGATATCTTTATGTAATGTAAAAAGTTATTAATGTTTTAAGAATCTACAATTTCTATGCAGTGAAAAAGTGGGGCAAGCGGTGTGCTGCGCATGTGCCGGAGAGGGAAGTAAATTGCTAACATTGTTACAAATATATATTTTTGCTTTTGAGAATAGTTAATGTTTGAGTATGTTTGCTTTTTGTTTAAATATATTTAAAGGCTTTCATGGCTATATCGGCTCCATAGTAACCTTAACTTAGTTTATAGGGTGAATAACTTAAATAAAAGAGATTATTAAAGCTAATATAGTGTCACTAATGCCAACTCCACAACTTAAAAAACTCAATGCTTCAACACTAGGATTTAGATTGTAACACATGAAAAAAAAAATAGTCCGTGGAGGGACTCCGCGCGGAAGAAGTGAAACTTCGTAATGTGGAAATGAAAATAGGAAGGGGTAGAAATTGACTTTTAGTGAAATCATATTGTTTCTTTAAGACAAACTTTATTAACATTGCTCACAATTCACAATTGATCGCATCTTTTAACTATCATTTTCGAGTGGAGAAATATTCAAATCAATAACATTTGCAATAGGATTATGATAACTAAAGATACGAAATGTTTGATTATTTTTCTCGCTCTGTCTTTTTCTATTCCCCCTCCCCAGGAGCGTTGAACGTTAAACGCAACAGTGCTTTCATACCCCCTCCATGGTAGCGTTAAACGCTTAACGCAACCTTGTTGGAAGACGCATTAGAAGTTTCACTTCCATAATTGCAGTACCTTGTAAATTCAAATTGAGAGTCGACATCAGCAACTGTCTACCCGCTTGGAGCAGAATACATTCTGCTAATTACAATGTACATTTTCTACTACACCACACACTTCACAATTTGGATACCAAATAGTTTGTTGGCGAACAAAAGTTTAAAACTTCGTCAATAGATGTCGCCTTATGAAAGTTAGATGGCACTATACAATTGTCAGCCGCAATAAGTAGATCCAATCATATAACCATGGTCTTTTTTTATATCATAGGAGGCAAACGAACAGGCGGGTCATTTGATATTAAGTGATCACCACCGTCCATAGACATGCCAGTCTGTGTTTGGGGGCAGGGGAGAGAGGGGACGGGGAGAGGGAAAAGGGAAATGGGCCTCCAGCGCTGTCACTGACCGGACGAAACGCAACAATGCAAGCACTGTTACTTCACGTCGGTTTTCTATGACAGGGTGGTAGTACCGCGGGCGAGCCGACCAATTCATGCTGAACCAGTAATAGCTTCAGCGTGTCTCTACCACCTACTAAATGTACATTTTTAATGAATAATAGATCATCAATATTAAAAACTGAGCTATGTTGATGAAGCACAATGTTGAATACCACAAAATATTACATCAGTTATTGAATAAAATCCTAATTAAAATAACATACAAAACATAACAATTACGGTACGATCACAATACTAAAATGGATGTGGCAACATTATTATTAAATATGGCGTTCGAATTGTGATTTTATTCTAAGTTATTAATAAAGAAATAGAGTATGTATTAAAAAGTTAACCGATATAATATCGGTATGAAAACATAAATATCGGTTGCGTTACCGTTTTCGTGTAAAACCGATAACGCCCACGTCTGTCACGAACTACTCAAGTAAATTTGAATAATCGATAACGCGAAGTTCACTCACCTTTTTATTATGTATAAACTGTATGTAGTACGGCCAACTGCATGAATAGACCATCGCCCGGCCTGTATCGTTTAAATATTTCCCTAAATCGATATAAGCTGTAAAATCAAATAATTCTCTATGTTCATCTTTATTATTTACATCTATTTACTTATGTAAACGATCTAAATCAAACGATAACGAATTGACCGCCATCTTGTATAATGTTACGAGACCTAAAAAGCAACTGCCTTTTTTTGGCGGGCTCATTGTCATGTAGTGGTTTTTATATTTTATACATAGTCTTGTGTTAACTCTATATTTTGCAAGGAATCTATAAGTAAACTATTTTGTAATTGTGGTGGTGTTTTAAAAAAAAAGAAAATGTCATGATATCTATTTCGACCAATAGTATCACTTCTCGATTTTTTATAGCCAATCACGGGGATACGGACTCTAAGCGCACGTAAAATTGTCATTGCGCTGCAGACCACATAACAAAAGAATTTTTGGCGGTAATTGGTGTCATGTAGTAGATTTTATATTTTATTCATAATTTTATGTTATTTAACTCTATATTTTGTAATATTAGTGATGTGTTACATAATATAGTTTAGTTTTTTTTTTTCGAACTGCCTACACTATTGACCTAGCCTGATCTAGAATATCTATGTATCTATATAAATAATGATCAATAGCCGAATGTATGTAAAAGTGCATCATTTCAAAATGGCTAATTTGTAATTGTAAAGATTAGGTTTTTATAAAAGAAAATTTTGGGTTAAAAAATGTCCATATAAAAAGTGGGCGACTCAGAGATGTCTTTAAAAACAATGACAGATTGATGTTCAGTTGTTCGATTGCCATTTTATTTCATGACATAGTCGTAATGTAAAGGGATGATATGGTATCTCATTTTCATTGTTAGTAAACACGTGCGAAGCCAGGGTGTTCAAGTATAATAATAACTGACTGACATATCAACACACAGTCCACACTACTGGTGTTGTAAAAAATTTTTGTATGCGGCTTGCTTATAGTTTGTAAGTAAGCACTAAAGATTTTTGGAAATTGAATCCCCAAGATGGAGAAAAGTTAAGAATGTCATGTATTGGAGATTATATTTTATTCATAGTCTTGTGTTATTTGGCTCTATACTATGTAATAGAGAAATGAGAAATGGTGGAATTTTGCGTTATTAAATAGTTTGGTTATTGTGCACATGTGAAGTGGATCGGAAATAATCAGGGTTCGCCGATATATATCAGCGGATCTATATCAATTTATATATACCAATTGATTTTTTCCTGTCTTCTAAACTAAAAATTTTGTGGATTAATGTTTACTCTGGCAACACTTAGCGAAAGACTACAATTCAGAATAATTTAGATTGTTTCCCAAAATAGCATTTAAAGTTGGGGAAATCCTATTTAATTTACCAGTATCTTTATATTTATTATAAGGAAGGAAGCCCTGGATTCTGACGTGCCACAAAAACTCTCTGGAAAGTTCTAAAAGGCGGCCACCATCTTGTTAGTTCATTGAAATGACTGCAAGAAACTTGAAATTTAATTACTCATGGCAGTAATAATCTAATCCTATTAGAATATTGCTTGCCAAAAAAAAAAAACATGCATATGCCGATATAACCAATTTCATTGACTCACCTTTGTTAAGGTAACTCTCTCCAACGAAACAACCATCTACTTTCAAGTAATCCACGTCCCATGAGGCAAAGGTTTTTGCATCGATATCAAAATGGTTTTTCGAGCCCGGATAACGCATGCAAGTCGTATCAGCTATGTTTGTATACATGCCGAATTTTAAGCCTCGTGCGTGAATCTTGAAAAGCATGAAATGACAGTTAAACAGATGAATAAACTTCACAACTAATGTTTTTTACAGGCACATAAGATACTTAGAGACAACAATATTAGAAAAACAGGTTATAAATACTTTACTAAACGGGTATATACATTACTAACATAGTCAGCAATATATTTCATTCCATTGGGGAACCTTTTATGATCTGGAACGAGTCTATCGTGTTCATCCCTGTGTTTCTCGGACCAACAGTCATCTATGATTATATATTCATATCCAGCCTCCTGATAACCCTCATTGTAAAATGTGTCTGCCACAGATAGTATCAGGTTTTCACTGAAAAATATTCATTACAGACAAATAAATAAAACTACTAAAAATGACTTGGTAATTGAAAAACCAACTGATAATTTTTAATTTTATACATAGATAATGATAGTGAATATAACACTAACATTTTCAGATGAATCTAATTTAATCACTGTCATCAAAACAACTAAAACGTGTGTATGTTGCTAAATAGTTATCTTATATCATTTTGCTGGCTTCAATTTAAATTTGAGCTATTCCTCAGCAATTACTTTTTTTCTGAATGAATGTCAACCCTATGTATCTTTTCTGTACCTGTCAAGGGGTATGCTTAATTTCTTCATGATCAGTTGGGTATTTAAGACATAAAAATATAAGTAACATGGTCGAATGTCAACCTCTCGGCGCCCAATAGTATATATTAATATGTGAAGCCTAAACTTTGTACCCCTTTTTAACGGAATTGGGCGAATGGATGAACGTGAGATTTGGCATAGTTAAAGCTTATATGGAGGAGAAGTGCAGAAAGTTATTATAATGTTAATAACTTAGGATTATCACCTTAAAACTGATCAATATTAATTTATCTGTGGATAATTATGGTGATTATTACAATAACATTATTGGGTGGATTTAATTAATCAAAGTCATCAAAACCAATGAAAAATATATGTTAAAAATATATTTATCTCTGTAATTTGCAGCCTTTAAATTATTACTTATGTTCCCTATCATATTTACTAGATGTTACATACGAAATTTGTAGAACATGTTAATGTTCAACTACAGAAGTATTGCTACCATACTCATTTGTACTACATAGCACCAGTGCACATACTCCAGAAGCTTACAGAAAGCTTACTGAAAGTGAAAGATGTGCCTGAAATTACACACTGGTATACAATTTGTTACAACTTAGTCTTTGTTTCCTAAACAAAATTATAACAAAGTTTCTTCTCATTTAAGATACCATGAATTTATTTATTAATCGATATATACTTTTTATAAAATTTGAATTTCTTATTTCATTGAAATATATTCTCATATTTTTAATATTATATAAAATGTATGTTTTATTATTATGTAATTATTCTATTTGTATTATATTAATAGAGTCAAATTCTGTTATAAGGACATTGAAGGGTCTACTCATATTTAGTCGTAACAATTGGTGATCTTTTCGAGATACGGCATTTAGCCGGGACTTTTGTTCTGGTTCAATATAACCAGTAAATTGTTCTAAATGATGTAGCCATAAACATTTTTGACTGTAATTATTATTAAAAACAAAACATTGTTTAATTAAGTTATATTAACTTTTTTTCACAAATTATTAACTACATTAATAGGTAATTTACTGAATAGCAGTAATTTCAGTTTTGGAGATGTTTACACAACTTAATTTTTTTATAACTAAGGCCTAATAAATGTATAAAAGCTATAAGTAATAATGTGTTATCTTAACACAGCCGCTTTTTTCTTTGGATTAGCTGTATCCGCCTTAGCCAACTCCACCTCCTCTGCCTTAGCAGCCGCCGCGTGTTAAGATAACACATTATTACTTATAGCTTTTATACATTTATTAGGCCTTAGTTATAAAAAAATTAAGTTGTGTAAACATCTCCAAAACTGAAATTACTGCTATTCAGTAAATTACCTATTAATGTAGTTAATAATTTGTGAAAAAAAGTTAATATAACTTAATTAAACAATGTTTTGTTTTTAATAATAATTACAGTCAAAAATGTTTATGGCTACATCATTTAGAACAATTTACTGGTTATATTGAACCAGAACAAAAGTCCCGGCTAAATGCCGTATCTCGAAAAGATCACCAATTGTTACGACTAAATATGAGTAGACCCTTCAATGTCCTTATAACAGAATTTGACTCTATTAATATAATACAAATAGAATAATTACATAATAATAAAACATACATTTTATATAATATTAAAAATATGAGAATATATTTCAATGAAATAAGAAATTCAAATTTTATAAAAAGTATATATCGATTAATAAATAAATTCATGGTATCTTAAATGAGAAGAAACTTTGTTATAATTTTGTTTAGGAAACAAAGACTAAGTTGTAACAAATTGTATACCAGTGTGTAATTTCAGGCACATGAGTACGCCATTGTGGGGGTGTACTTCTCCCCTAACAGACCCCTCTGGGAGTTCGAAGTTTTCCTTGGCTCCCTGCAGGGGGCTGTAAGGCGGCTCTCGCCGCTCCCTGTGGTCGTTTTGGGCGACTTAAATGCTAAGTCCAGGACTTGGGGAGCGGTGGCCACGGACCTGAGGGGCATGGCCGTTGAGGAGTGGGCAACCGAACTAGGGTTGTCGCTCCTCAACCAGGGGAACGTCCACACATGCGTGCGACAGAACAGGGGATCAATAGTGGATGTCTCCTTCGCTACCCCGTCTGTCGCGCGCCGTGTCCGGGAATGGCGAGTGCTTGTGGGTGGACTGCCAGGGAGTGGGGCTCCCTGACGTTCCGACTGGTGCAGGTACTCACCGGACACGGTTGTTTCGGGTGGTACCTGTACCGGATCGCCCGCAGGGAGCCGACGGCCGCCTGCCACGAGTGCGGCGCTGACGAAGATACCGCGCAGCACAC
>MU158781.1:127949-152257 GCA_015888305.1 Antheraea pernyi | reverse complement strand
TCCGTTCCCTCGGCGTGGAGCCCTTGAGTACGCTGCTCGCGCGATACAGTGACTCACCAATACATCACTGCAACAACACTACACACATCACCTCCACACACGTGCACGCTCACACGCTTACATATAAAGTGGATGGGTTTTTTTTTTCCCGTATCGAACTGTAATAATTTAGAATATTTTCCGATACAAAATACACATAAGAGTTGTTGAAATATGTATGCTTTGTACACATATATGTTTCAACAACTCATATATGTATGAATAGTTAGCTTAGCTTATTGCGGGCGTGGAAGGAGAGGGAGTGGGGCTCCCTGACGTTTAGGCTGGTGCAGGTACTCACCGGACTCGGTTGTTTCGGGTGGTACCTGCACCGGATCGCACGCAGGGAGCCGACCGCCGCCTGCCACGAGTGCGGCGCAGCCGAAGATACCGCGTAGCACACTCTGTCTGAGTGTGCTGCGTGGGGGGAGCAGCGCCGCGTCCTGGCGGCGGCCGTGGGAACGGACTTATCGGACTTAACGGAGGAGGTCGTCTCGCAGAAGGAGGAGGCGGAGAGGGCCCGCGAGGCAGACCCTCAAAGTGGCCGTCTCCGCCAAAGGAGGACAGGCAGGAGGAGAAGGCGCTTCGCCCGACTCCTCCTGCCACCGTAGCCGGACCTGAGGGGATGGGCCGGGGGGCCCATCTCCTCATTGCACGGGTCCGGCGGACGAGGGGGGGCAGCCGGTGTGTACCCGGTCTGTCCCTCTATAGGTAGGAGCCCGGCGGTCACCTTCCGCCGGGCGGACCGTGGGGGCGGCTCTACAAGGTTGATTAGCTTGAACGATCCCTTGCCGCCCCCACAAAACGGTCTGTCGGTACACCGTGGGGTTTTAGTCCGTGCGACTCGGACATAACCCACCCTCTCCCCCGGGAGGGTGGCGTATCCATAAGGGATTTCCCCACAAAAAAAAAAAAAAAAAAGATTGAAAAACATCATCCAGTGGGAACTATCTGTTTTGAGAAAAATCAGAGATACTATTACTAGAAACGGTTATTGTAATGTATAATGTATTTGAAATATATATATATATTGCTTGGTGGTAGAGCCACCCTGAAACCATTACTAGTTTCAGCATGAATGGGTCGGCTCGCCCGGGGTTCTACCACCCTCTCATAGAAACACCGATGTGAAGTAACAGTGCTTGTCATTGTTGCATTTCGTTCGGTCAGTGAGAGAGCCGGAGGACCACCTCCCCTCCCCTCTCCTCCTCTTCCTCCCCTAATCCTTTCCACCCAAGGGGTGGCAACGCACTTGCGATTCCTCTGGTGTTGTTAGTGTCCACGGTGGTGGTGGTGATCACTTAACAGCAGGTGACCCATCTGTTCGTTTGCCACTTATGACATTAAAATATATATATATATGTTAAAAAGAAGAACCCTTTCTTTCTTTCTTGCCGGTTGTTCTCGATGACTGGATTGTTTTCTGAACCGGTGGTAGTTTGTGACATTCATAAGCGCCTTATTAGGGCCTAAACTGAATAAAGTATTGTTGATTTGATTTATGTCCAGCTTGTACTCTCCACATTTCTGATATTTCAGCCTTAGTAAAATGTATTTATAAAACTAGGGATGTTTAGATAATTATCAAGGGTGATGTGTTAGATATATTGACTAAATACATATATTCACAGACTAACAACAAGCTAGTTCCTTTACAAAACAATGTATCAACATACAACAAACAGCTTTGTTCAAATTGAGCCTACTATGTAATCACAGTGTATGCGTTTATTTTAGATGCAGAGGTAAATTAAACTAGGAATTTGGAGTAATAATATTTTATGAGCAGTTCAAGTGAACAGTACCTTAAATTCATTCATAAACCATATAAAATACAATATAACAATTGCATTACTAGCTGTGACCCTGACTTCATCTGCTTGGAACCTTATGTAAAAAACAGTGATTAACAAAATTATAGTTACTGAGATATTCATTATCAAAGTTTTGAAATTATGTCGCCTCTGAACAATGATTGGTAATTTTGTATATCAACAACATTTTATATATGTGTATTTTTAAGTTTAAATTCAACAGTTTGTTCAATACTATGTCTATATATTAGTAGAATAAAAAATGATTACTGGAAAAATGTAAATTTTGTGGGAAAAAATAAATTTGAAGTATTTAAAGCTCTTGTAACAGTACTAAAAATAATAGTAATATTGCATAAAAAAAGGCTGAGTTTTCAACTACACAAATAATTACTTGTATGAAACTATGTATATCTAGGCATTAAGGAATAAATTTTTAATGGAAAAGCATAAATCATGAACAACAAAAAAAAATTATAATAAACTTCTCTCCTTATTATTCACTCAAATATTTCACACTTAAGCTCATAGTGGTTAAAAAAATATTTAATATAAAACAACAAGGGGTTTGATATGTTTTCGCAATACTAACCTACATAGAGAAATAGGGGGGGAGCTAAGCTTCGCTTCGCTCCAGCCCTATTCCTCTATTAACCTAACATGACTTAGTCGGATTTGCTTGGACCAGCTCGCTGCGCTCACTCGCCTGTGTTATGTGTGGAGAGGCTTTATACAAATAACTTATACTTTTTTCTAGGATTGAGACAGTGGAGTTTTGATTAAACATAGTAGAAAATAAAAATACCAGATAAGGAAAACGTTCCATTTTACGTCATACAAATAATTTATATTTGATTTTTTTTTCTGAGTTAATAGTGAACAATTATAAAACAACAATAAATATATAAAACAACAAAATTATAGTATTATAAACCTTAAAAATGCACATCTGAAGGAAAAATCACATTCAGTTACACATAACTTCAAACACATACCACTACAACAATACATACAAACCGAAACAGCCACTACTGAATTTCAATGGTATATATATCACAATAGATATAACTCAATCATTTTGCTCGAACAAATATTACATAAATAAACACTTACGTACTCTAAGCATTTGTCGGGATTATTCTCACAGTCCGTACCACACATGTAATAGCCCCAAGACATCCACCCCATGGGAGGTGTTCGAGCTAGGCCATTCTCAAGCACATTCACTTTGTCGAATATATGTAAGAAAAATACTACAATGATAGTTATCGATGTAGGAAACATTTTTCACGTAAAAAATATTTGAATTATGGCTACCAGTTGCTAGGAAAACGTATTATAAATTGGTACATATATAAATTAACAGATTACCAGCTAAACTAACGTTTTGTTTACATATTTGAAACGATGATATAGATTTATTTACTGTTTGCAAAATATAATTTGCACAGATACAATAAAATAGGGATAAGTGGCATAAAGTAACTTTTATATACTTTTAGACTGTGACTGTCATTGTTCCCTAATCGATTCAAACCAGTACATAAAATAGTATTGACTTTAATCCTTTCTTATTAATTCAATTTGTTACATGATTGTAGTGTACTGATGTCAAAAGTATATAGTTATTTTATTACTTATAAACTATGAGTTTATGTTTGGAACGATTTGAAAAGAGAGACAGTTCGACTATTTACGGACTTGTGGACCCATGTATTTTAATATTTAGTAGTTTCAATGGTTTAATAAAGTTTACAGCATTAAAGTATATATTATGTTATTTTAAATGTTGTACCAAAGGTTGGTACACACCAATGATATAATTTTTTTTTTTTAACAAAAACATGTATTTGAAAAAAAAAATGTAAGTGGTGTGTACCAGCCATTGGTACAACATTTCAAATAATATTATGTGTTTGAATGTAGAAAACTTTATTAAAGATATATATAAACTGTTAAATATTAAAATATAAGTCACGTGCATATTGATTGTCTTTACTGACTGTCAATACTTTTTGAATAATTCCAAATATAAACTTATCTTTCAAAATAATAAAATATACTTTTTACATCAGTACACTAATATACAGTACAATAATATAAATATCAGAAAAGTATTTATTTTTCCGCTTTTATTTTATTTTAAGCAAGACGTGTTCCTGTTTATAGTTTTGTTGTAAATATATTTTCCTTTACTAATTTGATATCCGAACTAATTATTCTTGAAATTTTCACCATGTAAGGTATTATTAAGCATATTATTTGGATATCTACCATATTTGCACAACAAGTATGAGCAGTAACAAAAAATATTAAGCTAGAATTTCTTTATTATAATTTAGTTGCTAAGTATAAAAGTGAAAATATTTAGGAAGAAGAGGACGCAAGAAATAATTGTGGATATTAACATGTACGTATACAATTAAACTGAAATAACAGTTGACAGAGGATAATAAAAAGGAAGAATGGAGAAGAAGAAGAGTTACCTAAATAAGATTATACATGTAAACAAAGATAAAAGCTCTAAAGCTTTGTATACAACGACAGTTGGTTTTCCAAGGAAGGTAATAGAAGTCAAGTGAACATCAAATACAAGGCGCCACGTACAGACGGACAAGCGGCAAAAGAAATAAAAAGTAACTGGTAGTCTATAAAGACAATTTAAGTGAAGGGACAAGCGAACCTTGTCCGTTATAGCTTTCAATATAGCATTTACAGTAAGGGTTGTCGAACATTGAATTATACAGATTATATTCTTTCTTATTCTACACATTGAATATATCACAATAAAAGATAAACACGTATAATATGGTCTATGAATAACGGAGAATGAGAATGTAGATATGTTTATTAATAAACGTTGGTACTCTTTTTCTTTTTTTTTTCGAACTGACTACGCTATTGACCCAGCAAGGTCTTAACAGCTTCACCGGACTACTAAGGCGAGCGCTTAAGGCACTCAGCCGATTTTATTTTGACAACTAGCTCAAGGGTGCGCGGCACAACTCGGCTTTGGCTGTTGCCTGATACATGCAATCGTTGATACTCTATACTATTTTATATACATAATAACAAGAAGTCATATCCTGATACAATACTTAGTGTCATATAGCAGTTGATTTCAAGATACACAACATACATATATAAAGGGTCTAAATAGATAAAACTATTTATATATATTATATTAGCATATTATTATCTATTTTCTTATCTGACTTCGGGTTGTTTTTGCTTTTAGTACATTGAAATATTTATTAAAAAACTTTATACATATTACAATTAACGTAGCAACCCTAGCATAATGTAGAGCTACGAAAGGAAAGGTAAAGAAATAAAACTTCGGCAACTGTAATAAGGCCCCGTGCACACTGTATATTGAATAAACTATGGCAAAAAACTTTCCTTTGATACGCAACTATTGATAACATTTCTAAAAAGAATTATATACTACCGAGTTACAAAATAAAGTACGCAATCTGTTGTGCCCTGTACAAGGGTAGTTTACTTGGGGATGTGAGGTTATTTTGTTACATTAAGAACTTTTTTTGGTATTCTCCCATTCTACCCTCTCACAGAAAACCGACGTGAAGTAACAGTGCTTGCATTGTTGTGTTTCGTTCGGTCAGTGAGAGCGCCGGAGGCCCACCCCCCCCCCTCTCCTCTCTCCTCTCCCTCCCCTAACCCTTCCCCCAAAGGGTGGCAACGCACTTGCGACTCCTCTGGTGTCCGTGGACGGTGGTGATCACTTAACATCAGGTGACACACCTGGTCGTTTGCCACCTATGACATAAAAAAAAATCGATAATCGTTTTTTTTTAAGTTATAGATAATTCAATACACCCATAAGTCTACTCCTACAAGTTATGGCGATCGAGTAGTTTGACCGGTAAAATGTCAATTTGATGTCCAGAAGTTCGAACTCAAGATGTTTCAAATAACTTTTTGTAATTTGTATATATTTATTAGCTAGATTGGTAGCACAGCACTATCAATTCACAGTTAAGGAAAACATCGTCACGAAGCCTGAACATGAGAAATGTTCTTCTACTGCCACCGTATGAGGAAAAATATAGAACTGTAAATTTTCTAGAGTTTGACACCGTCATACGCCATGACGTGGCGTAGTATTATGCCCATACCGTCTTTCGGGGATACGTCTGTATTCCTGCAATGGGTCTCTTAAGGCTAAGGCTATGATAAATACTCGTAAAACTGCACCTAAATGTAATGCTCATTATATTGTTGACAGAACCATCGTGTGCGTCGAGTATGGGCGGAGATGGAATGGCGTAGTGTTGACATGAACGCGCTGCGAGTCGCGCCACAAGCTGCGCCGCAAGTCGCGCCACTCGCCGCACCACTAATCGCGCTTCTCACCGCTTTGCTCGTCACCGTAACAGCTCGTGTGCCCACACAAGAACCTGTCCTGTTTGAAGCAGCTTTCCAAGGTACTATTTTATAATTTAATCGAAGTAGTTTAACAGTGAAAAAAGAAGTTTCCTTACCATTTTCAAACATGAGAAACCTGACTGCTAATACATCTGCAAATTGCCCTTGTAATTCTTGAGGTGATAATATTTCTTCTTAGGCCCAGTAATCATATGGTACTTACTTACAATCCTCAACAAACTTTTTTAACACTCTCAATATAGTTGCGCTGAACACAAATTTAGATATAAGTATGATATTATATATGAATAACACGACAACTTACGGATAAATAAATAGCATTTTGAAATTCCTATAATAATACATATTTGTATTAAAGTATGGACTATAATGCGTAATATCCGTAACTTAGAGCTATGTTCAGAGTAGCCGAAAATATTGAATAAACTCGTTGAAAAAATACAATATGTTTTCGAAAGGCGTACATCTCTAGTGTTTTCTGATACAGTGAAACAGCAACAATTTGGGCATTCCATGCTTCAGGCTCACTAAATCCAAAAACAATGTTTTAGGTAATAGTGTTAGGTTGTATAACAAAGTCCCAAAACACATTACCGATTTGCCGGATAGTGTGTTCAAGAACCATGTCAAGCGGGTTTTAATATCTAAAGGCTATTATAGAGTAGATCAATATGTGAACGATTGTGACGTCTGGAAATGACGCTCCTCTCTGTGCATCCACTAATAATGAGTGTAACTATTTATGTTTTGTAAAGATATATAACATGAAGAGATAAACCAGATCGAGTTTCTTGCCGGTTCTTCTCGATGACTGGGTTGTTTTCCGAACCAGTGGTAGCTTTGACGTTCATAAGCGTCTCTCAGGGCCTAAATTGAATATAGGATATTTTGATTTTGACTTCATATCCAAATTATCTTTTATGGTTTGATAAGCGTATTACCATTTTCGATCTTATTTATAGTTTTTTTTTTTTTTTTTTTTCGAACTGACTACGCTATTTACCAAGCAAGGTCTTAACAGCTTCAACCCGGGGCCTCTGTCGAGAGGAGGCATCGGAGTGGCGAGATCTGATTTTAAAGTGCGCGTGAGTCTCCAGTACGACAGGTGAGACGGCCGGAGATCCTCCAGAAGCCTGTCCCACTTGTCGCCCCGAATCTCAGAGATACGAGTTTTAACTAATTTACGTAGTGAGCGTAATCGATCGCGGTTCTCTACAGACGGGTAAGCGTCGTGAGCTCGAGTCGCGGCGTTCTTTTCCGTGATCAACGCTTTCACGTCGTCAGGGAGTATAAAGCGGCGATCATTCGCCGCTTGTACCTCTTTCGAGGTCTCTCTGACGGCGGTCTGAAGATAGTCGACCAGGGAATTGATAGCCGAATCCGCGTCGGCTCTAGACGTCAACACGTCTGGGATCCCGTCTAAAATGTCAGACGATGGATTTTCTTTAAAATAACGAGCTAAACTAACATAATCAGCCACCCTGACCGACGGAGGGGTGAAATCTGAATTGAAACCTAACTGTAATACGACCGGGCGGTGATCTGAATCAAGTTCGTGTACGACTTGTATGAGTCGTACCCGAAGCGTGATATTTTTTAAGAGAGCTATGTCTAAGACTGACGGGCGACAGTTGTCTTGATAGTGTGTGGGTTCCGGAGGGGCTATGACGTCAAATGCGAGGACCCTACCTAGTTTGTCGAGTATCCTCCCGTTACGAGAGGTTCTCGGACTATTCCAGATAACGTTCCCGCAGTTGAGGTCCCCCGCTATAATAACTGAATCTCCTAAGTTGAGCAGCGCTCGTAAATCTGTTTGTAACAACTCTTTGTTCGGCGAGAGGTACGCGGACACTAATACAATGGACGGATGACCGGTCATACCTAACGTACATACTGATACTTCCATATTGGTTAGAACGGGCGGATCTATCGGCATGCAATATAACGAACGCCTATAGTAAATTAAGGTGCCGCCCCCGCGGGTGACACGGTCATTTCTAACTATGTTGTAGTTCGCGATTCTGGGATTGCGCATTTTCGGTTTTAAAAGCGTCTCCTGGACGAGGAGAACGTCAATCTGTCTATCGCGTAAAAAGGCAGCTACTAAATCGCGCTGTGTCCTAAGAGATCTCGCGTTAAAAAACGAAAGAGATAGACCGCGCGGTTTTATCCTATTCATAGCCGTGAATTTTAATTAATTGAGTTTAAATTCTGGGAACGAACGATACGGTGTAAGCTCGCAGCAATACTCGGGTATTGCGCGAGCACGTTGAGCTTGCCCAAATCCTCCTCGGCCTGGAGGGCCGCGTTGAAGTTTAAAACTTCTTGTAGATCGTGCTCCCGGAATAGCTGGAAAAGCCAGCTCTCTCCGGTGAGCCCCATAGAGAAGGCGGGCGCGGCGCGTGTCGGCCGTGCCTGCGGGATAGGAGCCTGAGGCTTAGGAGCCTGAGGCCGGGGAGCCCAGGGGGCCAGAGGGGCCCGCCCGGGTTTTGGTGCGCGCGGCACAGAGGGTGGCGCGCGCGGAGTGGACGCGGGCGCTACCGGGGGGCGAGAGGCACCCGGCAGGCTAGGGAAGGCCTCCACGGACATGAGAGGCGGAGGCGGAGGGCGGGCGGCGCGCACCGGTGCCCTAGGTGCCTGTCGCGCCTGGCGAGGGCGTTGTGTTCGCGGTGCGCGGGGACAGCCGCGATAGTTCGCGGGGTGGCCCGCGTTACCGCACAACACGCAGCTGGGAGGTTCTGGGGTGTCGGGAGTGCGCACGCACTCCTTAGTGGCATGATCCCCTAGGCACTTAACGCACCTGGGGCGGAGATGGCAATTCCTCGCCGAGTGGCCATAACTTTGGCAGTTATGACACTGCGACGGGGTATGAGTTTTTCTTGGCGGCTCCGCGGTGATGCCGCTGAGACCACAGACTGAGGTGAGGCTAAAGATAGCCTTACCCTCTAAGGTACGGTCAAGGAGGACTAGAACCATGTTGTAAGGGGCGCGGGTGCGTGGGTGGTACATCCTATGTACCTCCCGAATCGGCAGATTTTTCTCCTTAAGGGAGGCGTTGACGTCGTCGACTGAGATCTCAGCCGGGACGCGACGAAGTACTACGCGAAGGAGTCGTTCCTCCTCTAATGCGAAAGTGAAAAAAGCTAACTTCGATTCCCTAAGGAACTTAGTTAGCGCACGGTGGTCGCTTATGGTGGGACACTTAACTTGAATGCCCGCCGGAGTGCTAAGGGCGGGCGTATAATTGATTTTCAAAAACTTGAGTTTGTTAGAGATAGAGGTCCACTGGGACTTATCTTGAATCGTTACAGGGGGAGGTGGGCGGGGCTTCTTAGCCGCTACGGAACCCGATGCATCTGTCTGAGAGAGCGAGACAGAGGAAGAATTGGGCTTGCTCGCCCGCGGTCTTACGTTTGCCGGTATAGCCGGCACCCGAACGCCATCTATATTGGCGCATTTCTCGACCGGGCGTGCGGAGCCCTGGTCGGAGTCTGAAGAACGCGATCCGCGGCGTTTTTGATAGGTGACGGTTTTAAAACCGTCGTCTACGTGCGCAGAAGGCGCGGAGTGCGCTGAGGGCGCGGGGGTCGCGATTATTTCGGAGGTCGCGGTCGCGGGCAGCTCGTCGGACGCCGCCACGTCGAGCTCCATATCGGAGCCGGTCTCCGAGCTGGAGCTCGGTATGGGGATTTGTGAAATCCCCCTATCTACGTCGTTCAAACGGGATTGCGGCGAGAGGGCCGCGAAAGAGTTAGCGGTCGCGACGCGAGAGACGTAATGCGTGTTCTCGGAGAACAACGCAGCAAAGTTAGCGTACGCGGTCGCGACGTCCACGTTCGGACCCTGCTGAAGCAGGTAATCGCGGAACCTAGCAGCATGTTCTAAATCGGCCATCCCGGTGACCTGAGGGGGGAGGGGGCCGCGAAACAACCTCCCTGCCTGAGGGGCAGGGGGGCACGCCAATCGTAAGTTATGGGACTATATCGAGTCCGGATTAATAGAGTTGTTTAAATTGAAACAAAAGACGAAAATAATACAAGAAATACGGCCGCGAGACAAGTAAATAAAATGTGTAAATAGACAACAAATAAATAAATAGATAATTAAATAAATAATTGAAAAGTAAATAAATATATAAAGAAATGACTGAAGGATTAAAGAAATACGTAAATAAATAGATAAATAACTAAGTAAACAATTAAGTATACCAAGAAATAAACAAGGCAATAAATAAATACAAAGGAAGGGTCTCACTCAATTCCAAGAAACAGAACGCAGGTGTGTCGGATCGGAACAATGAAAACGAACGCTCACGAAGTAATAACTGACGTCACTAAATCACGAGTATCGCGCAGCAAAGCGGACAACCATTCCCATTGACGGCCCGATCGGAACTCCCTTATTTATAGTTCCTTAAGAAACACCAACCCATAAGATTAAAAAAAACTATATAGATAGGTACATGTGCATATTAGGGTAGTTCATTTCCGCAAACATTTTCAAAATATTAATGTACATATAGAAAAAAAAATTCTCACCAAGTTTGAGCGCTTAATATTAATTTTAAGTCTTACAATTTAAATTTAAAGTTTTACCATTCAAAACGCATGTAAAAAAATGTTTTTTTTTTTTTCAAATTGCTAATGCTTACCCGGTTTTTACAATATTGCAAATCTGTTTGAGGGAACTTGTGGGGAATTTCAAGCTCTTTAAAATAATCTTTGCGTTTTTTTGTGTAACTCGCACTGGTTGACCAGTATAAATATAAAAATTCAAAAAATATATTTTCTCTTAATTTTTCAAGTGTTTACTTAGTCAACAGGTACAACGTAGCCAAAAGTAGGAAGAAAAAAAGAATTGACTCATAAAAAAAAGTTGTCCTATCAATATTTCATGTATGTAGCCATTTCTATACCGGAAAATGTAAGAAATTGATAAATACTAACTCATAATGTTATTTAGATTCATTTTTTCTACTTATTACCATTATATTTCCCTTCACTAAGAATTACCATTATATTTCCCTACACTAAGAACGTTTATTAAATTATTATGATTTCTCACTAATAATAAATATTAAAACAACACACAAACTCATAAAAACTACAAGAATAAAATTGAAACATAGGACTTGCAATTTTTCCACATTTCTGTCGTTTAGCAAAAAAATAAAAATGAAGATCATTTATTTTTTTGTAGCAAACTTCCTAAAAAGAGCTCAAACTTGGTGACAATTTTTATTTCTATATGTAGATTAATATATTGCATGGGCAACGAAAAAAAAATTTTTGCCGAAATGAACCACCCTAGTGTACATGCAGGTACTTGTATATGTACTTGAGAGGTACATAGGAGTCATATTTCCGTGACAATATAAAATATATTAATGGTCCTCTGAGTAAGGTGTATCTTATGTAACGTCGTTTGACGACGATACCGATCACATTTCATGTTTAACGCAGAATCATAACATGATAGAATACCCAATTTAGGTATCATACTCTTGTTTCCTGTAGGTTCGTGTTCACGTTATTACAGGAGCGATTTCACATCGAAATGACAGATGACGCAACGAACATTTATTGAAGTTATACTTCTTTTGGCACTTTAGGGAAAGTGATGAGAGTAAATTTTTTAGTTAGTGTCGTTTTTTTCTATAAACGTCGAATAAGGCGAAAGATTAAAATTTTGAAAAGATTTTTATCTTGTTACGCCATAGAAGTATAAGTGTACGACCAGAGTGGACGCTACAGTCGAGCGTCGAGCGTAGCGTCGCGTCCGGCGTTCGTTTCAAACGTATGAATTAATACATGAGTGTCCTCGAGTAGGGCTGTTGATATTTTTAAAAGTATCGGATTTTCGATATATCGATATTTATAAAAATATCAATATCGGGCTTCGATATATCAAAAAAAAAAAAACGATATTTCGATATATCGATATATATCGGCTTTATTAAAAAAAACTACTTAAAATTAATTTACAGTTTTTAATCCAGTATATTTGTACAATTTATAATTATAAATGTTTTAAAATATTACATTACAGTTCTAAGGGCCACTTGCACAATCGTTTTTCAATCATATTTATAATTGCATTATTAATGTTTTATCTAAATAAGATAATTATGTGTACCAATATTTTTGAGCCCATCGGACACCAAGTTTTTTAAGTAGGGGTGATCTACTGATATGGCCGGTGTAATATCATTTCAATGTCTGCAGGTTCGAACCCAGTCGTGACTACAACTATTTTTGCAAAATTCACGTACATTTACTAATTTAAATTGGTAACACTACCAGTTAACGGTAAAAGAAAACATTGTAAGGAAACCTAAACCTGAGAAATGTTCTCATAGTACTACTATATGTGAGAAAACATACAACTGTGGATTACTCAGTTTGAAATGACCAATAAGTCGTGGACTGGCGTGGTGATTACGTCTATACCTTCTTTCGGGAAGAGGCCTATGGCCCTGTAGTGGGCCTCTTACAGGCTGATTTTGAATATTTATCAGTAAGAGTTTTTTTTACATACTCGTTACTTTATATGTTCAGCTTTTTCAGTTCAGCGTTCAGCTGCTTCACTACTAAGATTACTATAACCAGCCTGCTCCAAACTCCGGTAACTCGGTTCATTGATCCACAACGAAGGCGGCGTGGACAATAACAGACGGAATAGGATAAATACAGGATGCACGAAATGGCGAAGGATGTTTAGGGTATCTTGCGTTCCACAAATGCACTTGAAACTCATGGGGAAGGAATATAAAACTATTATATATATATATATATATATATGTTACATTCGCAGCGTAGGTTTTTATTCCAATAAAATATGATATCTCAAGAAAACGAGATTGTGTCTTTAATTAAAATTCCTCATTTAATTACTGCACTGAAGCCACATTGGTGTAAGTGGACGACTTGTCGCTTTCGCTTTGCTGAATGTATATAATTTAAATTTTACACATGACAATTATTTACATGATTCATCATGTTTGTTCTGAGTGTTGGTGCTACTATACATCGTATAAAGATATATGTGATTAAAAACAATTTAGTTTGTTTCAATCTATACATCGAATAAAGTTATGTGTGATTAAAATATCAATTTTGTTTTTTTTTAAGACTACAGTAGCCTACATTTTTTAGTGATGAAATGAAAAAGACATCATTCGAATAAAGGTACATATAATTTATTTGTCCCATGAGAGAGACTCGACAGCATAAGTGTTTTAAGTTCTGTCGCAATTGGTGCGAAGACACTATTTCTGGGAGTCGTATTGTCACTTATATTTATAGTCGATGAATAGACGATTCTGCGAACTCCAATTAAACTCGGCTTATTTTGTTAAAATCATAAAATGTATCTGTTAAAATAAAATGAACCCACTTTAAGTATCTATATTATTAATCTTTTTCTTAAATCTAAAATGTATGGGTAAAAAGAGTCCATGTCAAATTTAAAAAAAAATGGCTATTTCAGTTAATTTAATGTGAATTTAATTATTCACTTATATTATGATATATTTCATGAGATTAAATTTTGAAAATGTATGCATATGATATAAATACTCTCACAAAAAAATGTTATAGGAACACGTAGGACCTCCTTAATTCCATAATAAGAGTTTTAAGTTTGGTTTTAAGAGGTTTTCATATAAACCAACGTCTAATAATATTTCACATATTTAGTAAAAATAACGGTAGTTAAGAACAATTAATAAAAAAGTTACAACAAATATTATGCAAGAAAAGATTGAAATCGTTCTTTTATAAAATGTAGATTTTGCACAAATAACTTTGTTCTGTGGATAGAAAAGACCCTGTTACTTTTGGCTTGGTCAGTAGTTTGAGAATTGTCTCAAAAATAAATCTCACACTAGCGATAAAAAATGCCGATATCCATTCAGTACTTACAAAGTAGATAAGGATATCATTTTTCATCAATGATTTTCAGATAGATAAACACCCTCTGGAATAATAAAATAAATATGATCATACAACACCATAAAAATTCATTGATAAAACATAACAGAATAATGATATACACGAGGGATGCATGAGGTGTTGTTTGAACAACATTCCCATTGTTGGCGACAACAAAGCTGTTATCATACAGAATTGAATGAATAATTAACGCCTGTTCCACAATGGTGCAAAATTACGGCCGGAATATCGTGCGACACTGGTATTATATTCGATTCATGCTAGGCGGTAGACGGAGAAATTCTATGCTCTAGCCTGGTCTCTGGGGAAATTAGACAAATATGACAGATATTTTTTTCTTTTTTTTTTCCTATTTATTGTCATTTACACGTGAACGATACACCATGCTGGTGATAATGCCTTTTTTCTAAGGCTTCGTAATACGTAAGCGCACACAAACATTCGCATATACTAATGCACGTAAAACGCTCCAAAATAAAGCAAATATTATGTAGTGCAATATAGATAATGAGGAGACCGTGAATATTAAAACACCGTATAATGTATTCTGTCTCATTCTCTTGCACGATGAATCATATTAATGTACTAGATGTGCCCGCGACTTCATCCACGTGAAACCTGATGTACAAAACAATCTTCTAAACATATAATACGAATGTATACCCAACGTGTCAGTACTTCTTCGATTTTCGAGAAAAAAATGTTGCAGGTTTCTAGGAATAAGTAATAAACTACATTTCAATAATTTTTAGAAATGTCTTTCTGTCTACCTGTCTGTATAAACACGCATCACTGCTAAAATACTGGGTGTTGCGGCCGCGTAAATAGTCAATTAGGAAACATTGTGTCAGCGAGGGTGGGAGCATTTTTGTTTGTTGATCGCTCCCGGCGGCGTGTGTCGCCGGCCCCAGTTCGACCACGCACATCGTAGGCAAAGCTCGTTGCGCCTTAAAATAATCGCGCACTCCTCGTATCGCCATAACCTATTTTGCATCATCACAATGTCGACCTCCGGAATCGAACCCCGCACCAGCCTATGGGTGATCACAACATTCGCTAATACTTCTCTCGCTGACTTCGCATTTGATTTGCATCACAGGTGGTTTCCTATCGAAGGAAGCACCACCACTGGGCTTACAATAAAATCTTATATAAGAAATTTATATAATTACGTTAAATTATCTGAACGTATTTCGTCCATTTGTTTATTTACTTTTCTCTTACACTTAAGTCGCGGCATTAAAATTACAATAACTTATGATATAGTAGACCGATTTTAATGAAACAAAGACTAAGTTACTCCCTAGGATATGTTCTATAATTTATTGTGAACCCAGTACTTTGGCAGTGATGCGTGTTCATATAAACAGACAGACAGACATTTCTAATAATGATTGAAATTTATTCTATAACTTATTTTTAGACACCTGCAAACATTTTTTTCACGAAAATCTAAAATGTGCAGGCACATTAGATTTACATTCTTATCATATATATAGGAAGATATGTTTGTCTCGTCTTAGTGTTGGATTTTCGTTCGTTCGGAGTTAAATAAATTTTCACTTTAAATAAATGTATTAAATTTTATCTAGGATATACTCACCATGAGTTAAATTCAACTGACAGAATATATGGGTCGCTCGTACTACCGATGGTATACATGGATATATTACGATGAATTGATACGGTTAGATCGTGTCATAGTAAATGGTATTTATAACGGTGTGTGGAGATATTACCCTTGGTATTCGCGTATCGGTAACCGCAGAGTACATTATATATACATTGTATTACCGCAGTTGCCAATGGATAGCTATACGTTATCTGATGCAGCGCAAAAACATCGTTCTATTTCTAAGTTGCATTTAAAAATAACTAGTTCTAATTACAATTAAAAATCTATTAATTACAATTATTAACATCAATAGGGAAATAATTCATTTAATCTATTAAATGGCTTTCTTTTAAGTCACTTTGTAAAGGATTCAGTTATAAAAGTAGTCGGGTTTTTATACTTTATAGACTTTAGGTTTGAACATACTCTTACCTAAGGTTAAATAATTAGGTACCCTAGTTTAATAAAATGCTATACCCAGTTGGAATTAATGTGTAGTTGTCGCAAATTTGGGTCAAAGTTAACCGAACAGGTTTTTGAAAACAACTATATTTTTATAACCGAATGCTTACTTTCTATTTTTTCATTTTATTTTTGGTAAGCAATCTTCTAGACGATTACTGCCATTGTCGAGTAGGTATAATATTACAAGTATCTTGTAATAAGTTTAAAATGGTGACCCTCTTGTTAGAACTTTCCTGTCAGTTTTTATCATATTACAGACATGTTTGTGATATTATTTTCCATCTACTGCACTTATTTATATTAACCGAAGTATATTAGTTGCGTAAAATGCCACGAATATTACAAAATATAGAGTAAACCAACACAAGGTTATGAATAAAATATAAAACCCACTAGCAAAAACTCGAAAGGTTACTTGCATCGTAATTTTTGAACCTATCTCTATTAATATGATATCCGAACAAGCTTTCATCGTTTCACCTAAATTATATCTTTTATTACGATAATAACATTGGAATTGGTACATCTCTAGTTGTGATTACCATGACGTCACTCGTCTGTAATATTTTTGTAAATAGAACGCGGTAAAATGTGTATATCTACAATTACTACACATGGCTAGGTCAATATTATTTCGCGCGGAAATAATTGTCTGCTGCCAACATAACAAAAATGATGTCTTAACAAATTGTCTCGATGCGACGTATTTAGGTGTAGCGCTATGTTGATATTATTGTGAGTTTGTTCTACGTACGACTGATGACTAATTAGTAATATATATACTTAATATGTAAATATTTTTAACTAACAACATGAATGTAATGCATAATTTGATATAAATTTAAATGACAGTTAACAGTAACGAATTAAGGTTAAAATATTTTTCGAGACAACTCTAGACGAGGCTTTTTATATTTATAGTTGGTATTTTAGAGACCATCATAATGCTATTCCATTTTTTCTATGTTATTTTTGGTAACCCGTCTTCTAGTAGACTGTTACTGCCATTATCAAGTGAGTATCGATGTTACAAGTTTCTTGATATAATTTCAATGAACTAACAAGCCATCTTGTTAGAATTTTCCTGGGAATTTTTGTGGCAAGTCAGGATCCATACTCCGTTGTATTCTTTCCAATCCACATCACTTGTGCAAAATAACCAAACTATATTACGTAAAGCACCACCAACATTACACAACATAGAGCCAAATAACACAAAATTATGGATAAAATATAAATATCACTACATGGTATTCCAAGATCCCGCCAAAAACTCATAATGCTATTCTAATAAGTCTATGGCAACGAAGTTTTGTTTATGGTCACAATCGATGCAGATGTGGGAAGTCATTATCTGTACGCGTTACTAACTGTCGGGCTGAATGACGATAGACGCAGTACTACGATAATTGGGTTTGCGGTTTTTATGCACATAGAAGGATGTCAGATACGCTAATTTTGAGTTTTTAGTACATATATTATATTATTAGTGTACATATAGTAGTATTCAAATACAAAGGTGTGTGATTGTCTTTTCGCGCCTTTATTGGATTTACTTTGAGGTTCGTTTTTAGCTCAATAGGTAGCCGTAACTTCATAGATAAGAGAGTAGTAAAAGAAACAGTACTGTGAAACCGAAGTCAATCGCATTATGCTCTGATTACTGCTTGGTATATATAGTTCAGTATAGTGGTCTCTGTGGAAATCGTTACAGTGTACGTATAATAAGGTTAATTGAGGAGTTTATATAAATCAAGCTAAAATTATTGTAATCGAGAAGAATTGTATTTGAAATAACTATGGTGTGATATTATCTGTGCTGTGTAGGTGGTAGAGCCACGCTGAAGCTACAACTGGTTTCAGCATGAATGGATCGATTCGCCCGGGGTAGTACCACCATCTCACAGAAGACCGACGTCAAGTAACAGTACTTGCATTTTTGCGTTTCGTTCGGTCAGTGAGATCGCTGGATACCCAACTCCCACATCCCCACTCCTCCTTCTCCCAAACCCAGGCTGGCAATGCACTTGCGACTCTTCTGGTGTTGCAAGTGTCTATGGACGGTGGTGATCACTTAACACCAGGTGACCCACCTGTTCGTTTGCAAGCTATGATATATAAAAAAAAATTGACCACAGACTGCGTATATTGTTTCGAAGTGCTATTCGACCGTGATACAATTGAGTTAAAATAAAAATAATAATCAAAAGAAGATAATTTCGTGACCTCAACGATATAAAAGCGACAATAAACGGGATTTATGAAAACATTTCGGGTTTATTCGTACATCGTCCCATTGTTGGTAACAATAAAGCCATTATCCGACCAAATTGAATGGATAATTAAATCTCTCGAATAACGCCGCGGTCCGCAACGGACGGACGGACAACGCAAATCATCAGTACGATATTCGTAAATTGTGTTTAAATTTGACCAATTGAATTGTGACTTTTGTTTGTCGATATTAAGTTAGGAAACCTTTTTTTATTAATCTTTATATATAAATTTCTTCTGTGCGTGGGTATGTCACTGAACTCTTCCTAAACGGCTGGACAGATTTTGATAAAATTTTGTGTGCGTGTTCCAGTGGATCCGATAATGGTTTAGATTCACAATTGGACCCGGTAGGCGACGCTGTGGTTGAATTTTAGATAATTATTTTTATTATCAAGACAGTCCGCACGGCCCACTAGTCAAATATATGCATTATTTCGAGATTCCTTGTGAAAATCTTCATTGGTATATACGAGTATGTATACAGGCCTTTTTATCACTTATTTTTCGATGGCACGTTAAAATTTGAAAATTGTCAGTCAATGTTTTTTAGATCTCTACCATAGAGACAAACCACTGTGCGACACGGTAACTGTTCAAGAAAGATAAACTAGATATTGTATTTGGATAACTTTGACCTATTACAAAAAATACAAACATTTTGGAAAAGTAACCAAGAGTAATTTTTTTCAAACTCTTTCATATTTTCAGTTTTTATGGCAATTATTCGATATTGTCAAAATTCTCCATTCTAAGGAAAAGGCAAAGGTATGTAGATCTTGCAGCCAACTTTGACGTCACTTCATAAATGCCAATTCTAGAGGAAGTATCTTGTGATAATTTCAATGTTGTAATAAGATAACTCTCTTGTTAGGTTAAGATCGATAGAGTTCAATATAGTTGTATTATAGTGAACAAATGGATTTTAAATAATATCACAGAGAGTGGATTCAGAGATGCCACAAACACTCCATGACTTTTCATGGATATATTATGTAAAACACCACGAATGTTACAAAACATGTAGTCAAATAACACAAGATTGTGAATCGAATGCCACTACAGGACTGACTAAGATCATGCCAAAAACTCAAATAACATAAATCTGTGTTTGTGCGCGCATCACTTAAAAACTATTATTAAAGTTTCGTTTATATTATAAATCAATAACTATGTTTGAAGGAACAAATCGCTGTTTTTTAATGCCAATAGTGACGTGCAATTGATCCTAAAATTTATCCAATTTCAAATATTGAATTTTAGATCACAAAATTTAATTTAGTTCACCGATTTGTAAATTGTATATATGCGTAGTTATACATAGTATAAAACAAAGTCCCTTAACGCGTCTGTCTGTTCAAGATAAACTCAAAAACTACTGAACGGACCTCCATGCGGTTTTCACTAGTGGATAAAGTGATTCATAAGGAACGTTTTAGTATATAATTTGTCAAGGATTTTTTTTATAATCAGGGTGGGGCATCGTTCGCGCGGAAGTTAATGCAAAAAACAGTCTTTCTCTTATTGTGTCTTTGATATTATTTATAAATGATATAATATCCTGTTTTTGTAAGAGATTGAAATGCATTTACTTACCTACGCTTTTCTCGTACTTAACCCGAACCCGTCATTCGAATTACAATAACTCTTGTTAGAGTGGACCGATTTTAATGGAACAAAGACTAAATGTAACTCAACAATAAGTTTTATTAGTTTTCGTGAACGCAGAACTTTAGCAGTGATGCGTTATTAAACAAACAGACAGACAGACATTTCTAAGAATGATCGAAATGTATTTTATTCCTTATTTCTAGACACCTGCAACAATTTTATTCACAAAATTCTATAAAGTACAGACACGTTATATTTAGATTTTTATTACAGGTATAGAAGATAAGCTTTTACTGACATCTTAATGATATATGAAAAATAAGTATCCTTGTGTGTATGTACGCATAACGTAATTTAATAACTGTACGCGTCTAGGCCGGAGCTTGATATTGATAAATGGTCATACACATCTGGTTCTAAGGCTGTTTGCGGCCCACATAAATCTTCTTTATGACTCCTAAAGAAGAAATGGGTCTATGCTCACTAAATGGTTAGTTTATTTTTGCTTCGTAAACTCGTACGTAGTCGGTTCATTATATAATGTAGAATGTATGTTTGTTTTATGATTCGAATTATTGTTATGAATTTAAGTGATGATTGCTTAGTTGCTAGCGTGTTCGGATACAACATCGATAGACATAGGTTTGAATCCTCGCAAATGAGTAGGAGCTTCTTTTTTTTTCGATCTTACTATCGATCTGACTTAGCAAGGATTTAACAGCTTCACCGGACTACAATACTACGAGTCGGAGCTTCTGGTAAAGAAAATCATCAAGATAAAACCAGATCATGGTGGTAGGAATCTTTCTAAGTCCGCTTGGGTAGCTACCACCTTCAAATTGCAAATCTGTCGCCAAGTATCTGTCGATGTGTATCTGCCTTTCGTAGGTGGTAGAGCCACGCTGAAGCTATTACTGGCTTCAGGAAGAATGGGTCGCCTCGCCCGGGGTAGTACCACCCTCTCATAGAAAACCGAAGTAACAGTGCTTGCATTGTTGCGTTTCGTTCGGTCAGTGAGAGTGTTGTAGACCTACCCATCTATCAAGTACTTTATCTGTGATACGTGCACCACCTATCTATCCATCCATCTATCAATCCGTCCGCGTGGAACCTAATGTAAAAAAAAATGTAAAAAACAGTGATTAATAAAATTATCTGAATATATTGCGTGTTATTACAGAAAAGTTAAATACGTATTGAAGACTTTGCTTTAGAAAAGTTTGGGTACTTATTAAATGCACCGCGCTTAACCACCGAACCACGCGCGCTGGTCTTAGGAGCCACAGGAACTAAAAAGTTCGTTACATCTTATTTCTGCCGTACCGTGAAGCTGTGGAACAATCTCCCGGTTAGTGTGTTCCCTCCTTCCTATAACAGAGGGTCCTTCAAGCGTAACGTGAAGAGATATTTACGCAGGCCGGCATGACAACGACGACCGACGGAGGAGGGCGTATCTCTCGGTGGTCGCCGTTGTTTATGGGCTGTTGTAATGTGCTTATCATCATCAGGTACAGTGCAGTCACTTTGCCGTGCTACAATAAAGAAAAGAAAAAATATAGGTGTGTGTGCGATTCACACACGATAGAAGTGAAACTTCAGTAAATCAACAAAAGAATGTGATGAATATATATAACAAGGGTAGAATAATAATAGAATAACAAAATTTATTTGTTTAAAAATGAATTTATTATTTAGGACAGCAAGATATAAAAATACTCACAAACACTGTTAAATAATAACACACCACGCTGACTTCTTACTAAAAAGCTGTAATACGCAGCCGCATACAGTTTACAGAAGTATTAGCTCACGTACTTTTCACATATACTAACACACTTTAAATACTCAAATACAAGCAAGTATTAAACAGTGTGCAATATACATACACACCGACATTTGCTATCTCGCATTGGCTCACTAATTTTTGTATTTGTGTTTCTTACCTGTCGTTTTTTCCGTTGCATCCGGTTTGAAATCACAACAATTCTAAAGAAGTTTCACTTCAAAAACAACATATAGGTACTATTTCGCAAACAAACCGCAAGGTTTGACTTTACATAATACAGCATTCTTTATACAGAGTTCATTTAATACTTTTATAAGTAATTTCAGTACTGCGTGACTCCCGGGTTTAGTGGAAAATCGTTGGCCCTACGCGGTGACTTGGAACTTACAAAATTTTTACGAAATAAAATTCATAATGATTATAGTTGCTTACATGCAATTATGAAAGCCTGGGTTTATGCTGAAAACGCGAATATACTGAACTAGTTGGGGTTGTAACGGTGCGTAAACAAATGAATCTTGTTTTGTCTATTCCTAAACCAATGAGTGATCGACAACTTATTTACCGAAAAGGGCCGAACTGTGAATATAAATGCCGAGTATGTTAAAAATAAAAAGCGAGCAAAACCACAAAGCATATCTAGTGAGGGATGAAGATATAGACAGTATTTTTAATTTAATCATATCTTTTTAACGTCATCATACGCCAGCGTATTAATGTGAACATTTTTAATGAGATAATAAACAGTAATTTGATAAAAGTACTAATTATGAATTCTTTTTAAGGAGATCAAAAAATTCACGCCTCCCTTTGTGAATAAAACCATCGACATTAGGGCGTCGACAGAGACTAATTGAAAACGATATACATAACAGAGAAACCGGCCTAAATAAATAATTAGGTTGCGTCGCCTTTGTCAGCGTTTTAGTGTAACGCGAGTATCCTACCATGTTTTTAATTTGATTGTTTAGATGCCCACTACTCCGTGGATGTGTTTTATTTGAATTCATTATGGTCAGTGTTTTGAAATGATGCAATTTTTTTTGTCATAACTGGCTAACGAACTTGTGGGTCACCTGATGTTAAGTGATCATCACCGTCCATGGACACTAACAACACCGGGAGAGTCGAAAGTGCGTTGCCAGCCTGTGTTTGGGAAGAAGGGAGTGAGGGGGAGAGGAAAGGGGAAGTGAGGTGGGCCTCTGGCGCTCTCACTGACCGAACGAAACGCAACAATACAAGCACTGTTACTTCACATCGGTTTTCTATGAGCGGGTGGTACTACCCCAGACGAGTCGACTCATTCATGCTGAAACCAATAATAGCTTCAGCGTGGCTCTTCCACTCTTTCGGGATGGTGTAAATTGGAATTTATAGAACGAGAATGTGTAACGACTTTTTTTAGACTGAGATAATGGGATATTTTATTCTTAATGTACTTGAAATATATATAAATAGAGTGAGGGAGGGAAACGTTGAAATCTATACCACGATATTTTCTGATTGATCGTGGTTACTATCGCGCCCATTTCGCAATAAACCGACGTGAAGTAACAGTGCTCGCATTGTTGCGTTTCGTTCGGTCAGTGAGAGCGCCGGATAACCTACCTCCCCTCTCCCTCACCCCTTTTCCACTCCCCCTCCCTCAAACACAGGGTGGCAACGCACTTGTGACTCTTCTGATTTGTAAATGTCTATGGACGATGGTGATCACTTACATCGCATGGTGACCAAGCTACTCGTTTGCCTCTTATGATATAAAAAAAAAACTGTGTTTTGTACTCTTAAAATTGTAAATATCCATTACAATATTACAAAGTAATGCCGAAAATTAATGTTTATATGGATTCATCTCATTCTTCTAAAAGTTATATTAATCAGAATACTAAATTTCATTTCTACAACGTGTGAACTCACACTCGATTTTTTTTACTGTCATTTTTTAATTATTTCTATGTTTCTGTTCTTATCTATCACGTCAACACGAAAAAAATGTTACTCGAAGTGCCACATTTGCAATAGAATCGATGCGCTCTTGAAATCGCTGTCAGTTGCAACCTAAAACATAGCGTAGCGTAAATTCGTTGTGCAGAAAAATTGTTATTGCTTTAATAGCGGCTAACACGAGAACTTCATAATGGGTTTTTCTTTCTTATTTTGCTTTCAATTAATTATTTCTGATTAATTAGATCTATAATCTAAAGCTCAAAATAAATAAATACGAAGATAATCCAATACACTGTTGTTTAATTCCGAACTAAACTATATAATATATGTAGTAATATATATAGCTTGTATTTTCTCAATTAAACCATTGATATACATACTTATATATATATATA
>MU158781.1:92668-127913 GCA_015888305.1 Antheraea pernyi | reverse complement strand
ATATACATATATATAAATATATCATCTTACTTCCATATTATATCTAAGACTGTATGGCGTTATAATATTACCTTACGTATGTGTGCGTTATCGTGCCATTTGTTTTGTCCAAATATCATTTAAGTAACGTTACTACAACTTATTAGTTATAATATCATTGGTTATATAGTGTAGTTTTCAATTACAGAATATATAATTAATAAATCGTCTCTGTCTATATAGCATTATATATATATATATATATAAGATTAATATAATATTTATTATATTAATCTTAAGTAAGTTCGGAATAAGTAAGTATATTATAACGCCATACAGTCTTAGATATAATATGGAAGTAAGATGATATATTCTCAATATCGGTGGTAAAAAAGAAATAGTTATATGTTGCTTAGATACGGGCGGAATTACGGGACAGCCGTCAAATATAAGCTAACTGGCTACATTTTAACAAGGCGCTGTCGAAGCCCTAATGATGTATTTACAGCGTTTTACTCATAATATCGTTGTATATACCTAACACAGTTTAACAATAAACCTAGCTGTAGCCAAAAAAAGGACATTTACAAGTTAATATATAATAGCGTTCTACTACGCGTTCTTTTTCAATGTTGTTTGAAATAACATATATTACGTTTTTTTTATCATAAATGATTTATCAAGGTGTTTGTATGACACGGCGTATGACGAAACTCCAAAAAATATTATTGAAGAGATACATTTTCTTTACATATATATAACACTAGCCACTGCCCGCGACTTCGTCCGCGTGGAATAGATACTTTGAACTAACGCCAACACGCAGCGGAAGCTCTCAAGAGAAAAAAACCTAATTTTTAAACACTCTTCATTGGTGCTCCGCTCCTATTATCCTTAGCGTGATGATATATTATAACCTTCCTCGATAAATGAGCTATATAATATGCTTTCGATGCATTTTATATTTAAAAAATAGCTTTCTGCACTTCTCCTCCATATAAACTTTAACTATGCCAAGTATCACGTTCATCCGTTCGCGCAATTCGCTTAAAAAGAGGTACAAAGTTTTGGCTTCACGTATTAATATATAAGATGAAAATATCTATCTATTTATATATAAGTAATGTTTTTTGAATGATTTTTTATTAATCATATTTGCGTATGGAACTAAGGAGCCGTATGTGGCTCGCGAGCCGCAGGTTACCGACCCCTGTCATAGACCATTTCCAAAATTTAGCTGGTTCCGTTTGAACCCCTACAGCCACATTTCTACTATATCCCCAATACTCGACAGAGCATGTGAAGATTCAATCTAACTATGGAAATTGACAGGAGGTTGAGGTGGAGGAGGTGGAGGAAATTCTGTACGTTGTACAGAATATGCAATATACGAGTTTACAAGTAACAATCGCTGAGCTTCTTAAAATATCATCTGCCTACATTGATTGGTGATGGAAAGCCAACATTTTAGTTCTTCACTATCGAAAGCTTTAGTTCTTCAATATCGAAAACAGCTACAATTTAGTGGCCCGCTTACGTTTTGTGACCCCCATTTTTTTATCACACCAACGTCCCGTGGGCCCCTGGGGTTCCATCTGTACCACTTTGGAAATTAAGGCTGTGGACTAAGCTAAAGTAGTATTTATAATATTACAGATTTAAGTTTAATATTATTTATAAACTATATATATATATATATATGGAGGAGGTGGGTCTCCGGCGCTCTCACTGACCGAACAACACGCAACAATGCAAGCACTGTCACTTCACGTCGGTTTTCTGCGGACAAGCCGACCCATTCATGCTGAAACCAGTAATAGTTTCAGCGTAGCTCTACCACCATTAAGCGTGGCTCTACCACCATTAAAGTACCACGTACCAATTTTAGGTTTTAAGTATTTTTAACACTATTACCATGAGTTTTGTTGTCTGTTGAATCACTAAAATGAGTATTACATTAACCAAATATTAATTATAATATAGTTTTGAAGTGAATTTAATTATGAAGTTGTTCAATAATCAACCATGCGACGAAGGATCAAAACATATTTTCTATTAAAAACATCATTTACGTAGTAAACAAGACTGTGGTATAGGACATAAACTGAATGTTTTCTAAAAAATATTGCAATAATATTATTGCAGAGTGAGTGTATATGGTGTACAATACAATCCAAAAACAATAGTCAATTCCGTCAGATCTACAATACGTTGTAGTACAAAACGGATACGTTGGAGTATTTTGAAAAGATAATGAGAGATATTATGACTGTATCATTTATGGGTCATTGTCAGCCTGTAAGAGACCCGCTGAAGGTCCATAGACTGCATAGTTTCGCAATTAATGCACCACGCTCGCCCGAGGCAAGTTCTCGTTATCCTTTTTCGCAAGTCTAACATAACGTAACCAAAGCGAGACAAAAGAGGAAGATGGCGAATATTCACCGACCGCGGTGCATTTAATACGAGTCATCTTTACAGCCAGGGTTTAATACGTATTTAACTTTTTTGCAATAACACCGATAATGTATAAATTGATATAATCGCTTGTCACTTGGGCCATTTGAAACCGCTGGAATGAAATCAACACGCTCAGTTACTCGATTAATTGTGCGGCGGTAACAAATTTAACTGTTCAATTTAGTTATCGAATTTCAGAGTTCAATGAAAAACTTGCAAGTTTGATAGAACTTCTTAGATTTCTAAATGTTTAACGAGAACATAAAAAAGAAAGTGATGCCTGTTTCGACCAATAGTATCACTTCACGATTCTTTATAGCCAATCACGGGGACGTGGGTTCTAAGCGCGCGTAAATAATTGTCATTGCGCCGCAGACAACATAACGAAAGAGTTTTTGGTGGGATCTTTGTCAGTAGTGGTTTTTATATTTTATTCATATTCTTGTGTTATTTGATTCTATATTTTGTAATATTGGTGATATTTTACGTAATATAGTTTAGTTATTGTGCACAAGTGAAGCGGATTGGAAATAATATCAAGGAGCATGAATTCTGAGATGACACAAAAACTCCATGCAAAGTGTTAAAAAGGGGCCAACATCTTATCAGAGAGTCTTCTTATGCCTCGCAGTATGAAGCGATGGAGTTCCACCCGGTCTCGCTCTCAACCATCTTACAGACGACAGTCGAACGCAAGTTTAGCCTAATCTAACCAAACCGAGACGAAACTGTTTTGTTTTAACTTTAAAATAATCATGTTGATAATATACAAAACGCAGTACGCTGGCCGATCGCTGCCGCGGCCGGCTCCTGCTGTCTTTGATTCACAAGTCTAACCTAGCTGATTTTTTTCTCAATTGTCCCGTCTTGGTTCGGTTAGGTTAGACTTGTGAAACAAGCGGTAGCGGTCGGCGAGTGCGCGGTGGTGATAATATGAAAGCACCGTAAAAAAAAAAACTATCTCAATGGCTGGATTTTATTAATATTTTTTTATATATCATAGGATGTAAATGAACAGGTGGGTCACATGTTGATAAGTGATCACCACCGTCCATAGACACTAGCAACACCAGGGGAGTCTCAAGTGCGTTGACAGCCTGTGTTTGGGGTAGAGGGGAGAACGGTGAAGGGGAGGAGAGGTGGGTCCCCGGCGCTCTCTCTGACCAAACGAAACGCAACAATGCCGAGCACTGTTACTTCACGTCGGTGTTTCTGTGAGTCAGGTGGTAGTCCTCGGGCGAGTCGACCCACTCATGCTGAAACCAGTAATAGCTACAACGTCGCTCTACCTACAATTTTTTCGCAATTCGTGCATATTTACTAATTTAAATTGGTAACACTAACAGCTGACGGTGAAGGAAAACATCGTGAGGAAACCTAACACTGAGAGGTGTTCTTCATTTTGCACAAAATCCTCTATATTTATTTATTTATTTACACATTATGCGTTAAATACGCAATGGCGGACTTAATGCCGAAGTAGAATCAAACAAAATAAACACAAGTAAAATGAAATGGTATAGGCTGAAATGTCCGTCCACACGACAAGTAATTGGTTCATCAAGCATGTTAATTTAATTGTAAGGATCGACTCTTGGTCTAATTTACAGGCGTGGGCGATAATAAACATTTCTATAATTGGCTGATGAAACACGCCATCATAGGACTAGGTCTGCCATTATGCGTTTGATATTTGATTAGGGTGGACGTTACTTGTTTGCTTATTTACAGAAGTGCAAAGTAACGTCCACCCTAAAATTCACCTTATCTATTGTGATAAATCCGTTATATTAATTATGTTTTTAGTGTGTCGCGTTCCGGAATCGGCCTATATATGCCCTGAAACGGAATTGCTAGTTCACATGATAACAATATCTAGCAATGAATTCCGGATATTTTAATAACATTCTTGGATTGTACTGTTTTTACATATTATATATTTGTTTTGTGTATTTTAATTCGTTATAATTAATAACTGATAAAGAAATATGTGGTTAAACAATTTTTAAAAGATCGTTATAATTAATAACTGATAATGAAACAATTTTTAAAAGACAATCAATTGACCTTCGTCGGATGTGACGTCACGTTTAATCTGCCGTCTCACAGCTCTGGGAATAAATCATATAAATAACTGCGAGCTCTGTGATTGGAATCAGTTTTGTTCTGTACTTTTGAACGGCCATTATTTGAAGTATCATTAGCAGTACATTTTCTTATAAGCGTATAATATTACATCTGTATCGAGCATACTTATGTACGTCGTCATTAATTATTTTCTTAGTTAATTTTTAATTTATATATATAAACTCGAACTAAATTAAGTGTAGCTTGTATTATGGTAAGTAAATAGCTAATATAGCATAATTAGGGGTGTAAGGGGTGTCGAATTACATCTAACAATTGAGACACTCAAGCCAACCTCACCTGCATGTTGTGCACCTTGCTGAATAACGAACGAGGCAATGGCGAAAGCGGGGTGGTAGGGTTTTACAGCCCGACTGGGTCGCAACTACCATGTATATGGCGAAAAAGCCCGTCATAGTGATTTGCTTCTGCGGGTCGCGTTTCGGGATCAGCCTGTACATATCCAGCATTTCGCAGGCAGGCATAACAGTGGCGACCGGCGATGGATAGTGTGTCACTCGGTGGTCGCCATTGTTTTTGGGTTGTACTGTGCTTACCATCAGGCACAGTGCAGTCATTTTGCCGCGCTATTATAAAAAAAAAATACATACATATAGGTATAGACGTGTAACAATCAGATTCACAACTAACTATTGAGTCGTATAAGTCGGCTATCTACATTTTTTAGGGAAAATAAATTTTATATGTGACGAGACATCAGATTTTGAATATAAAACGATGTATAATCTTTTATTTATACATATATTAAAATACAATTATCACTGATATACTTTAGAAAAGAAACATTTTTTCCACTTTGCCAAAAATGAGTTCAAGTGTAAAAATAACCTTTGATACCTTTGATTATATACGAATTAATTATACCAATCACACAAAAGTCAGTCATGTGTAGGCAGCGTATATTGTATGTTTTACTGAATATTAGAGCTATGTCACGTCTGTGTGATGAGTCCTTCTATTTTTATGAACATTAAATTCACTAGGAGTGTCATTATAACGTAACAGTAGACAGGATAATTTGTTCCTTTGACACGTTTTTTGCGAGGTCTCGATATATTTCGGTGGTTGTTAGCGATCATTTATCAATGTTGGATCTCGTTAGTTATTTTTATATGAAAGTATAAAGGTACATAGCGATCTTTTGGAGTATTATTTGGGCTACACATCATTATATTTATTAATACTATGATATAATTTAATAGACGTGTTTTAGGAAGAAAATTTTAATCTATAATCTATACTATGTTGGTGGCATTGAAACCTATTTAATTCGTCGACAGCTTCGGTGGTGCAGTCATATATCGCGTATGGCGGAGAAAAGAGTGGCGAAGCGCATTTTCTACTCTGAACTGGGGGAGGGCAAGCGGAGTCATGTTGGTCCCCTCCTCTTGTACAAGGATGTCCAAAAGCGGCACATGAAGAGATGCAATATAGAGCCCTCTTGTTGGGAACGTTTGGCAGCACAACGGCCAGAATGGCGCAGAATGGTGAACAGCCAAGTACGCGAGTTCGAGGCTCAGCGTAAAGTTGACCTTGATACCAAACGCGACTAGTTAAAGGCTCGCCCTCCTGCTGCCATAACATATCATTATGAGAACGGCGTACTCACGTGTCCTCAATGTGCACGAAGTTTCGCCGCGAAAGTAGGCTACATAAGCCATCTTCGAGCGCATCATCGCCATTTCTAAGTTTAGGGGTCAAAGTGGTCGCCATGGCCGAAAGCGGTCGGAACAATCATCATCATCAATCATCACTAATATATAAAGCTGAAGAGTTTGTTTGGTTGGACACGCTAATCTTAGGAATTAGACACCATATGTTTATTACAAAAACGGGCTGTTTGAGCAATATATGATATATGACCTCACGAATCATCAAAAACGAAGTTCCAGGAATTCGATATCCTAACCCTGACCTCCCAATACATTTTTAATAACCTAATGTATGTGCGTAAAAACTTTGAAAACTTGCATTTTGTAAAGGACCAGCATGATTTAAAAACTAGAAAAAGTAACAAACTGGTCGTCCCATGTTTCAGACTTAGCAAAACCAGTAATAGTTTCTTAGGTAATAGTGTTAGGTTTTACAATTAAGTCCCAAAACATATTACCGAATCGCCGGACTGTAAATTTAAGCGTCATGTCAGGCGGGTTTTAGTGTCGAAAGGCTATTATAGAGTGGATCAATGTGTGAATCCTCTCTATGCATATATTAAAAATGGTATTGTAACGTATATTGTATTCGAAATATATATACGTATAAAAAGATAAACCCAATAGAGTTTTTTTCCGGTTCTTCTCGATGACTGGGTTGTTTTCCGAACCGGTGGTAGTTTTGACGTTCATAAGCGCTTTATTAGGGCCTAAACTGAATAAAGTATTTTTGATTTGATTTGAATAGTCTTTGTTAGGTTTGTATGGAAGAAAATGATTGAAAATTGAACGGAAAAATGAACAGTATGGGTTAAAAAATCCCGTAGGTGAGTGAAACAGAAGACGATAAAGATATGTTCAAAACTATTGATAGAATTGATGTTGAGTTGTTCAGATATCATTTTATTATATTACTAGTTGTGCCCGTGACTTCGTCCGCGTGGAAACTTATGTAAAAAACAGTGATTAATAAAGTTATCTGAATGTATTAAGTCCTACTTATCTACTTTTCTCTTGTGGGGGATGTTTGTTCACACCTCCACATGTAATGTGTAGGATATATAAAAACTACACTGAACTTTATAAAAGAATTGTAATATAAAGATAAATTACAGAGATAATAAATAACTGTACGTCTGCCATGCACGATGCGCTCCGCGAAGTGGTGTGACAGGCCGCGGCCGCCGCGCGGTTGGTGCGCGGGCGGCGCGCTGATTATCGTAGCGTGGTGGTGGTATGGTATAGCCATAAGTGGAGCGTTTTCCAGTGGAGCGGATTAGACTCCACACTCTCTTACTGACGCTGCTTCGTCATTAAAATTACAATGACTTTTGATAGAGTGGACTGATTTTAATGAAACAAAGACTAAGTTACACCCAAGGATATGCTTTATGATTTTCTTAGTAAGGTTTTATTGTGAACCCAGTAATTTAATAGTGATGCGTGTTCATACAAAGAGACACACATTTCTAAAAATGATTGAAATGTATTCTATTACTTATACCAAGACACCTGCAACAATTTTTTTTATGAAAATCGAAATGTACAGACACATATATTCTTATTATATGTATAGAATATATGTTCGGGTCTTAAAGTAAAATCTCATTTCCTTCGTTAGTAAACAAAAAAGACAAGACATTGACCGTTTTTCTTGTATAATTTCAAGCTCAAATTTGACCAGAAGCGTAAATATTATTCGGAAGGAAGCTTCCATAATTTTTCTTAAATAAAAATTGGCATTTCACCGTGATGCCTTAACCGCTTAAGTTAAAAATTCATCGTCCCAAGGAAAATTCGTCGGTATGCGAAGCTATTTGCCGGTGCCTGCAAAATTAACGATTCGGTTTCAATTTTATAGGAGGAAAATATGATTCATAATGCTAAAGGGCTGCATTTAGAAGTGAAATTTCGTCTTTGGAACCATTAAACATGAAAAGAATTCTCACAGTAAGATTACTTATTTGAAAATCGTCTATTACAATTGTTCTAAACTTTTTTTTTCGGTTTGTGCTTTGAAAGTGGAGAGGTTAGGGAAGTGGGGGGGGGGCAGGTAGTCCTCCGGCGCTCTCACTGACCGAACGAAATGCAACAATGCAAGCACTGTTACTTCACGTCGGTGTTTCTGTGTGTCGGGTGGTAGTACCCCGGACGAGCCGACCCATTCATGCTGAAACCAGTAATAGCTTCAGCGTGGCTCTATTAAGTTATTGTAATTTTAATGACGACGCATCTTAAGCACAAGTAGATAAGTAAACGGACTTAATACATTCAAATGACTTTATTAATCGCCTATTTTTACATAAGGTTTCACGAGAATGAAGATGCGGCTACAACTAGTTTTACAATATAACACTAGTTATTATATTTTGTCGTCGCAGTTTATAAAGATGGCGTATATATTGGTGCAGGGAGGTGCGGCGAAGGTAGTCCTTGCGAGCAGTTGTGCCGGGAGTTACACGACGGAACTTATGAGTGTGGCTGCGGGCCAGGGTATGTGCTACACGTCGACGGCTATGGGTGTCTTGGTAAGTTAAACTTATCTATTTCATCATATGATAATCATATACTTACGGATAGACCATGATAAGTTGAACTTTTGAAAATATAGAGAATATAACCTCACCAGAATAAAGTACTCCAAAATAATCTTCAGCAGCGGTAACTAACCTGTGTATGTTCAGACTTTAAAGCTTGAACTTTTGTTAGCTGTAATTAGAATGTGTGATTATGCTTGATGGCTATCCACTAATTTCAAATTAAAGATCTGTCATCAAACGGATCTTTGTGTGTGTTAATTAAAAATAAGTCTCATTTCTAAGACAATACAATTAATTGTGTACTTTTAATTGTGGTAGAGCCACGATGAAACTATTACTGGTTTCAGCAAGAATGGGTCGGCTCGTCCGGGGTAGTACCACCCTCTCATAGAAAACCGACGTGAAGTAACAGTGCTTGCATTATTGCGTTTCGTTCGGTCAGTGAGAGTGCCGGAGGCCCACCTCCCCTCCCCTCTCCTCGCTCCTCTTCCACTCCCTCCCCTAACCCTTTCCCCCAAAAGGTGGCAAACGCACTTGCGACTCCTCTGGTGTTGTTGGTGTACATGGACGGTGGTGATCACGTACCATCAGATGACCCACCTGTTCGTTTGCCACCTATTACATAAAAAAAAATACAGATAAGACTGTAGCCTGACTCTGCTCAAAGGAAATGTTATGATTTTAGTGGAATGCATTACTTTGGTTTTAATTGGCTAATGAAATTATGGCAGATCTTTTGACTCAAAAAATAGTAAGACCACTCACTTGTGTGGTTTCTCTCGGAGTCTGGAAACTGCACAGCGCTCATTGCACTGATTTAGTCTTGCGTACGTTTTATGTTACGTATAAAACATACTAGTAGACATGTTTCAAAGACGAGTAACGTACATGCGTTATGCAAGAGCGAAATTATCTACTTTAATAGTCGTAGAATAAAATCATTTTCTGCAAACAGAGATTCTAATAAAATAGACATAGTAAATAGGTATCGACTCTTCCGTACCTAAGTTATATTACAGCTATTACGTAAAAGTACGCTCCAGTCAACATTTGTCAGATAAATCGTTTCTATTCACTACGAACTCGGTCTACGGGATTCGAGACGAGGTTTTCGTATTATAGCCGGAGTACAGCGAACCGCGTTTGCGGTAAAATGTTGGGGTGAACACGATTCGTAGATTTTCATAAAATTGCACCGAGGAATTCAACGTTAGGATTGCTATCTTTAAATTTAGAAAACGGCATTTAGAAAATGTATGTCAGGATATTTTGGTTTAATAACAAGACACAGTATAATTAACGTCCTTTTATCATCATATATAGGCTCCCATCGAAAATCAGCGATACAGTACTACTTATAGTATTGCAGATTTTTGCTGAATGGGTTCGCCAATTGTTGGACATCTATTTTTCATTTTTAAAATGTTTTTTTTTCTGTCTAATTAGTTTGTGTAATTTAATTTAATAGTATGGTTGTTACAACGATAAAGTATTTCTTTCTTTCTTTCGAAAAGCAGTAGTTATTAGTAAAATGACATGAAAATTGGGTAAAAGAAAACCAATCTATACCAATACGATTTTATTATGAACTAGCTATGCCTAATGGAAGTTAATGTAAAGAAACAGTGACTAATATAATCATATAATATATTAATTCCATTCACTTATCTACTTTTCTGTCGTCCTCAAGTCGCATCGTGATTAAAAGTACGATAACTTTTGATAGAGTGAACCGATTTTGATCAAACTAAGACTAAATTATACTCAAGGATATGCTTTATGATTTTCTTAATTGACATTTTATCGCGAACGCAGTACTTTAGCGGTGATGCTTCTTCAAAAAAACCGACAGACAGATAGACATTTCTAAAAATGTTTGACATGTATTTTATTACCTATCACAAGACACATGTAACAATTTTAATGTAATGGTGGTAGAGCCACGCTGAAACTATTACTGGTTATAGCATGAATGGGTCGGCTCTCTCATAGAAAACCGACGTGAAGTAACAGTGCTTGCATTGTTACATGTCGTTCGGTCAGTGAGAGCGCCGGAGGCCCACCTCTCTTCCCATCCTCTCTCCGCTCCCTCTCCCTCCCCTAACCCTTCCCTCCAAAGGGTGGCAACGCACTTGTGACTCCTCTGGTGTTGTCAGTGTCCATGGACGGTGGTGATCACTTAACATCAGGTGACCCACTTTTTCGTTTGCCACCTATGACAAAAAAAAAGAATTTTTTTTTCAAAAAATCTATAAAGTACTAACACGTAAGATTTACATTCTTTTTATATGTATAGATAATAGGTCTATAGAAGTGACTATCAAGAATTGCGAGGCCGATGGATATAGAGTAAGGTTGAATGAAGGTAACAGTGACGTGCATATTTTAGAATAATGAGTCTCAGTATGATCCAGTGTATTATTAAAATATGGCTGGTAATGTTAGTATGCATGAACTTTATTAGAGAAAATCTAATCCAATGGAGCTATTTTGGACTTTCAAATTATAATAAATCTAGCAGCCCCGTTTAGCAGATGTTGTGCTACCACATCTTCAGCCTATAGGAGACCCATAGGTTTTTTCCTGAAAGAAGGTATGGGCATAAACACCACGCCAGCTTACGTGGTATGCGCGTTTCAAAATTCTGAGAAATACAGTTATGTTTTCCCAGGTACAGTAGTACTATAAGAACATTTCTCAGTTTCAGGTTTCCTCACGATATTTTCCTTCACCGTCAGCCGATACTGTTACCAATTGAGATTAGTACGCGAATTCCAGAAATTCTTTGGTACATGCCGGGGTTCGCACATTTGCGGTCATAACATTAATATTCCTCTTTCTCAAACCACTAAATCACTACAATTGTAGATACTTTAATATATCATGTATATAAAAAAATATTGGAAGGTACTCCTGCCACTATAAAAAAATTACTAGACTCCTAAGTCTTCAAATTTCTAATAATAATGAAGAAAGAGTATTATATATCTTTGTTACAGAATTGAACTCGACCAAATCAACAGCTACCTCCTTAGATGCTGATGAAGACATCTTATACCAGAAAGACGTATCTTTCTCCGCCGAACTAGAAATAGCACCGTCCAATAGAATTAGTAAATCGACAGTAAGCTTTAAACATATCAATGACAAGAGAATATTAACGACGCTGCCCGTTTTAGATAACGTTAGGAACAATTACACTTACACTGGAGAGAGATCGAAACAGGTCGACGGGTTCAAAAGCCTTATAGAAGATGGAGTTAGCAAAACAGATATTGGTATTATAAATGACGGGGTAAAGGATGTATTCCCTGAAGGAGGATTAAAATTGACAACTCTAGGACCAAGTTTAGAGCAAAAGGTAAATCATCAAAGATTAACTTAATGACTTTAATAGACGTAGACACAATAGAACAACTTCAATCTGTATCTTAAAGTTTTAACCACTTTTCAATTACACTGTAAGCTATAGTTTAATTATAATCCAAACTGATGCTAATCGGTTTATAAAACTGAAGATAAATCAATTAGTTTCCTTAGTCTTTTCTAGGTCTTTAAGAGTCATTACTTGTTTAAAGTTACAAAAGAGAGGTAATTATAATAGTATTTAACTAAGGACATGAATTCTTTACTTCAACTTTATTATGAATGTGGCAAAGCCGACTGGCGATGGATAGTGTGTCACTCGGTGGTCACCATTGTTTTTGGATTGTACTGTGCTTGTCATCAGGCACAGTGCAGTCCTTTTGCCGAGCTACAATTAAAAAAAAAACTAAAGAAGACTTCACTTCTAAAATAATAAAATTCTGTTATATGTAGTAATCAGTTACTGTGTACCTAACTAATTAGAACTCAAATTGTCTTAGCATCATGTCGCTTGGTGTTTTCTTTCATAACTCGGACAGTCTGTAAGAATTATCTTAGTAAGAAAAAAAATAATTTTTAAACAGGTACCCGGAGCGACTAGTTCACCTCCGTGGACTGCTGCCGTGGAAACTTGCAGTTGTGAACCTTGTACCGATCAAGAATGCTCATGTCATATAAGGAAATGCAAGACAGGTAATATATACATCTTAAATATATTAAAATCTAATGTCATGATGTTTGTCCACGATGAACTCCGAAACTACTCAACCGATCTTCATGAAAGTTGGCATTTATGTATAACCAGCGGGCGAGGCGGACGTCGTCCCGTCTCGATAGTAAAAAAAACCTTGACAAATTACATACCTGGTGGTACCATGCCGAGTGGTTGTACTCCTTTTACGGCCTGGATGCTGTTCAGCGGGTTCTCCTGTATTATTGTAGCGCTGCCAAAGACGACAAATAACACTTCTATGAATGCCAAAATGTCGAGATACCTGAGATTGGTTACTTCCCGCTTGCAACATCCCTACAGCTCTTTGCATTTCATCAAATAACGTCGCTTCATGACGTAAAGAATAACTAACAATTCAATTTTGTCGCTAACTTTATTTAAATGGTTGGTTAAATTATAAAATCAAGACTAAACGTAGCAATTAAAACGCACTTAAATTCAAACAAATTCGCATTCATTTGAATTTTATGAAAAAACAAAACATAATCAAATTTTTTTTACAACCAGCCAGTATGTCATCAATAACAAAAAAGTTTACTTACCTACGCACTTTGTTTGAGTAAATACTTAGAAATTAATTAATATAAATGGTAAAATTTGTAATATCACGCATGTTGCTTAGACTTTTTTGATGTGTGTATAACCGAAGATAAGTGGCCAGTATTGAACCATGTGTTGCAATTAATTAATTTCAACCCACCTTGATAATAAAAAAAATCTAGACAAAATATATATCTAAACCTTCATCGTGAATCACTCTATCAACTGGTGAAATGAATCCGCATGAAAATCCGTTCAGTAGTTTTTGGGTTTATCGCGAACAGACAGACAGACGCGGCAGAGGACTTTGTTTTATAAAATGTAGTGACCTAAATCTATATAAATATTACCTTCAAAGTCAAGATTCCCACCTTTAATCCTTTCACGAAAGTAATAATAATGGCAAGACCGTGTTATCTTTAAGCACAATCAAGAGCCGCCATTTTGAATTATACCCTTCTATACTAACGAGTTTCAAGATGGCGGAATCGATATGGAGCTTGTAATAAAATTTTAACTGTAATTTTACGTACGCTTCTGTAGTAAAATTATTTTATTGGAAGGTAAGAAACGGTTATTGTGAATTTTCATTTAAAATGTACATAATAATATTTATTTGGAAGTTGTCGTGTTATGAATTTAATGTATAACTAGCTGATACGCACAACTTTATCTGTGTCGTTTATTATATTAAGAATATATATAGAGGAAAAATATAAGCAGCACATCGCTTGCCCCATTACTCCATGGCAAGAAAACACATAGCTGAACGTGTAGCCCTTATAAAATCGATGTTTAGTAAAACTCTGATAACTTTATATTAATTTAAGCTATCGTGATAATCTTTTAGATAACCTAAATGTATAAAAATCCAATGTCATGATATTTGTCTACGGTGAACTCCGAAACTTCTCAATCAATCTTCATGATAGTTAGCATTTATGTATAATTTGATCCAATTTAAGAGATAGGATAATTTATATTTTAATTAATGGCTTCAATATTTTTTAAATACAAACTGAATAATTCTAAGTGTTGTTATTAATTTTAAGTTTCATCCATCTCGAATAGATGGCGCTTTAAATTAATTTGTTGAGAGAAAACTCGACCTCGCCTTTTTTATGTCAAAAGTAGGCAAACGAACAGGTGAGTCACCTGATGTTAAGTGATCACCACCGTCCATAGACACTAGCAACTAGGTTAGGGAAAGGGGACGGTAAAGAAGGAAAGGAGGTGGGCCTCCGTCGCATTCACTGACCGAACGAAACGCAACAATGCAAGCACTGATACTTCACGTCGGTGTTCTGTGAGAGGGTGGTACTACCCCGGGCGAAACGACCCATTCGCGCTGAAACTAGTAATAGCTACAGCGTGGCTCTACCACCTTCGCCTGTTATAGCTATCTTATAGATGACGCCATATTTTATTTTTCAATTTTTGTTTTCGGTTTTACTTCACCATATAAGGATTGAGCCACAGCAACGCGTGGCCGGGTCCGCTAATAAGTAATACATTTTAGATATGGACCAAGTTTCTAAGGAGTAAAATTAAAAAAAAAAAATAGATTCTCTACCATTTTATTTATACCTAATAGTTGGGTCACAAATTTTGTGAAAAACTTTGGTGTAATTCATTACACACTTTTAAATAATTGCTTAAACATTATATATATAATTAAAGGTAGTTAAAGGTAAAATTAAGATTTGATTTACGTTATTCAAATTACCCTCTCAATTTTGAAGACATTACCTTAACCGACGCGACCACTCATCGATCGCAGCACTACATTCATATTTATTTCTACCGCTGCTTTAACCAGTGATGCTTGAAGATACTTCAAATTCTGAACAGCTTTAGCGTAGACTTCTTCCTCCAGATGGTGCAATATCTTGTAATCTAATGTGTTTATGTTTGGTCTAGAAGAGAGCCAATCTTCATGCTCATATAGTTTCGTTATAGTAATTTTTATTATGTGCGAGCCCGGCAGATGTTATTCCGCCCTGACAACAAAAAAACCTTGATAAATTACATACCTAAACCTTCTCATGAATCACTATATCTACTAGTGAAAATCCGTTCAGTAGTTTTTGAGTGCATCGCGAACAGATAGACAGACAGACGTTTTATAATCTTCTTCTTCTTACCCTTATCCCACATAAGTAGGGTCGGTACAACATGTTTATCATGTTGTTGTATATGATTTGGCTTAATTTTTACGATCGGCCGTCTGCCTCACATCAACCCTCCTTGGGATTATTCTGTTGTACCACTGTATTTATGATTATTATTATATAGTTACGAAGTCTGATGGGCTCTTTTAGCCTTACAATGGTTCGTTCCGGTTAAAAACGAAGTTCTTGAAGATTATGGTTTGCTTGTTATATTGCCATTTTTATGTAACAGAAAACTTTATCCAACTTTAGACTATTCCCGAGGACTGCATTTTCTGGGTTTTTTTTTCAGGTTTTGTGGTTTCAGAGTTTTTTCACTAATAGTAATACAATATTAGTTATAATAAACCATTATAAAAATATAAAATAGGAAAACTATGATAGAAAAATAAATGCAATTAAAATAACATGTCAGTACTTTGTTTCATAATATGTAGCGATAATAACTATATATCAGTAATGAATTATTGTGCTATGCCATACATTATAACATACAACATTATAATATAAGCGTTATTGTGTTGTTTTCCAGCATTTATTGTCAATTATTCTGTTGTTGGTTCATATTATGTTTTATATCGCATTCTAATTTGTGACAAACACATAACAGTGGAATGAAAATTCGTTGTTCGTATCGAGATTTTGTGTGTATGTAACATAAAATACTGTCTCTTTCACACCTATTGCTTTTCGCATGATGCTTGTTCGCACTTTGCAATATAACGATTATTGGTATTATTAATAATAATAACAGATAATTAATAGCAGTATAATAATGTTTGTTATAACTAGACATAATTTGCTTACAATGATACATAATAAGATGTAAATAATACAATTTAAACAATACATTATCAGTTGTTGCAAATTTTGCATCTGAATTTGGCATAGGTTATTTGGTCGTAATATCTCTTGAAATCAATTGAGATTGTAGTGAAATGTTAAAAGAAAACTTAGTTTTTACAGCAATTCTGAGAATAGTTCTTTTAAGTCTAACTTTGTGCAGACTTAAGCGAACGGTATTGATTTTTCAATTTTCTACACGCAAGTCTAGCGTGTAATCTGTGACCTTCTATTTAGCGTTTCTTTAGAAGGGTACAATACACTAGGTAGATTTTATTAAATAGATATTATTAGCTATAATGTTATTAGTTATTTTGCTATCTATACTAATATTATAAAGAGGTAATGTGTGTGAGTTTGTGACGTTGTAGGGGGTAATCTCACCAGGGAGTGGGACTCCTTGACGTTCCGATCGGTGCAGGTGCGCACCGGATACGGTTGTTTCGGGTGGTACCTGCACCGGATCGCACGCAGGGAGCCGACGGCCGCCTGCCACGAGTGCGGCGCTGACGAAGATACCACGCAGCACACGCTGTCTGAGTGTGCTGCGTGGGGGGAGCATCACCGCATTCTGGCGGCGGCCGTGGGAACGGACTTATCGCTGCCGAGCGTGGTCTCGGCCATGCTCGGCAGCGAACAGGCTTGGCGAGCGATGGCCTTCTTCTGCGAGGAGGTCATCTCGCAGAAGGAGGAGGCGTATCCATAAGGGATTTCCCCACGTTAAAAAAAAGAGGGTAATCTCAGGAACTACTGGTCCTATTTGTAAAATTCTTTCAGTGTTATATAGCATATTTATCGAGGAAGGTTATAGGCTATATATCATCACGCTAAGACTAACAGGAGCGGAGCACACATGTTTAAAAAAAATCCTCTTGAGAGCTTCCGCTGCGTTGTTAGCGTTAGCCCAAAGTAACTATGAACGAAGTCGCGGGCAGAGGTTAGTTTGTAGTACATATGAAGATCGAAATTAAAAATTACTTTATTAATTTACATCCTGAAAAAGCATTTATGAACGTGAAAGCCATTAGAGGCTAGATCGATATGAGAACGATGATCATATGTGGAAATAATAGCGTTCAAATTATAACTACTCTATTCGATTCGATATATTTTGAACATTTCTTTTAATTATACTTATTAGACACCTTAGTCTGTATGAAAAATATCATACTATATACATTTAATAGGTATTAAGTGTTAGCAAACTACGGTTTTCGAAATCACTACGCGTCCAGCGATGCGTTTTCTTACCGTGAAATGGGAAGTGGGGCAGTCAGTTGCGCAGGAACTGGAAAGAAACAGTAACCAGAGGATTTTATGTACATTTTTTTATTATTATTTATAAATCTTTGTGTAGCCGAATGCGCTTTGCCCATAGACACTTGCAACATCAGGAGAGTCTCAAGTGCCTTGTCAGCCTGTGTTTGGGAGAAGGAGGGAGAGGGGACAGGGAGCGGGAAAGGGAAGTGGGCCACCGGTGCTCTCACTGACCAAACGAAACGCAAGAATGCAAACACTGTTATTTTACGTCGGTTTTCTATGAGATGGTGGTACTACCCCGAGCGAGCCGACCCATTCATGCTGAAACCAGTAATAGCTTGAGCGTGGCTCTACCACCTACAATCGTTTGGAATATATTCCATCAAAGCTGGAGTTTTGGCATTGCTGACAAGAACGCTACTTGATTGCTTGCAAGTATTCTATTTGACGACAATCATTGATAGTTCGCCTCAAAAAAAAAACTTTATTCAATTTAGGCCCTAAGAAGGCACTAATGAACGTCAAAACTACCACCGGTCCAGAAAAACAACCTAGTCATCGAGAAGGACCGGAAATAAACTCAATATGGTTTATCTATTCATAATACATATGAGGCATATAAAATCAAAAACAGCTAAGTGCATAGAGACCAAATTTGCAGGAAACGAAAAAAATGTTTATCTATTCTCAGAGTTGGAGTTTTACTTATATTCAAAGTTTCAATTTTAGGGAGTGGCATAGGCTATTGATTTTGCCTGCCTATGGCCATCAGCTCTAAAAGAGAAGTTCAAGAAATAAAAAAAAAATGCGATAATTCCTTAACTGTATTTTATTCTTGCTTTACTTCTTATTTGATAACTTGGTTGTATTAAATGTATTTGATCCCAAAAACAATTTTAAAACGAAAATTAAAAGGCTTTAGCTGTATTTTATTTTTTGTAGGAATTAAATGGTGATTTGCAACCAATAAGACGAGATGGCTCCATACTTAGTTCATTTTTAGAACTTGTGGCACTTAGCTGTCTTTGATTCTATATGCCTCATATGTTTTATAAAGAGATAGTTACTTTCGTGTTTGGTGGATGCACAGAGATTGGCGTTATTTGCGTCACCATCGTTCACATATTGATCTAGCCTATAATAGCCTTTAGATATTAAAACTCGCTGGACATGTTGCTTGAACTCACTATCCTGCAAATCGGTAATGTGCTTTGGGATTTTGTTATGGAACCTATATTATTATCTAACAACTGTCACAGATCTTAGTGAGTCTGAAACATGGAATTACTAATTTGATATTTAAATATGTTGGTCTTATACTAAATCCAATTTATCTAAGTTTTTCCGGACATACATTAAATTGTCAAGAATATACATACAGGGCAATAACATATACAGGGGAATATACATTGACTGTAACATCCAGGGCTGTAACCCATGGGAAGCAAGACACAAGATCCATTCATGGCTTCAAACTTTAAGTTATAAACATACTGAAGAGCTTTTAAAAGTGATCATATGACATATATTTACATAACCATACACAATTGGACACACAGACGAACACACACGCGAGCGCGGTTAAAACGCTGTTAATCGGATAGACAAATCGTCCTGAAGTAGAAATCCACAAGACAGGCCTCGAGCCTAGTGTGGAGATCAATGTCTAACCTAGTACATAAGTAGAAAGAAACATTGTTATATTATCAATATATGTAAGCCTAGGATAAGTTGTTTGGCAATAAAATATTTTATTATTATTATATATACGGAGGGTAGAGTAAAGATACCGAATCCCTGAAACAATGATTTATTGACTTCAATGATCCTCACAAGCGTCATCTATACTATAACTTTTTTTAAACAGTCAATTGATGTCCGTCACCACATGATTTGATTAGAACCATAGATACAATAAATAAACAGCACAGAAGCCTTCAAATAATGTTGATGTGAAATAAATGTGGTATATAATTCACAAATAAAATCCATTTACAGAAGAGAGCCGGTAAAACGAAATTGATTTAAGGCGTAATGCATTTCTATTGGATAACTGAAAGCGGAAGTGCCGCCATTACGAGCGGGACCACTTCCGGTGGTCGAACTTTCTTCACTTATATATCCGATAGTTGTGAATATCGTTCGTAAGTTTATTGAGTTGTCTATATTATTAAAAATTTATTGCCGAATGTATGTAAGCGTTATCACCTGAGTACGGTTGCACATATTTTGCTAAACATTTTTTTTTGTATTTGTAACTGCCAAAACAGAAGTTTTGTAAGAAAGAATATGATTAAAAAATCTAACGGAAAAGTGAACAATTTGTGTTAAAAAATCTCCACATAAAAAGTGAGTGATTGAGTGAAATAGATTTTTTTACTTACAGAGAGAGCCAGATTACAGAGTAGGATTTTAAATAATCTTTTGAGCCTTATAATATCATCTAATACAAATTTTCGTTTTTATTTCACAAAACTTCCTACTATAGATGTTAAGTTCTGTTGACCTTCTTCTTCTCTTTTTCTGCAGATTCTTGGTTTGCACCTATTTTCTGCTGATGTTAATTTTATTAGACTTGTTAAAAATTGTTTATAATGTGAAAAATTATACGCTTGTTACGTTATGTAGATTTACATTAATTACATATTTTTCATTGAGATTATTTCCTTTATGACGGCTACATTCTTTTTTTGTTGCCATTTTAAAATTATAATCCATAATGTCCCGGGTCGGAGCGTCCACTGTCCGATTGATAAACCTACCTTTTTGACATTGAAATAGCAAACTAACATACACAAAAGTTGAAATGAAATTTAAATAACATGCTACATCTTTATGAAGTTGTAAATCTAAGTACATTATTTTTTAAATTAAGATTTTATTGGGGTTAAGGAACAATAAAAAAATAACAAATTTTGATTGGATATTATTATATTTGTGATACATGGTAGAGAGAAGCGAGTGTTTACTATAAATATTAACTTTTAAATAGCAAAATCAATTTCGTTTTCTAAAATATAAGGTAAATAGAGATCCGGCCCGATACTACCTGGGATTTTAGATTACGCGCCCCCGGGCGTCTCCCCTAATCGTCGGATCTCGAAGAATGCGGACCTCTTGAATTTATTGACTTGCCAATCCCCTTTAGACATAGCGAGGCACAATTCCTGACGGAATGGAGTTCCTTCACGTCATAACGAATTATAAAACAAATGAAAGATAAATATTTTGCGATAACACTCTTGAATACCTCTTCGATTATACAAGAACTGTTTTTGAGAGAAAAATTATAACAAAGCAGTAATGTTATAAAATATTGATACAGTAAGTTCTCAATCTTCACTGTTCTGACTACTTTTTGTATATTTGGTTAGAGATATAATTATTTATTGATTTTAGGTTCACAAAATTGAGTTTGATGAACAAACATTTACATAAACCCTGCAGATTGTGAACACGATATGTACAAAGTAAGAAAAAGTATCTCATAACATTTAAAAAAAAGAAAATAAAAATAAATGAAACATTTTATTTGTTTGCAATAATTTTTTACTATAGGTAACAATGAAATAAGAGTCAACAAATTATAAAGTAATGTAGGTTATAGTGTCTAAGTGTATTCTTAAGTGTATTCTTTGACAAAAGCCGCGCAATTTCTGAGTTACAAAAGTACCGCGTGTAGCTAGAACCTTTGTTATAAGCCGCGATATTACATATTTGGACTTGTATAATGAACTCTATCATATATGAATGTAACTGACTGGTTTCTAAATTATTTTTTCATGAAGTTAAAAAGAAATAATTTAGAGTTCAAGGCTGTTCTAGTTTTGGGCAATGGTCTTGGATTATCATGTCTTTGAGGTTATGTATCAGAAATTATACCACCCATATAAGGATCCTTTTAAGGTCTCTTTCTTTGACTCACGAGTAAAATCATTAATAGTGGTGGAGAGGCGAATTATAAAATGATCAGTATTAACTATCACGAAATTTAGTTTTTAGCTACAAAAAGTCGAGGCATTCATGAGAACTGTCGACAGGAGTGAAAACTCAAAACAATGAAATAACTGTTTTCTCTTTTAAATTAATTATAGTGTGAATTATTTAAATTTCATAATTCGTACATTCAAATTATTGACAGTATTCTGGTTTTCACTACTATTGGCACTTGAAGCAATAACCATATACATTTTTATAAAGTTTATTAATCATTCAAGCATATATAGAAGGTGGTAGATCCAGGAGAAGGTGGTAGAGCCACGCTGTAGCTATTACTAGTTTCAGCATGAATGGGTCAGCTCGTCCGGGGTAGTACCACCCTCTCACAGAACACCGACGTGAAGTAACAGTGCTTGCATTGTTGCGTTTCGTTCGGTCAGTGAGAGCGCCGGAGGCCCACCTCTGTTCCCCCTTTCCCTTCCCCTTCCCTATACACAGGCTGGCAAGGCACTTGTGACTACCCTGGTGTTGTTACCTAGTGTCTATGGACGGTGGTGATCACTTAACATCAAGTGACCCACATGTTCGTTTGCCGTCTTTTTTGACATGAAAAAATATATATATATCGCTATACTACGTGTCACTAGACTAGCGCAAGCCCAATACTGTCGGTCACACTTACTAGCATGTCGGTAACGTGAAATTATAAGTTTTTGTCTTGTCAAAGAAACAGCTCGTCGCTACCGAGTATGTCATCCTCTTTGGCAGACAACTTTTATATATATTGTACATAGAACGTCGTGAAAACAAATGAACGATCGCGTCTCTATAAATACCTTATATGGTCATCTATATATTAATACGTGAAGCCTAAACTTTGTATCCCTTTGTAACGGAATTGTGCGAACGGATGAACGTGAAATTTGGCATAGTTAAAGTTTATATGGAGGAGAAGTGCAGAAAGCTATTTATTTTATATAAAATGCATTAGAAGTACATTAAATTAATTAAAATATGCATTACTCACACTACTGCTTCAATTTTACATAACATATACACACATGTAAATAAAAAAGACATTTTGACGTCTGTCAATAAAGGACTTCAAAAGAGGTTGTGAAGGAGGTTGCTATGCTCGACTGTATGTATTATTTTACTCTTACGTTTCAATTACCCTTTTTCATTCTACATTCAACAATGATATTAACCCTAATAAAATTCAAAGTTAAGAAAATCAATGAACTATGGTCGAATGTCGACCACTGGCCGCACACTAGTATAAATAAACACTCTATTTTACGCACTCCGAGTATTATTCTTACGCTGTCCGTGTCAGTCTGGTATATTATAGTAGTGAGCCCGAAGCTCCTACAAGCTCAACGCCCCTAAAGAAGTTATCACTTCAATAATATTATACGCATGGTTTCACGAAATACGATAATGTTCCACGTTCTCTGATAATGGTTTAGTTTGATTACGGACCCCTAACGTTCCCTTGGTCGGGGCGTTTCGGAGAATGCAAACGCTATTCGTTTTTAGTGATGTCAAGGGCTGATCTGAGATATTTTCGTAGAATGAACAGCCATTGAGCTGTGGGGCGGACTCACATCGTATGTTTATGTTGCTTTGTCGATTGATCTTTTCTAACTTCAAAGGGCGAGCTTTAGATAGAGATATAACATATTTGTAGTAATGTAAACATTAATTAAAACATATATTATTAAAACTTATAAAATGCTTCTTACTACAATTTAATTGTACGTATGACTCGTTTGTACAATGAGCTCGCATTCCAGCACATCTTATTTTTTAATATATTTTTGGCAACCAATCTTTTAGACTGTTACTGACATTGTCAAGTCAGTATCGATATTACAAGTTTCTGGATATAATTTCAATGAACTAACAAGATGGCTTCTGACTTGCCACAATAACTCCCAGGAAGGTTCTAACAAGACGGCCACCATCTTGTTAGTTCATTGAAATGATCGCTAGAAACTTGTAACATCAATACGTACTCAACAATTGCAGTAATAGTTGCTAAAAATAAAATAAGATGGGAATGTGAAGAAAACATTTTACTAGTAATTGCTGTAGTTAACAACTGTGTTGCAGCCACTAACACTCACCGCTGGTAACATTTTAAACATTAAATATGCCCTGGAAAGAAGTAGGTGATAGAGCCACGCTGAAGCTATTATTGGTGTCAGCATGAATGGGTCAGCTCGCCCGGTGTAGTACCACCCTTTCACAGAAAACTAATGTGAAGTAACAGCACTTGCACTGTTGCGTTTCGTTCGGTCAGCGAGAGCGCCGGAGGCCCACCTCTGTTCCCCCTCCCCCATTCCCCCCTCACCCAAACACAGGCCGGCAACGCACTCGCAACTCCCCTGGTGTTGCTAGTGTCTATGGACGGCGGTGATCACTTACCATCAGGTCACCCGCAAATTCGTTTACCGACTATAATATAAAAAAAAGGTTACGCGACAATAAAAGGATCTAGAGTCCAATTATATATAAAAGTTGACGGGGCCACACGTTGCTGTGGCCGAGTTATACATGTTGAAATAAAATTATGGTAAAGTGTTTGGTATTATAGGGTAACGAGTCTGTATAAAAACTGTCGGGGCGATGAACAGAAAATTAAATTAAAATCCGATAGTTAAAACGTGGCGCCATCTATGAGTTATCTATAATAATTGGCCCTACAGTTTTCTGTTAGCAAACTAATTTATAGCGCCATCTGTTCGAGACTGGTGAAACTTACAGTTAATAACAATAACAAACATTGACAATCATAACAAATATGTGAGGCCATTAATTGAAATATATATTATCCTATCTCTTAATTTGGACCAAATTATTAAGTAGTTTGGAGTTCGTCGTGGATATCATGACACTGAATTTTTTAATATTGAATATAGATTTTTAAGTAACATGTGTTTACAGATACAAATGTAACGACGCCACGTTTTTCTGGAGTGTCCTGGGTTGCGTTCAGAGCGCTCCGTGGCGCTTACAAACGCGTCCGTCTGCGCATAAGGGTTCGACCTGAGCGCGCTCGCGGCGTGCTTCTGCTCACAGGAGAGCATGACGACCTCTCTGGGGACTACCTCGCTTTGCTATTAAGAAACGGACATGTCGAGCTAAGGTATCTATAACCTTACATAACATTCATTTTGAAAGGTCCACGTGTTAGGAGTTTTGTATGCCCGTTTTGTTAACTTGCACGTTCAACTTGAAATCTATGGGCAAGTGCTTATTGGTGTGTTCCATTCAATGATATTATAACTAATATACTGTAGATACATAAGCGCTTCGACAACGCCTTGTTAAAACTTGGCTAGCTAGTGTATTTTTGACGGCTGACCCATCAATCCGCCCGTACGTAGCAACATATAACTATTTCATTTTCACCACCGATATTGAGAATATGCCATCTTACTTCCACATTTCATCTAAGACAGTGTGGCGTTACAATATTACTTTACGTATGTGTGCGTTATCGTGCCATTTGTTTTGTCATAGCTTTTTAGTTATAATATCATTTGTTCTGACAACTGCACTTAAGAACCAGTCCTCTTTTCAGTTTAGAGTGTTACAATATCGTTACTTGGCGTGCTTAAGTGTAGGGTGTTTTTTTTTCTTTTCAAGCTTAATTCAAACTTTGCGTTACTTAAGTACGCCTTATTTTAACTTTTTATGTTGATCATTATTAATACGTTATCCCAAAATATATTTTTTTTATGTTGGTAGTGTGGCGATAAACTTGAGTTTTAAATTATGGTCATACAATTACAATCACGTTGTAGATTCAGTAGCTATGTATATCTCTGTATAATTTTGAATCAAATATCTGTGTTTAAGATTGGAATAGCAAACAATACAGCCATATAGGCCGGGGTATCTATCCCAGGCAGTAGAGTGTATTTTTTAATTGGAAGTAGATACTGCAGAAAATAAATGCTTAATATATCACTCGATAATCGTGATGAAGGCCCACTTATCTCGTAGTCTTCACAGTCGACGTTGTAGGTGTTAAGCACCGACAATCCAATAATAAACACCACAAATTATTCAAGACAGGTTTCGGGGTAGCACGGATTATCGTGCCGCGACAATATCCGGACAATGGCAAAGTGCAAAAGCGAGTGGCCGGCTATCTCCGATTTTTAATTTATATAAAACTAGCTTCTGTCCGCGACTTCGTCCGCGTGGAATATTTACTTTAAGCTAACGCTAACACCCAGCGGAAGCCCTCAAAAGGAAAAAAATCACCCAATTTTGAAATATTCTTCATTGGTGCTCCGCTCCTATTGGTCTTAGCGTGATGACATATAACCTATAATAAATAGCCTTCCTCGATAAACGAGTTCCCTAAACCTGAAATTTTTTTTTAACCTGACCAGTAGTTCCTGAGATTACCCCCTACAACCTCACAAACTTTACCTCTTTATAATATTAAGTATGGATAATTTTCCTGAACTCTCAAACAATTTATGTCCGGACAAATATATAGCCTTTAAGGTACAGAGTACATCGGGTGTACGGTTTACGTACATTGCATGTTGACCTACTTATTATGAGTGCATCAGCACAGTGGAACTAAAATATATGAAATATGTAAATAAATTGTTAGTGGCTTTCAAGCACTCAGTTAGGTTATACGTCAGCACCACTATAACGGATTAAATAAACTGATTGTGAAATTACAAGCAACTTTATTCCCACAAACGGTTACCCCAAGAGCACATGTAAGGCAAGGACTTGCTTCTCACCACTACATTGGGGATCGTTAGCCTATTTTCTACAAAAATAATCAGCAATTCAATCAATTTATACGTACTAGTGGTCGAGATTCGACCAAAATTCATTTTGACATCCAGTAAGACCAAAGAAAATTATTTATCAATTAATTATTAATGCATATCATGAATTTACATATTTTATCATTAGTAACTTATAATTTGACCAGTTAATTTCAAAGGGTATGTGAGGAATGGAACGTAAGTCATGTTAAAAATATTGAATGTATGATGAAAAAAGTTGTTTGGAACGTAAGAGTAAAATGGCGGATGGCGAAACGTCTTTTTCATTTCCATGTCTTTATATGTTGTGTGTCATTCAGGCAGTAGTGTGAGTAATATATATTTTAATTAATTGAATTTTTTTTATACATTTAATATAAAAAAAATAGCTCTGTGCACTTCTCCTCCATATAAACTTTAACTATGCCGAATTTCACGTTCATCCGTACTCGCGATTCGCTTAAAAAGGGGTACAAAATTTTTCGCTTCACGTATTAATATATAGATGCTCAAATATGTTTTTATAAGCACTTGCCTATCCTAATTTAATCCTTTAGGATCCTTTTTAATCTTTGTTAAATCCTTTTTGAATCCTTATTAAAAAGGATTATTGAAAGACACTTCCCCCAACACGCAGCATCTAGTAAGAGATTAAGTGTTATAACTGACGTCTGAGATGTTGCTAATAGGATATCTATTAGGCACATTGTTAGTATAACAGTAAAACTATGCATTGTGTACAAATAGTTATTGATCTATTTGTATAGCGAACGGTTGTGATACCTTTACACGACAATACTAGGTCTATTAACCTGCCGCTTATTAATCCTCCCGAGCCATAAGCTGCACATTATATTTAACCAGGATTACATCCGACTAATTAACTGTGACTACGGCTTCGTTAATGGAATTAATAAGCAAATTGTGATGTCTAATGGGAAATGAACAGTTCCCCTGGGAATTTGTTACTTACATCTTTCACTTCTGTGAATAAATTGTTTTCCTTTTTTCTTCATTTTTTGTTTCATAGAGGTTGAGGAGCTTTGGAATTGTTATCTATAAATAATGGAACATTTATTGTACTACACATTGAAAGTTGAAAAATGAATTAATTATGGTTGAATTTTGACTATTTATTACATTATTAGTTTTATTAAAATGATTATAATAATATTTTAATTTATTACTCAAGGGGAAGGTTTATAAAGCTATGATAAGACCAGGCATACTGTATGCATCTGAGTGCTGGGCTACGAAAGAGACGGATGAGAGAAAATTACATGTGGCAGAGATGCGAATGTTAAGGTGGATGTGTGGTGTGACTAGAATGGATAAAATTAAGAATGAGTATATGAGAGGAAGTTTGAAAATAGCACCAGTGACATATAAGTTGAGGAGTAATAGGTTCGCATGGTATGGGCATGTTATGAGGAGAGATGAAAACCATGTAACTAGAAAAGTGTTGAGTATGTTTGTGGACGGATATACGAGTAGAGGAAGACCGAAAAAGGTATGGATGGACTGCGTGAAAAACGATATGTGCGTAAAAGGTGTGAATACTGAAATGACATTTGACAGGAGAGAGTGGAAAAAGAAAACATGTTGTGCCGACCCTACTTAAGTGGGATAAGGGTAATGATGATGATGAATATTTTAATTTATTCTTTTTAAATAATTATTAAAAATGTATTATTTTATTATTATTAAATTGCTTCAAATTATTTTTAAACATACCAGTTTCGATTTTCTTTTGTTTATTGGTATAAGCTTTACGAAGTGCAACCTGTTATGACACTACTATCGCTACCACTTAACGCCTGGTTACTCGTCATATCTATTCTCTTTTGGATATTCGCATTTCGAGGCTCATCGACTCTAATTATGGAGAGACTTGCAGGCAGCATTACAAGTTACTGACGATTCATTGTGCATTTATCGATTGTCGCGATTCTTATTAGGTTACTAGCCTCTGCCTGCGACTTCGTTCGCGTGGAATAGTTACTTTGGGCTAACGGTAACACGCAACGGAAACTCTCAAGAGGAGAAATACCTCGATTTTGAAATATTCTTCATTGGTGTTCCGCTCCTATTGGTCTTTGCGTGATGATATATAGCCTATAACCTTCCTCGATAAATGAGCTATATAATACTGAAATAATTTTTCAAATCGGACCAGTAGTTCCTGAGATTACCCCCTACAACTTCACAAACTTTACCTCTTTATAATATTAGTATAGATACATTTTTGGCAACGCACTTGCGACTCCCCTGGTGTTGCTAGTGTCCATGGACGGCGGTGATTACTTACCATCAGGTGACCCGCCTCTTCTTTAGCTCCCTATAATATAATAAAAAATATGTTATTACACATTTCTCTGTGATTTTGTTTAATATCTGAAACGAATCATACAAATGTTAAATAACGACATTCTTCTTAAATGTGGTAGTAAGATATATCGTGGTGATCTAGTGGTATGACCAGCGGAATATCAATCCCATGTCCGCAGGTACAAGCATCGTCAACCTACCAAAAAAAAAAACAGTTTTCTCGTACGTATATTCATTTCAATGGGTAACACTATCGGCTCACGCCGAAGGAAAACATTTTGAGGAAACCTGAACCTGAGAGAACCTTGTGGTACTACTGTATGAGGGTTAACATAAAACTGTGGATTTCTCAGAGTTTGAAATCGCCAATACGTTGTGGGCTGGCGTGGTGATTATCTCTAAATCGTCCTTCGGAAAGAGACCCTCTGGCGTCATGGTATGGCTCTGCAATAGGTTCTTACAGGCTGTGATGGTGATGAAGTGGTAGTAAAATCATTTTATGGTAGAGTTTTTTATGAATTGAAGACTTATTAGAGTATAATAATAATAATCGATGCTCAGATTCGACTGCGGCAGTGGATCGGGAGTGTTGCGGTCACCAGAGCCGGTGCGGCTTGGGCGTTGGAACACCGTGTCGGTGTACAGACACCGCTGGGACGCCTGGTTGAGACTCAATAACGGGAAACGTGTTCGAGGGAGATCCAAGGTACCCTTGCTTTTAATACGCAATGCGAATTTCTAACTTGCAGCTTTCTTGCCCAATTGATGAAATTCTAATGTGAAACATGTTTTCTATTGCCACAAATTTTTTCGTCCATCTATCGCATGTCGCAATTACTAACGCGCGGAGTAGGGGTAAAGTGAAAGGCGCTTGGCAGAGCAGTCAATGCCAATATGGCGGTGCCCTTGGCTCTGTTCAATATGATTCAATTATTTAAATAAGTATTATGCTCAGTTTTTAAAATTTGTCTATCATATGAATTGATTGTATTTATTATGTTTTCCTTGCTCTAAAATGCAGATTGAAATTAAAATTGATTGTTAGCTATCTAGTTTACTATGGATTTCTCGTTATCATTCTCATTTTTCAGTTATTGAGGTAAGATTAAAAACGCGATTTTGATACCCTAAATCGAATACCCTAAAGTTTCAGTTAAAGACCTGCGATTCGAAAAAAAGTTACATAAAACCACACATTTTTTTGAACCCGTGTACACTGTTGGCCTGACGGGCCTTTACAACTTCATAGGACTACTAAGGCGAGCGCTTAAGGCTCTTAGCCATTTGACAACAAGTTCCAGGGTGCCAAAGTTGCCTTGGATGCAACATCGCGGATCTGTCTAAGCTGAACTAAGCTTCATACATATATGAATTCGTGAGACACACATGTGTACCCCGGCATGTGTGCCTCATTAATTTAAACGTGTATTATTTATAAAAATTGAAGGAAATATTTACATATAAGAGAAACTGACGTGGTCTTTTGGAAAATATTCGAACTCTCACAGTTAACTTTACCATAACTGAATTTTTTAGTAAAATTTTGTTCGCCGTGCATTATAATTGTATTCAGTTGACAAATACAATCTTTGGGAAATATGTAGCTCGGTAAAAAATCGCAGCGCAATTTAAGCTTTAATATGTAAATGAACTAGATACATCAGCTCGCTCGCTCGTTTGGAAATGTATACCTTTTGTTCCAAATTAAACAGATTTTTATGTGGAATATCGTTAGAGATCTTGCTACTTATAAACTTTTTATTAACTCCATTATTATCTTTACCGTTTATTATCATATACGTGAAGCCTAAATTTTGTATCCTTTTTTAATGGAATTGGGCGAACGGATGAACGTGAAATTTGGCATAGTTAAAGTTTATATGGAGGAGAAATGCATAAAGCTATTTATTTTATATAAAATGCATTAAGAAGTACATTAAATTAATTAAAATTAGCATTACTCACACTACTGCTTCAACTTTACACAACATATACACACATGTAAATAAAAAAGACATTTTGACATCTGTCAATAAAGGACTTCAAAAAAGGTTGTGAAGGAGGTTGTTATGCTCGACTGTATGTATTATTTTACTCTTACGTTCTTTACGTTCCAATTACCCTTTTTCATTCTACATTCTAACAACTAACTTTGACAAAAGATCCCTAATAAAATTCAAACTTTAAAAAATCAATGAACTATGGTCGAATGTCTTTATTTAAAAAAGAAAAATGACATAAATATTTCTTACTTACATCTAGAATTTAGATATGTCTCAACAGGCACTACTATTTACCGGAAAGGTTGAGAGTTTGATAATTAAGAGTTGCGAGAAAATAAGGAAAACAGATTTTTTATTAATTGTTCACTTTATCACATACGAAGTACCAGTTTTTCCTGGATATACTAACGAAGAAAATGAGACGAAGTCATCTCTTTACATTCTGACAAATAGAATGACAACTGAACGTCGATATGACAATATTTTTGCAGACCTCCGCACACTCTTCTGACTCATTCACGCACTTCTTTCTATGAAAATTCGTTAACCTAAATTATTCACTTGTCAGTAAGCTTTTTCATTTTTTTTTGTAACAAACCCTGTCACAAAACAAACAAACTGAAAGGTCAACAAAAAAAGAATTATCGAAATAGGTGCAGCCATGCTGAAGTGATTCGCTTGCATACATTCGGGATTTGTTTTTTTTTTCGAACTGACTACGTTATTGACCTAGCAAGGTCTTAACAGCTTCACCGGACTACTAAGGCGAGCGCTTAAGGCACTCATTTTATTTGACAACTAGCTCAAGGGTGCACGGCACACCTCGGCTTGGGCTGTTGCCTGATACATGCAATTCGCAACCTATCTTTTTTTTTTTTTTAACGTGGGAAATCCCTTATGACACTCAGACAGCGTGTGCTGCGTGGTATCTTCGTCAGCGCCGCACTCGTGGCAGGCGGCCGTCGGTTCCCTGCGTGCGATCCGGTGCAGGTACCACCCGAAACAACCGTGTCCGGTGAGTACCTGCACCAGTCGGAACGTCAGGGAGCCCCACTCCCTTGCTGTCTACTCACCCTGGACCGGGCGGACGGCGTCCACCGTGAACCACCCGAACCGCTCGTCCGCCAGGTCCTGCTGTCCCCTCAGGTCCGGCTACGGTGGCAGGAGGAGTTGGGCGAAGCGCCTTCTCCTCCTACGTGTACGAGTTCACGGCGGCGAGAACTCCTGCCTCCAGCTCCCAGGGCAGGGAGCCGGCGAGCGTGAAGGCCGCCGCCGAGGACACCGTCCGGTACGGCCGGATTGCCCTCAGTGCCACCGTGCGCTGTGCATTGCGCAGACCGAGCTAACCTAAGCTAAGCTAACTATTCATAAATATATGAGTTATTGAAACATATATGTGTACCAAGCATACATACCTCAACAACTCATATATATTTCGTATCATTTAATTTTCTAAACTATTTCAGTTTGATAAGGGAAAAAAATCCACTTTCATATGTAAGCGTATATGCGTGCACGTGTGTGGAGGTGATATGTGTAATGTTGTCGCAGTGATGTAAGATTTTGTGTCATTATATCGCGCGAGCAGCGCACTCAAGGACTCCACGCCGAAGGAACGGACCTAGGCTTGAGGCTAGGCTAGGATTTTTTATTTATATATATTGTTTCAATTATTCAAGTATATGTCAACCCTACTTTCCGATTTTGATATACAAAGATCAATATTAATTTTTCTGACTTCGATAAGCTCTGTTCGTCCAAATAAACCAAAGCATTTTTTTGCGAAGTATTTTTTATACCATCGATTTACTATTCATCTATGCTGTAGGAAAGTGAGGTGTATCTCGTCATATAATCTGATAGCTCCTTTATATTCTAAGGTAAATGTTATATTCGTACGAAGCACTCGAATCTTCATATAATATTTCCGTCTCGCACCGGTAGCACGTGACATAAGGGTTGAAGTAACCGTCCAAATAATTCTTCATCGTAAAATAAAACTCGACTCAGATATTCGGTGTCATAATTTTTCCTTCCGCGATCTTTAAGTGGATGCGATATAATTTTATTATTCTGTCAGGCATATTTTATATATTTATTTAACTTTATTTTTGGCAACGAATTTTCCAGACTATTATCGCTATTGTCGAATAGGTTATATTATAAGTGTCTTGCTATCCTTTCAATGAACTAATAAGATGGTGGCCCCCTTGTTAGAATTTTCCAGGGAGTTTTTGTGCCATCTCAGAATTCATGCTCTGTGCTATTATATCCCATCCAAATAAAATAAAATAAAAAAACCCAATGTAAAAAAATTTAGAGTTAAATAACACAAGATTATGTAAAAAATATAAAAGCCACTAGAAAGTCTACGATGTTACAATGAAAGTCGTAAGTCGTAAAACTCCGTCGGGCATATTTAATACATATCGGTTCGTTACCATTGTAGCGTTTCCACTACGGTAGTTCATTAATATAGCTATAATCTAATGTATTATTACTGCGGAATGGATAACAAATTGGTGTATACATGTACATGGTACATGGTGGTGTAAACAAGTATAGCGCAACAACCAACGTACGTTATTTATACTTAGAAACACGAAAAAATAACGAATTATCTTATTGTACAAATAACACCGAAACGTACCTAATTATAATTTACTAGTGGCTTAGTTCCCGTTATTGAAGACTTATCCTTCGGGAACAATTTTACTGAAATGAAAGGTATCCTATGACCTTTTCTCGCACGTATATGTAAAATTTAATGATAATTGGATGAGTAGATAAGGCGTCAAAACCGTAACAAACAGATAAAAAAAAATGTTTTTCTAAAGACATTCCATAGAAATATGCGTAATGCGTATAGTTCATTGTCTTATAGAATTCACGGTGCGCGTTTATAACTAACACTTGGCTGATATATTTAACAATAAATAATCGAGGATACGTCTATTGAAACAAAGTATAAATATCCACATATGTATTCAACTTTGGTTGCTCAGTTACAGCCTCACCGTAAACCCATTTAAATAAAAGACACTTATGTGTAACAAAAATAAGATAGAAATAGTGTATTGTGTTATGGAATTTGCGGTGCGCAAATAAAACTAACACTCGGCTGATTTATTTAACAATATAGTCGCGGATACGTCTATAAAAACAACGTGTCAACATATATATATGTATACAACCTTGGTTGTTCAGTTACAGCCTCACTGTAAACTTATTTCGATAAAAATAAAACACACTTATGTATAAACTCTTAACATAGAAATAGTGCGTAATGTTATTATGGAGAGAGTTCCGATCGGACCGTTGACGTGAGCGGTCATCCCTTCTGCTGCACGCTCTACGCTCGATCTCGATACTCGCGAGTTAGTGACGTTCGTTACTACTTCGAGCGTGTTCGGTTTTCGTCATTTGCACACCTGCACTTCGCACCTGTGCTTCACAGCTGCGCACCACACCTGCGTTCTTTTTACTGAAATTGAGTGAGACCTTTCCTTTGTATTTATTTATTGCTCTATTTATTTCTTGGTATACTTAATTGTTTACTTAGTTATTTATCTATTTATTTACGTATTTCTTTAATCCTTCAGTAATTTCTTTATATATTTATTTACTTTTCAATTATTTATTTAATTATTTATTTGTTGTCTTTATTATTGTATTATTTTCGTCTTTTGTTTCAATTTAAACAACTTTCTTAATCCGGACTCGATATAGTCCCATAACTTACGTCTGGCGTGCCCCCCTGCCCCTCAGGCAGGGAGGTTGTTTCGCGGCCCCCCCTCCCCCCTCAGGCCACCGGGATGGCCGATTTAGAACATGCTGCCAGGTTCCGCGATTACCTGCTTCAGCAGGGTCCGAACGTGGACGTTGCGACCGCGTACGCTAACTTCGCTGCGTTGTTCTCCGAGAACACGCATTACGTCTCTCGCGTCGCGACCGCTAACTCTTTCGCGGCCCTCTCGCCGCAATCCCGTTTGAACGACGTAGATAGGGGGATTTCACAAATCCCCATACCGAGCTCCAGCTCGGAGGCCGGCTCCGATATGGAGCTCGACGTGGCGGCGTCCGACGAGCTGCCCGCGACCGCGACCTCCGAAATAATCGCGACCCCCGCGCCCTCAGCGCACTCCGCGCCTTCTGCGCACGTAGACGACGGTTTTAAAACCGTCACCTATCAAAAACGCCGCGGATCGCGTTCTTCAGACTCCGACCAGGGCTCCGCACGCCCGGTCGAGAAATGCGCCAATATAGATGGCGTTCGGGTGCCGGCTATACCGGCAAACGTAAGACCGCGGGCGAGCAAGCCCAATTCTTCCTCTGTCTCGCTCTCTCAGACAGACGCATCGGGTTCCGTAGCGGCTAAGAAGCCCCGCCCACCTCCCCCTGTAACGATTCAAGATAAGTCCCAGTGGACCTCTATCTCTAACAAACTCAAGTTTTTGAAAATCAATTATACGCCC
>MU158781.1:4397-90750 GCA_015888305.1 Antheraea pernyi | reverse complement strand
GGATGGGTCGGGGGGCCCGTCTCTCCATTGCACTGGTTCGGCCGTCTGGGAGATAGTCTACGCGTGCCAGGCTGTCTCTCTTTAGCGGAAGGCCCAGGATCTTCTTTCTGGGCCGGCCGTCGGGGCGACATGTGGAATACTCTGTCATCCCTTGTCCCCCATCATGGCGGTTGCGGGCACCCATGGGGTTTTAGTCCGTGCGAGTCGGGTTTTATTTTTTCCCTTATCAAACTGAAATAGTGTAGAATATTATCCCATACGAAATATATATAGGATTTGTTGAGGTATGTATGCTTGGTACACATATATGTTTCAACAACTCGTATATGTATGAATAGTTTAGCTTAGCTTAGGTTAGCTCAGATAGGTCGCGAATTGCTTGTATCAGGCAACAGCCAAAGCCGAGGTGTGCCGCGCACCCTTGAGCTAGTTGTCAAAGTAAAATCGGCTGAGTGCCTTAAGCGCTCGCCTTAGTAGTCCGGTGAAGCTGTTAAGCCCTTGCTTGGTCAATAGCGTAGTCAGTTCGAAAAAAAAAAAAAAAAGTTATTATGGAATACATGGTGCACGAGTATAACTAACACATGGTTGATATATTTAACAATAAATAGTCACGTATATGTACATATATGTATACAACCTTAGTTGTTCAGTTACCGCCTCACGCTAAACCCTCGCATTTAAATAAGGCTCAAAGAACACATCATAAACAGACGTTCAATAATAACGGGTATGATTCATTACCTCGATAACAACAGTTACACTTGAAAGTAAAGAATATAATTAAGGTACAGCTTAACCTTGAGTTGTAGTAAGTTATTATGTAGATAGATTAATAAACGTAATACATATTACTAGAAGTCCTTGAATGCCCTATTGCTAATAAAATATTGCACGAGAATAATCCACGATAATTGTGTAAAGAAAGTGAGAAAAGCAAATTGTTGCATAATTTTATTACGACATATTAAAAGACAATTAATTTACTGTCGTGGAATGTGACCTAAAGGCTAGTTCGTAATGTAATGGTTATAAGATCCTATGTATAATAAAATATCGAATAATAAATAGACTAACATACACACCGGGAAATATACTTATAAACACGCCAAGAAATAGACTTCTAAATACGCCGAGATATAATCTTATAATTGTGCCAAGATATAATCTTATAAATACGCCGAGAAATAGACTTATAAATGCTCCGATATATAATCTTATAAATACGTCAAGAAATAGACTTCTAAATACGCCGAGATATAATCTTATACATATGCCAAAAATTGTCTTATAAATACGTCGGGAAATAGACTTCTAAATGCGCTGAGATATGATCTTATAAATACGCCAAGAAATAGACTTCTAAATACGCCGTGATACAATCTTATAAATACGCCGAGATATTATCTTATAAATACGCCGAGAAATAGTCTTATAAATATGCCTGGAAATATATGTCGGGATGAAGAACCAATTGATATCTACTTTTTTTTAAATTAACTATTCCCCAGGCAAGATTATTAGGTTAGGTTAGATATGTACCAAGAATGTACGAACAAATTACACACAGAAGCTACTAGACATATATTATTAGTACCATAAATATTTGGTGTAGCAAGTGAGAGAGCTTTTAATAATTAAGTGAAAACTTCGGAACACGAAACATATTGTGTTTCCGACCCCAGAGGTATTGTCTAATTACTTACAAATTGACAAATTACTGTTGTTTTCGCACTTTTAGCCCCGGAAATAAGTTTCTTTGAACAATTACTTAATAATGATTGATTATGTATTCAATTTGAGGCTGTTATACGTATGGAATTTCGATGGTTATTTATACTTTTTGGTACTAGTTCTGTTACTTTCGTTGTGCAATACCTGTGAAGTAAATAAAAAAAGTCGAGGCAATAAGGACTACTCAGGAAAACTCAGACCAATGGAATAACTTTACTCTATTTTGAATTTAATTATAGTCTGAATTATTAAAATTATATAATTTGTATTTTTTTTTTAACGAACATGCGAGTCACCTGATGTGAAGTGATCACTGCCGTCCATAGACACAAGGGGAGTCGCAAGTGCGTTGCCAGCTTGTGTTTGGGGAGGGCGGAGAGGGGGAGACAGGGGAAGGGGAAGGGAGTAGGAGGGATGCCTCTGGTGTTCTCACTGACAGAACAAAACGCAACAATGAAAGCACTATTACTTCACGTGGGTGTTTCTGTGTGTCGGGTGGTAGTACCACGGGCGAGCCGACCCATTCATGCTGAAACCAGTAATAGCGTCAGCGTAGCTCTACCATCTATAATATTGTATATTGCAATTATTAACATAAGTCTGGTGTTCATATCTATTGGCACACGGAGCAAAAAAAAAACATATTTTTATACAGTTTATTAACCAATCAAACATATGATGGGCTGCATCATGATGCATGTATGAAGAAGTGTTCTTAAAAAGAAGAGTGAATGTGCAGTGAACGCGTTACATCCTAGGCCTCGTCCTCACTTTCCATCAGGTGTGACAGAGGTCAAGCGTCACACAGTTTATCATTAAAAAAAATGTCAATACAAAATATCAATACTATATGTACGCAGGCCACTATATTATGCGTCGCTAGCTTGATGCAAGCGCAATACGGTCGGTCACACTTACTAGTTGGTCGCTGACGCGAAACCACATGTTTGTGTGCTGCTAAAATTACCGCTCAACGCGCCTAAAGAAGGTTGCACTTCAAAAAACCTTGACAAATTATATACCTACACCTTCCTTATTAGTTACTTTATCTATTGGTGAAACCCGTATGAAAATCCGTTCAGTAGTTTTTAGTTTATCGAGAACAGACTGACAGACGTGGCGGAGAAATTTATTTTATAATATATAGTGATAGGAAGAATGGTTAATATGAAATTAGAAGAATTTACATTTAAAACACTTGAGCAAATGCTGTCTGAAGACTTATTTGACATCGTTTTTTTAATTAACGTATTTTCTAAAAGTAATTAAGTCTCGAATGTCTGAGGAAAATTATTACAAGGACTTAAAAGACACAAGATTAAAGTAAAAAACCGGAGTGTTAAGTAAAATCGAGCAAATTCTAGCGGCGTGTAATGTTTCTTTGCCTACATAACGCCCGGTAGAACACTTTCAGTCGCATATAATTGCCACTCCGCCATGTCTGTCTGAAGGATTAGGGGATTTTTGCTCTTCAACATATCCAGTACACTTCTCTTTCCACGCCTCTATGAACCACGCTTAATAATTATGAGCGTGCATCGAAATATTTAAAAGGTGTGTGTAATTATGTACGCACGTCAGTTATACTTTTTTGGCGTGAATATAAAGATTTTTTTCTCTTTATTTTTGTCGAGGGTTTGTTCAAAAGCGCCACCCTCATTCGTACAACAAACAACAATCAAACATTTTACAAAAAAAAAAAAACAAAAAAAAAATTAAAAAAAAAAACATTGCAATCACTTTCATGTCCTTATTCTCATTAAATATATACCTACTAAACCTTATACCCAATCTATTTTACAAATTTTACCATAATAATCTTCTTAAAATTCTTAACCATTTTGCACGTAGCCAAGAGTTTCGAACTGTTAAATATAATCAATATATATAAATATGTTTAGGGAACTTTGAAAAATCAAAGATACTTTATGCAATTTACGCCCTGAGCTGGCGCTTATGAATTTCAATACTACCATCGATTCCGACAAACAACTCAGACGTCAAGAAAAACCGGCAAGAAACTCGATCTGGTCTATCTTTTTATAATAGATAATTTTACAAACATAGATTACATTCATCTTTTCTAGACGTGACCATCGTTCACATATTGATCCACCCTAAATAGCCTTTAGACGTTAAAACCCGCTTGACATGGTCCTTGAACTCACTATCCGGCAAGTCGGTAACGTGCTGTGGGACTTTATTATGAAACCGAACACTATTACCTAAAAAAGTTTGAGTCTTATTGTTATCTAAACTGGGTATATTTCCTTCATTTTTCGTTCATTTACCAAATAAGTAATTATCATCAAGAATTAAAAGTTAAATACCTCTATTCCCAGGGCTTATTCTCCAGGATGACATTTAGGGAGCCGGTGTGGGTCGGCGGTACTGGCAATACTACAGGATTGCAGAACAAACTCGGTCTCTCTGAAGGTCTGCTAGGATGTGTGGACTTCCTCAGGATAAACGGTGACAATTACCACATGACGAAAGATGCTATAGCCAGTTTGGATATTGGTAAGTATTATTTTATGAATTAAGTTATAAGTAATTTTATTAATTTAGACAATAGTAGGTAGGTATAATAGAGTAGGTTATATGATATTACAAGTCTGTTGTGATTTGTTTCAAAGTTCTAACAAATTGATGGCTGCCGTTTTCGGCGAGTGCCTTAAGCTCTCGCCTTAGTAGTTCGGTGAAGCTGTTAAAACCTTGCTAGGTTAAAAGCTTAGTCAGATCGAAAAAAAAATGATGGGTTGCCTTGTTAGGTCTTTTCAGGAAGTTTTTTTGCCATCTCAGAGTTCACACTCTGTATTATTATTTCCCATCCACCTCATTTGTGCCCTCTCCCACCGTTTCCAACTGTGAAACGAAATAATTCAGGGACTCATTCAAATATATACCTAGTAATTTCGACGAGACGGTTGCGCCATATGTCATTCAGCAACAACAATAATTTCGTTTTGTTTGAAATACGAACGACCTTGAATCATTTGGATATTGTGCATACAAAAATCGCTGATAAATAATAGGAGAGTGGGGTTAGGAATATGAAAATTGTAGTCGTAGATATCTTTTGATGGCAAATGAAAATTAAGAAAAAAAAAATCTGGATACGGACACCCTGTACTGTACCTAGAGGTATAAAAAACCTATTCTCATACCTACAAAATATACATTTAAAATTTCATAAAAATCGGTCCAACCGTTTCGGAGGAGTTCAAACACTAACACCGTTACATGAGATTTTTATATATTAGAAGATAGAGTTATCATCATATATGTAGTTATTTACAAGATTTTACTCACAGCTTTGTTTGTGTTAATATATATTTAACATATCCCTTGGATATAGTACTTTTTTAAAGGGAAAGATTAATTTTAAAATTTCATAATGGTCGCTTGAGTGATTAGGGAATAAAAACGTAACAAATAAACAAAATTGACATCCGCATTTATAATATTCGGTGGGAATTTATTTTATAATTCTTAAGCTTTTAAATACGCTCGTAAGAGTTGAGCTATTTAAAAATAAAAACAATTATTTCCGTGTAATTCGTTCAACTGGCATTGGCATTCACAGTACGGTCGATCTCGGTAATGCTCGGTTTTGGTTAGGCGGTTAATTTCAGCCCCCGATATCCTGCGCCATAACACGCCTACTCTATTGCTGTGTTCTCACTTGTATGCTTTGGGACTTACATTTTGTATGACTCGTATCGGGTCTCAGTACTAACTTATAACGTCACTCAATGAGTAGGCTGTATAATACTCGTATAAAAGTATATTTTTAAATGTGATCGTTATTTCCATAAACGCGTTAAAAAATCGCAATCTCTTGAGCTTTATAATGTAGGGTATTATGGATACTAAATTATATAAAAACTAGCAAATACAATATGTTTTATGTACAATAGAAAATATGTAAGTGCTACGCCACGACCACTTCACCACGTCAAGAACACACACAGGTCGATACGCGTAGAATGCTTATAAAAATTACATTTTGTTAAAGCTTCAATAACTCTAGGTATATTTAATTAAGCTACGGAGGTACTATTTATGTTTACGAAGAAAAATTTGAAAAAAAATAACTGGTTTAAATGTATTCATTAGTTATGCACACAAAAAGGCAGACTTCTGTCATTATATTTATATACTAGATATGCCTCAACTTTGTCCGAATCTAATGTAAAAAAACAGTGCCTAATAAAATCATCTGAACGTATTATGTCCATTTACTAATTACTTTTCTCTCGTACTTAAGTCGCGTTATTATATATAGTCCTCCTCATCGATTTCGATGACAGCGACTCCAAAACGTTTCATTTCTTTCGGGCGTGGGCCCTAATGTGACTTGCGAAACCAAACTTGCTCTTGAAAATCCGATCACATACAGAGCAGTGGAGCTGGCCATTTAGATTGTATGTATACGTGTAAGAAGGTTTCGGTCTATCTTTTAATACTTGGCGTTTATCGTCAATTATTTGCAAGCGATTGTCCTCAAACCTTGCAACACTTTTAAAGATGGTAGAGCGCCAAGACGACCGTTGTAAAGCGAGATTCTCCCAACACGTATGATCAACACTGCTGTAAGTGCGTTGCCACCCTTTGGGGGGAAGGGTTTGGGGAGGGAGAGGAGAGGGGATGGGAGGTGGGCCTCCGGCGCTCTCGCTAACCGAACGAAACGCAATAATGCAAGCACTGTTACTTGACGTTGGTTTTCTGCGAGAGGGTGGTACTACACAGGGCGAGCCGACCCATTCATGCTGAAACCAGTAATAGTTTCAGCGTGGCTCTACCACCATTAATATAGGCAGCGACCCGATTTTAATGAAATCAGGGTTAAATGTTACTCGAGGATATGCTTTATGATTTTCTTGGTGAGGTTTTATCGTGAACGCTGACATTTCTAAAAGTGAAAAAGATTACCTGCAACCATTTTTTGCACAAAAACCTAAAAAATACCGACACATTAGATTTACTTTCTTATTATACGTATATATAGAAAATAAGATAGAGTAGACATAAACTGTGCAGAGTGATTATACATTTTCCACACAAAGCAATAGAGTTGTTCTTTAATAAAATCCACAAAATGAACTTTGAGAAATTCTAATATTCGAGACAAATAACTAACCAAAGGTTAATGTCGAAATTTAATCTTGAATATTCAAATAATATTTCCTATTTTAATTATATTTTTTATTTAAAGTAGTTAATGAGTTCTTTGAAGTCAACTCCTTTGATGATTCGAGATCTAATTTCGCTTAAAAGAATTACCTCTACTGAGAGAGCGTTATACTTCGGTGTTACTCCTGACTTTCTTTATGTGATAATATTTTTAATGTCCCTAACTATTTATTAATTAAGAATATGCTTTAATTATTAAGAATATATAGAATTACTACGTCTCTCTTCTCACTAAATTTCTACTAAAATAAAAACAGAATTGTGAAGAAAAAGCCCCACCACCATGCTTGAATTCATCATGTGGTTTTCAATCATGGATGACACCACCGTGTTTTGGGGGTAGATTTCGCTCCCCCACACTCATCGCGACTCACCTCAACAGTGGTTCAAGTCTGGGTTCGATCCTCAGAGCCCTTGAGCACGCGGCCAACGCGATAAAGTGATATTGAAAATTTGTTCACTCGCTTGTTCAACACAGATCATAGAAGTGTACAGACGTAGGCACACATATGGTCTTATCTTTTTGAACTTGGTTAGTATAATATTCAATCAATCAAAAAAAAAACAATATTATTTTTCCTTTTAAGATTGCTTATTTTTATTCTGTAAATAAAAATATATTGTTAACATAATAAGCAACGCAGACGAAGTCGCGGCTTATAGCTAGCTACCTATATATTTATTCTGTTGTTAGTTGAAAGTTAACTTTTTAAAACAAGATAAAGTAGAAATCTATAGATATAATAATAATGTAAATCTAACGTTTCAGTAATGTTTAGATTTTCGTAAAAACAATGTTGTAGATGTCTAGGAATAAGTGATAAAGTACATATCATTTTAATAAATATCTGTCGGTCTATCTGTCTGTATGAACAAGCATCACTGCTAAAGTACTAGGTTTACCTAAAAACCTCATACCAAGAAATCATAAAGCATATACTCGAGTATAACTTAGTCTTTGTTTCATTAAAATCGGTCCACTCCATCAAAAGTTATTGTAATTTTTATGACGGCTCGAGTTAAGTACGAGAGAAAAGTAATAAGTAAATGGACTTAATACGTTCAGATGATTTTATTAGTCAATGTTTTTTTACATTAGATTCCATACGGACAAAGTTGAGGCATATTTAGTATAATACTAGCGGACACGGCAGACGCTATCCCGCCCTGACTATTAAAAAAACCTTGTCAAATTATATACTAAAACCTTCCCCATGAATCACTGTATCCACTGATGAAAACCGCATAAAAATCCGTTCAGTAGTTTTTAAGTTTATCGCGAACAGATAGACAGACGCTGTGGGGGACTTTGTTTTATACTATGGAATGAAATATAATGCCAGAAGTCTGCCTTTTTGTGTGCATAACTACTGAATACATTTATACCAGTTATTTTTTTCTATTTTTTTCGTAAATTAATAGACGTTTAGTCTAAAATGAATAGTACCTCCGTAGCTTAATTAAATATAAAGTTGTTGAATATTTAACAAACTGTAATTTTTATAAGCATTCTACGCGTTCCGACATGTGTGTGTTCCTGTCGTGGAGAAATGGTCGTGATGTAGTACTTACATTTTTTTCTCTACATAAAACATATTGTATTTGCTAATTTTTATATAATTTCGTATCCATAATACACTACTGAACGAGATGGATTACACTGAAATAATTGATTTTATTTTTAAATAGCTCAACTCTTGCGAGCCTATTTAAATGCTTAAGAATTATAATATAAATTCCCAACGAATATTATAAATGCCGATATCAGTTTGTTGATTTGTTACGTTTTTATTTCCTAATTACTTAAGTGACCATTATGAAATTTAAAATTATTTTTTTCGACCGACGTCCCGGCCACATCTAGTTTGAATATATGTATATATTTCAGATAACTATAACACTGAACTCAAATGTAAAACGTAAACTGTATATTAATATGTTATCTATACTATTATCATAAAGAGATAAAGTTTGTGACGTTGTAGGGGGTAATCTCAGGAACTACTGGTTTAATGGGCCGATTCTTTCAGTGTTATATAGCTCATTTATCGAGAAAGGTTATAGGCTATACATTATCTAACTAAGGTCAATAGAAGCGGAGCACCAATGAAGAATGTTTCAAAATCGGGGTATTTTTTCCTTTTGGGAGCTTCCGCTGCGTGTGAGCGTTAGCCCAAAGTAATTATTCCAAGCGAACAAAGTCGCGCTAGTTGTATATACAAAGTACTAATAACAAAATTACTATTAAACAAGTAAAAGGCTGTACACATTTATTAATTAAACGCCGAACAGTGAAAAGTTATTTACGTCGACAAAGTCACAAACACCGTCTAGTTTAAAATATAATTATCAAACCGAAAGTTATCCTCACAATTAAATTTATCGTCAATGAAGTTAATAAAGTCAAAAGCACCAAAGCCTAATCAAGATTGAAACCAGCTTCGTCTTAGTTAACGCAAACTTTGCTTAACTAGAGAACAAACCGACTGGGAGCCTTCAGTAACTTTGTCAAAGTACTTCTCTGTTGTAATCGCTAACTCTATGCCTCGTCTCCGCAGTGTCACAATTATTATATCTAATGCAGCGTCATTATTAAGATATCATTATAAAGAACACCGTATGAAATTATTTAGATTATTACGAAATAAATAGGAAATAAGAGATCCTACATATCCGCCTATAATTGTGTAGTTTGTTCTGTTTGGCCTTCACCGGGTTTTGGGACGAGCGTCTAAGGCACTCATAAAAAGTACGTCTATCTACACGTCTAATATAGATTTAGAAAATACAGTCTCTTTGAGGTCAATCACGTCAAACTACTAAGCATATCGGCGTAAGATTATGAAAATTCAATGCGGTATTTTCTTAGACGATTCACGGCTATTTATTTTTTGGATCCGATTGACTATTTGTCCTTTTTATAACGGTAAACAAAGCGGGCATGAATACTCTATTGATATTTATATACTGAATTACTATTAAAGTTAATGTGGGACATTCAATAACATTAATGTGTTACAAAGAGAACTAGAGAACCCCTCCAAGAAGGTACTTTCGATATAATGGTACTGGTTGAATATTAATTAGGTACTTTTTGATATTTTGGAGAAAAACAACTTCATAAATCAACGGGAATGAGTGTTTATTTAGTACCTTTATCAGGAGAGTAAAAATATCATTACTGAACGGTTATTTTCTATTATGTATATATTTAATCTTTGATTGCATTGTTGTTTAAGAGTGTAACACTCTAAAACTTAGAAGATCTGACCTTTAAGAGCAGCCGCCGGAACACACCTACAGTTGCTCGATGAAAAACTTTCCACACGACAATAGTTCCTAGACAAAAAAGGGCATTGGCAATCGTCTCAGTACTAAAGCTTAGGTTTGTTATAGAAATCTAACCTAGCCTAGACATTATCGCAACTCGGTGAATACAAAACAAACTTGCTGCATCGGAGTGTCAATAATATGTGCGGTGGAGCGTGAACAGCTGTCTCTGAAGAGGCAACGGTGCGGCGAGTTAAAATGATTGAAAACTGAGCTGACATGAAACGTGATCAAAGACGTTATATCTATAGAACATCTGTTCAGATGTCGAGAAATATATTGTAATTGTGGTCGTGTTGTAACACAAATCAACCTTTGTTGCGATAGAAGGTCAAAATGAGTCTGCTTATCACACTGTACACGTACGTTTAGGGTATTTTATACTCATACCACATAAGAAAATTATGCTGAAGCATCACATGAGATACACCCAAAAACAGAATAACAAATTGGTGTGAAATTATCCGATAATGTTGAATTTATAGGATCACAGTAAGTTACCATTTCGCTATAAGTTCAGGGTATGGTTACTTGCTAATTACAAGGGGTCTCTGTCGATATTGCTCCAAGGTGAATTGATGGTAATTGTTCGATTTATATTGGAAAGAAAAGGAAGGAATTGAATATACCATAGCTTAGTTAATAATACAATTTCCTGTAAAATGGTTGGAAATAATTGTTTCTAGAATCATATTGTTATTGATTAGTACGACGTTATTGGTGGGTTTTCGGTGTTTAATATTTAAGTGTTTAACCCCTCAACTGTCCAAAACTGTTGTTTAAGCTCCGTATAAAAGAATGTAGACCTCTTGAGGTACAGGTTAACATACTGTAAAACTTGAAAAATTATAATGTATTGTACAATCTTGATTTTTATGTACAATGTATTTTTTCATTTGTAGGATTTTTTTAACCATTAAATTTACGAGTACATTTTACGATGTCGTGAAACAGTTAAAAACATAATTTGCCATTTTGACATCTGGGTCTTAAAAATCAGCCAAGGGGTTAAGCAGCATTCTGGAAGAGGATGCAATAATGGCAATTTATATTGACATGATTTACATTTGGTCACTACCATTACATTACCAAGAATTAGCGGTAGCAATATATTTGACGGGATAAGCTATATCGCTGGGATTCTCAATAGAAGAGAATCATACTCTATCTGATCCTGAAAAGCGTAAACCCAAAATAAAGTCGTTGATAGATTCATCACCAACTACCTGATGCTACAAACATTTTACCATTATGTAATGCCCCACGTTGAATCAAATAAGACGCATAAAGGGATTTATCACTAAGTACCTAACGCTATAAACACTCTACCACCGTGTGAATTTCCACGTAGAATCAAAGAGTCGCACCAAAGGATGCGTTGCTTTTAAATTTGACCTTGTGGAATACTTCAAATTTACTCGGAGACAAGACCTTCATACAATATTTACGTGTTCAGTCTTAACACGTGTTCCACTTATCGTTGTAGTCTCTTGAGAATGCTCAGACGATTTAGGTTAACTCTTTATGGCGTTAGTATTTGAAGACATTCACATCAGATGTAGAGTGACGATCATGAATAGTGATGTGGTAAAAGGCACTATATACAGGTACTATATTTGTACAAAGTAAATAAAAATACCTTCCTACAAAAACATTACTTCAAAATAAAACATCTCGCCATCTATGAGATATATATAACAGTCGGTTCTACAATTTTCTACCAAAAAACTAATTTAAAGTGCCATCTGTTCGACACTGATGAAACTTACAATCAATAACAATAATCAACATTGACAATCATTTAATTTGTAATTAACAAATATTGAGGTCATTAATGTCAACTTTTTTTTTGTTTTAATTTTATAATACGTAGTGCACGTTTCCATAACAAATTAGTTGTATTTACCTTCAAAACATGAACCAAAAACAAATCCACACCGCAAATGCAGTATTTGCAAACTGTCAGTGCTCAAATCTAACCGTTCACAGCGATCGACTGGCGAAATCCGCTCAGTTCCCATAATTCAATCTCCAAATCGTTCGCTGAAATCACAATACATTTCGGTGCGCAAACATGGCGCCCAACGGATTCTGTTTATCGTGTCAAATTGAACGTTTTAAATCCAGTCGCGGCACAAACGGCTCGCAAATTCACTGTAGTGTTTCTAAAGGAAATCGTGTTTCTTTTTGAAATACGGAGAGTCGGAGTGATTACTTCAATTTAGAAAAGACCTTTCTCTATTTCATATGGCCAAATTAATAAATGAACTTTATATTATTGACTAGCTTCTGCCCGCGACTTCGTCAGCGTGGAATAGTTACTTTGGGCTAACACTTACACGCAGGCTTGGCTTCTCCATCATTGTGTTCAGTTCTTCACAGTACACATCTGCAGTAATGCTCACCCTGTTTGGTAAAAAGCTGTGATGAATCACACCGGCGCTAGACCACCAAACAGTGACCATCACTTTTTTAGGGGTAAGTTTTCGTTTAGGTGCTCATCCAGTATCTAACCAACATGCTGAGCGCTTGCGGTTATCAAACAGAATCCATTTTTCATCGCAGGTAACAATGCGGTTCAAAATTCCTTTATTTGTGTGTCTGTTGAGTAGTGCAAGGCACGTCTCGATGCGTACTTCGCGCTGGCGATCATTGAGTTCGTGAGGCACCCATTTGTCTAGCTTTTTTACCTTGCCAATTTGACGCAAATGGACCAATATTGTTTTGACGCTAACGTCGAAAGCTGCTGCTAATTCAGCCGTAGATTGTGTATCATCAGCTTCCACAATCGCCTTTAATTCGTCATTGTCATCCAAAGTCCTCTGACGACCGCGTCGTTCATTTTTCAGGTCGAAATTCCCAGAACGGAAGCGAGCAAACCAATTACAGGTCGTGCGTTGGTTTGTAGTGGTAGCTCCTTAAACGTCGTTGATATTGCGTGCCGCTTGTGCCACGTTGCTGCCACAATTCTTAGTCAAAGAAAAATTATTTCGATTTGAAATGGCCAGTACTGCAGAACGGCAATTTCATAGGTAAAGACCTATTATTTAAGACAAGCTCCCTCATATTCCTTTTCACTATCACAATATTTCCTTAGTTAAGGACTACCATACAATATAGTGTTGAAATTTTAATATTGTTAGTTGTTGCAATAATGATCACACCTCTTGCAATGACACAGAAAATAAATTATAATACTTTTCCTGGAAAACCTTTCAAAACTTTCCAACCCATCATAGATAGTGGATCTAAAGTGGCACACGTAACTAGGGAAGTTTGAACATCGCCAGCGATCTGTTTGAAACTTCGCGAAACTCATTTGTTACCACTTCTCGAAGAACGATCGACGCACAACTTAAAAGACTAAGTATTTCTTTGATAAATTGCCACGATTCCACTAGAATTCGCTCGGATTATCTATATACTACTAGGTTTACTAAAGAAGAAAATCAAACGAAATCTTCTCATTCCGGTACGGACATGTTTGAAAAGCTGCAAAACATTTGAAGAGTCGGATTTCTTAAAAGATTTCTTAAATACTAGAAACTGTGACTGCTTGTTCGTCCCATTTTTTAGACTCAGTAAAACCAGTAATAGTTTTATAGGCAATAGTGTTAGGGTTTACTACAAAATCCCAACGCATTTTACCGGTTTGTCGGATTGTAAGTTTAAGCGCCATGTTAAGCGGGTTTTGGTGTCAAAAGGCTATTATAGAGTGGATCAATATGTGAACGATAATAATGTATGGAATTGACTCCTCTCCTGTGCATCCACTAAAAGTGGTTGTAAGGTATATTTTAATATAGGCATGTTAAAAAATAATCTAGTTCGAGTTTCTTCCCGGTTCTTCGGTGGTAGTTATGATGGCTTTGAGGGGCTTCTTAGGGCCTAAACTGAATAAAGTATTTTTGATTTTATTGATATCATGAAATAAAATGGCAACTGAACTGTCAATATTTTTTAAGATCTCTCTACTGTCTTCTGTGGCGCTCACTCATTCACTTATTATATAGATAATTATTAACCCAAAAGTTTCACTTCTTCATAAGAATTTTCGAACAATTTCTTTCATACAAACCTTGTACTGATAACTACAAAAAAAGTATACGCGGAAGAAGTGCAGTTGTTATGATTTCATGCATTTACATACATTCGATGATATTTTTTTTATTAACATAGATTGAAAATATACAACATTGTTTTAGTAACAGTGGATCGAAAGACAAAGACCAACCAAATATCTACAGTTCATCGCCGATTACCGCTGTCATGTCACTCCGCAATCCTAAAGTGACTGAGTAACTACTAACAAATACTGTAATGTGGAAAAGCGACAAGTTACCTGTGACGTGTTAATTGGGTTATGGATATGTTAACTGATGGACATTGGACAGACATACTCTTTTATGTGTATAAGAACTTGAAACCTAATTTATATTGATGTATTGCTATTAATAGTAATAATGGCAAATGACTTATGTAAAACACCACAATTTAAATTATTTTTTTATTTTTCACTTTCATTACAAATTTTTCGTATTATCTCTTGTACTATTCTTCAAATTCATCTGTTTATGCACTTAAAGATCCAACTACTTCAAACTTACGCTATAAGTGACTCCAAAACCATCTCAGGTCCATTCCGTGAGTTCCTAAATACCTTTATACATAATAAGACGCAAAATAATGGCATACATTTCTGATAGCGAAAATAATGCGTAATTAATAAGTCAATTACTTGTCAGATGTTCGATAATGCTCCCCTAGAAGAACTCACTCCTATTCTGAATACGGTATTCGAGGAAATAATGAAATTTATTTACGCTTTGTCCTGAATATTTAATGTCAGTTTACGTAAGAACGAATTAGTGTTCGAATTACGTACGTATATGATCTTGAAAGGGGTCGTACGGAGGGCATAACAAGGTAATCCCTCGCAATGTCAAAGTTACATGGGGAGTGCCTTCCGAGAAATTAGATTTAAATCAAGGACTATGTCTTTAATATCGTCGGTATTTGGAGATTATTGTGGGGATAAGAGCATTTCTTTCAGCCCTTTGGCGGATCACTTTATGAGAGTTTATCTTATTGGGTATTGAAATATTTTCCTATTTCTCATTGGCTTATGATATCGTTTATATCGAGACGACATGATTTATATTTCGGTCGATCAAGACGATTACAATATAACTATCACTTCATACTATAAAATATAGCCCTGTGCCACGTCTGTCTGTCTATTCGGGATAAACACAAAAATTAATGAACGGATTTTCATCAGTAGACAAAGTGATTCATGAGGAAGGGTTAGGTATATAATTTATCAAGGTTTTTTTATTATCGGGGCGGGGTAACGTCCGCCGGGCCCGCTAGTTAATAATGACAGCGAATTAGCTACCTTAAATAGCAGATACATTAAATTATATGTATTGTCATGATTTCTATTTATGTAAATAATTTTAATGATTTAATATGGCCTTTATAATATTTTTAACTATTACACTGTTAAATTTTTGCATATAAAAGGCAAGACGTCGTCAATAGGGAGGCAGTTGTATGTCAGAGTTATTATAAGGCGAAGCTCTGCTCGGATAAATAGTCGCAGTGCATACAGTGTTAGTGTTAATTGGTTCTCCTGACTGACCGAATATACGTTATTCATTACAGTATATTTACGACACACCTACAGAGATATGAATGGATTGATGATTCATTCAATTCAATTCATTACAAAAACGAGCAGTTCGAGCAATTTATAATATGAGGCCTCGCGAATCATTAAAGACTAAGTTTCAGGAATTCGGTATCTTAACTCTGCCCTCCCAATATATTCTAGATAATTTAATGTATGTCCGCAAAAATTCAGATATGTTGGATCTAGTAAAAGACCAGCATAATTTAAATACTAGAAACAGCAACAAATTGGTCATTCCATGCTTCAGGCTCACTAAATCCAAAAACAGTTTTTTAGGTAATAGTGTTAAGTTTTATAATAAAGTCCCAAAACACATTACCGATTTGCCTGATAGTGAGTTCAAGAACCATGTCAAGCGGGTTTTAATATCTAAAGGCTATTATAGGGTGGATCAATACGTGAATGATTGTGACGTCTGGAAATGACGCCCCTCTCTGTGCATCCACTAATAACGAATGTGAATATTTATATTACTATAGAAATATATGACATGAAAAAATAAACCAGATCGAGTTTCTTGCCGGTTCTTCTCGATGACTGTGCTGTTTTCCGAACCGGTAGTAGCTTTGACGTTCATAAGCGCCTTCTCAGGGCCTAAATTGAATAAAGGATATTTTGATTTTGATTTTGATTTTTTTGATTCTAGTATGTGTATGTGTAATCGCTAGCCTCCTTTTAAAGCATCCAGCCAGTAGTAAGCAGCCAATAATAATAAAGTATTGCTAGAATTGGCCACTAACTAAATCAATAATATATTAGTATAGTTGTCAACAACAAACTAGTAGACCGCCAAAACTATAAATGGCCTGATCTATAGGAAGCTTCCAATAAACACACCGATATATGTGATTATAAAGGATAAAGGACTCGATGGAATTGACGTTTCCTTTGTAAGAGCTTGAAATTAGTCAGAAGGTAAAATACTATATTATTCTGATAAACAAATAAATAGATAGTGTTATATGTTGAAGTTATAGGTTTTTTACTGGGCTGCATTGCTTGTAGAACCTAAACAAAAACCAAAAACCCGTAATAGAAACTCGCTTCAGTGTAATATATTTTGGATCAAGCTAAGTAAGGTAATTGTTTGATGTTTGATATTTTTGCAGGCTTAAGGCCCAGCATCAAACTGTCAAATTTAGAAATAATTTAATTTTTTTGTTCTATCCTTTGTTCACTATTAAGTTCGTGGCAATTTTTTTCCAAAATTTGATAAAAGATAAAACGTGTATGCAGTCAGTCCATTAGATGTAAGGTTCCTAAAACTAGTAGTAATTTATAACCAACTACAAATAAGGTTACAGTTATCTGAGAGAGCTAAGCTGTAAAGCACCGTGTGAGATTGTTGTCTATAACAACCTTAAGAGCGAAACGTAAAACAAGATCAATGGTGCTTTAGATGGAAAAATTAAGCGAGAAATTACCACATAAGCGTTTTGTATTGTTTATTTATCACTATCGTCTGTAAAAGAACCCAGTGCAGTGCCGTAGGCTTCTTCTCGCAGGAGGTATGTTCATAATCACTACGTGAGCCTACGACATATTGGTGATTTCGAAGTTTGAGAAATACAAGTACTACAAGAACACATCTCGGGTTTATCTTTCCTTACAAGTTTTTCTCTACCATCAGCTGATAGTGTAACCAATTTGTAAGGTATATCATAGGCATATATATAAAAAATTGTGGGTAGTTTATATACTTTCGTGATTTTGACACCTTGGTAATAATGTACATAGCAACCTTGAATATACTTGTAAATACAAAACCTTTATAATTTAATAATTTATAGGGTTTCCATATCGACAGACGGGCTTAACTGTTCGTTTGGGTCGAGTGGATAACAAGGGAGGCGTAGTATTTGAAGCATCAGCTTCTATTCTTGCCTTACTTGTACTACTCGTCGGACAAGGTGTTTGAATTTCATTTCAGTACTTAACCTGATCAATATGTCTCTAAATAGGTTGACCGTTTAGATTAACAAATATACGCGAATTAAGAAAAATTCATTGGTACATGCTGGCGTTCGAATGTGCGGACAATACGACTTATGCCTAATAAGTCTATTACCGTATGCAATCACTAAATATAATACATTTTCGTACCGACGTATATACTCGACAACTTACGGACCAATAAGTTAATTTTAATAACATCTATAGTGATTAAACATCCAAAAATTTGGGCGCTGTATATGATATAGCTTGTAATTATGTTGCTATTTTGTTAACAAATAAATATTTTTATTACAGCTGAATGTGCACCAACACTAGCTCCATGGAAACCAACAAACGAAGCAACAACGATACAAATAGAAGAACGTACCAATAATGCAATACACATTGTATACGACATTAATGATATAGTCCATTTCGAAGACAACGATATAGTCATGCGAGACGCTAAAGCAAATTCCCATGATAACAATAAACTTGACAATACTGTTGGACAGTTAAACCATTTTGACGGTGTACCAAAAGCACAGGATAAAAATGTTAATGTAAATACTACGGTAGCGAGTTCTGATGTGAATGGAGTTAAAAGTAATAATGATTCGGTCAAGGAGGATAAAGAAGCTTGTGAATGTCAACACGGCGGTGGTTGTGTTAATAAAGTGTGCTTGTGTCCTTTAGGATATGCTGGCGATAAGTGCGAAATTACTCTTGATTTAAAGGTGAGTGAGATATATAGTTTGAACTTTATTTCTTTACGTTTAGAATCGTATTTTAATTGCCTATATGATTTTTATACGTTACGAAGGTGTATGTATGTGTATTTAATTTGCTTCAAGTTTCTGAAAGTGTTTTTTAGAGTTCCAAGGATGAAAATTCGTATTTTTTTGCATAGTCCCCTAATGTTCCTTATAAAATTAAGCAAATTAAGTCATTGTATTTCTATGTTTGTTTTAGTCATATTATTTAGTGTGGGAGCGAAATGACTAGTCCAAAAACTTATTGCAGATTTTCTGGAATCCTAAAAACATTGATAAAAATATAATCTGAAATAAAATTAAAACGAATAAGAATCAATTTTTATGAACCACACTATATTGTCTAGGAACGTATAACAACAAGAAAATTTTAATAAAAAAAAAACACCTTTAAAATGCTTATTCTAATAATTGGCCAGAACGGCTTACTTAGGTAAATACTTACCACTTACTCTTGGATTTTCATAAGCATACCAGGACTTCAATCAATAGTGGTTGTGATGTAGTCCGGTGAAGCTGTTAAGACCTTGCATGGTCAATAGCGTGGTCAGTTCGAAAAAAAAAAGAAAAGAAATAGTTGTTGTAACATTAGCCGTTGAATATATTTACTATTCAGTTTAGAGAAGTTTTCAGGTTATCTTCTAAATCCAAGGTCCAAAACTAATTAAATATGCCAATTATATGGAACCTCCTCAAAAAAACTCCTTTCCCATAAAAAGTAATTTTTCAAATCGGTTATATACGTACATATGACGAGGCATGAAGAGGCACTTTCGCAGGCCGGCATGACAGCGGCGACCGGCGATGGATAGTATGTTATTCGGTGGTCGCCATTGTTTTTGGATTGTACTGTGCTTACCATACCATGTGCTTGCATAGTGCAGTCATTAGCTACAATTATAAAGCAACGAACATAAAACAAAATAAAACCGCGCTATGAACCTCCTCATTTTTTAATTTGGTTAATTTAAGATTCATGCAGCCATTTTTTTTAAACTGGTTCTGCAAAATGACTTCCGTGTACCGTATGGCAAGTACAGTAAAGTTGATAAATATCGCCGACTGTTAGTGTTAAATGGCAACGGCAGTCGTCACTATCACGCCGACCTGCAAAAGTGCCTTTTCACGCGTCGTTTGAAGGACCCCATATGAGGACGGGAACGGGAACTTTACAGTGCGACAAAGAAAAGAGCTAACGAACTTCTTCGTTAGACGCGTACACGCCCGTGTAGTTCTGTAGTGGATATGAGAAGGTGGGATGAGGTTCTAGTATGTAGTTTTTTGTTTTATAGTAGCACGGTAAAATGACTGCACTGAGCCTGATGGTAAGCACAAACGCGATCTCAAATGATTAGTGCAATAGCGTAATAGTGCCTATCTTTAAGAGTAAGGATGATGTGGACGAGTAGGGAGTAGTAGAGAGTAAGGATGAGTAAGGACTGTAACAATTATCGAGGAATAAAGCTCATGTCACACAGTCTGAAGATTTAGGAAAGAGTGATAGCGAGACGAATAAGAGATGAGATTGAAGTGACTCAGAATTAATTTGGTTTGACAACAGACACCATTTTCGCACTTCGATAACTGTGCGAAAAATAGTCATGTACATAAGAATTGTCATATGGTGTTTGTTGAGATGAGAAGGCATATGATCAAGTCTCCCGAAATGTTTTATGGTGGGTTCTGAAAAAGAAAAGAGTGCCTGGTAAGTACCTACAATTTATTCTTTTTTTTTATAGTAGCACGGCAAAATGACTGCACTGTGCCTGACGGTAAGCACAGAACAATCCAAAAACAATGGCGACCACCGAGTGACACAAAATCCATCGTCATTCGCCGCTGTCATGGCTGCCCGCAAAAAGCTGGAGTTACAGTATTATAGATAACGTAATGGCAAGGCATCCATCGAATAGCGTGCTAACACCTTCATGGTGATTGTTCAAATGATGTTGGAGTACATCGGTCTCGGACAATATGAACATTCATTTTTATATATTTAGAAATAGGGTCGAATACTTTGCATTTTTTTGTTCAATGAACATAAATCTCTCTTTATAACGTGGTAAGTGAAAGTTATTTTAACGAATGAAGCGAGCGTTTCCTTTTATTCAGTTTTCACGTTTTTCGTTCGGTAACTTTTTCTGCAGAATTAACGTTATTTTAACAAGCCCCTAACGTAAGTTTGGAGTTGGCAGCGATTCGATTGCATTTTTCATTTAATTGCTGAAAGTTTGCACTTGTTTTAATTGCGTTTTTTTTCCTTTATTTGCAAGTAACTGTGTGGATAAATTAAATTCGTGACCATACCTTCAAGTGTTTTCTTTTTAAGTAAAACTTCTTTGAGACGGTGTGCATTGGATTTTATTAAATGAATATGTGCACCGAAAAGATATAGCTATAAATGTATATATAGGTTTTTAGGTGAATTAAAGAGATAATACATTCTTAATGTACTCAAAATATATACAAAGAGAGAGAGAGAAAGAGAAACGTTCAAATCGCACTTTATTTTTTCTTAGATCGTAGTGACTATCGCGCAGTTTTAAAAATTATTCTATGTTGTGTATTATTGTGTTATATATTAAAATAATACCGAAAACTAATATTTGTCACCTCCGTAGTGTACTCATTTCTTCTATTCTTCATTCTCTTAAAAAATAATAATATAATAAATAATTAATAATAAATCAGAATACTTTCACTTCTACTGTGTGTAGAAGAAAATGATTTATAAGGTTACCCTATAGTTATGCTTAGAATCTATACTGCTCTGTGGTTATGATTATCTTATTTATTTATCTCTTTTATTCGTTTCGATTTTGAGAATAGAACTGTATTTGGTTACTATGTACGGTGCTCATTTATATTTAATAAATATGATGGGTGGAAATCTTTAAAAAGTAATTAAATTTTAATTTATAACATCGATAACACTTTAAAAAGAAGAATGAAGCTTCGAATCGCGCTATTTTCAGAACGTGTTTGTTTGTATCTAAGCTATAGAGATTTTAATATATGCACACTCTCCCACGCATCTATGAGTCACCACGTTAACTTCTTTGTTACTACTAGTTTGTGACGTCTGGAGATAATTTTAGAACGATGTACATTTTTTCTTTTGTGTTTGGAATAGCGCATTTTTTGCAAACAATGCAGTTAACAGACAAAGGGAGCTCCTAAACTATAAAAATATTCTTTTGCGGGACAAACAGATATATGTCCTGTATAAGGTACAACATTCAGTGTCGTGACAACAGGGATGGCCTTTTAAAGCATTACGCTGATATTACGCTGAGTTATCAATTTGCTGACTTTAGGATTTTCATTCCAGGTGCCGCGATTCAATGGATCTTCATATCTTCGTTTGCCTGGGCTTGGGAATTCTGCTCAATCGTGGCTTGATATACAGGTAATTACTATTCAATTAAGAATGATATATATTATATAGTTATATATGTGTATAATGTATGAATTAGTGCACTAAATTAATTTTGTTTTCTAAAATTCGATATATAACATTTTATAAATTTTAGGACTCACTCCACGTCATTACTGACAATAAAGAGCAGTAATTTGCTTTTTCAAACGTAATTATTGATTTGTGTGAAGCTTCATGAGCGGACAAACGTCAAAACGGCCATTATAACGTGCAGCTATTATAAGCAATGATATAATTACATAGTATAAAACAAAGTCCCATACCGCGTCTGTCTGTCTGTCTGTTCGCGGTAAACTCAAAAACTACTGAACGGATTTTCTTGCGGTTTTCACCCGTAGATGAAGTGATTCATGAGGAAGGTTTTAGTATATAACTTGTCAAGGGTCTGCCGGGCCCGCAAGTTATTAATAAAAAGCTGAAATACGTTACATAAATGATATTTTGACAAAACAAATGGCACGGTAACGCACACATACATAAAGTAATACTGTAACGCCACACTTTAGATAAAATGTGGAAGTAAGATGTCATATTCTCAATATCGGTGGCGAAAAAGAGATAGTTATGTGTTGCTCAGATACGGGATAATTGTCGGGGCAGCCGTGAAAAATAAGTTAGTTAGCTAATTTTTCAGTTTAGCGTCGTCGAAGCGCTTATGTATCTACAGCATTTTAGTTAGAATATCATTCATTATAAGTACATACATATCCCTTGGTAATAGTACTTTTTGGTATATTATAGGTATCTTATGCCGTTGATAAAAAACTTGAGCAGCACTACCGTTCCGGTTAAAAACGGAGTTCTTGAAGATTATGGTTTGCTTAATATATTGCCATTTATATGTAACAGAAAACTAGCCAACTTTAGACTATTCCCGAGGACTGCACTTTCTGTTTTTTTTTTCAGGATTCCTGGGTTCAGAGTTTTCTCAGTAATAATAATATAATATTAAATACAATAAACCAATATAATAATATAAAATATGAAAACTATAATGGAAAAGTAAATGCAAATAAAAAAAATCGTATAATAAATTGTATTATAATTGGTCAACTAGTTGAAGCGTGAAAGCGTAACAAACAAATAAACAAACTTTTCGTAATTATAGTATTAGTTGGGATAGTATGATAAACTGTCATATTGAACAGACTACTTCTAAAATAAAGTTGACATTACCGTCTGGATCTCTCGCTTTGGACTCGGTAAACACAAAGTGGGAAATATGAATTTTCTGCGTATTTTATAAGGAAACTTTCAAAGCGCTCCTTAAAAGCTTTTATAGACGAAAAAAAATTGAGTGATATAAAAAAATTGCTGAAGTTACGCTAGTAAATTAATATGGCAACGTCGTTCACGAGTCTCAGGTGGTTTTGTAATAAGCCCGGTTATACTTTTATTAATTCGTCTGCTGTCTTTGGAAACGAATTTGCCAATGTCAGGGGAAATCATTTTTTTTTTGGTAACTAATCTTCGAGATAATTACTGCTATTATCGAGTTACATTATACATTTAAAGTAAACATTAAAATTAAAAAAATTAAAAAAAATCATGAAAATCATAATAATTTTCCCTGAAAAATTAAAAAAAAATTTGCCATCACTGGACGCCTGGCAGATGTGAAACACATGTGTAACGTAGTAAACAACACTGTATCCAGTATAGGTATGCGAGCTCAGTGCGGCAAAAGAGATTGTGCACAGTCGCTTGCGCATGGCACCGCGTCGCCACATCTCACACACTCGCCACGCCAACACTCAGGCTTACCCTCGCTTATAGATTTCACATCAATAAGCAAATATTTACACGAGTTCAAGTTTCACCTCAAATAACTTTTAAAGGCGTGCCTTACAACTATAAGAGAGATTTTTTGGTATTCCGGTGAAGTTTGCTAGGTCAATAGCGGAGTCAGTTCGAAAAAAAAAGTTTTTTTGTAAGGCGTTCAATTTTATATAAAAATATGTATTTCTCATTGCTGTAAACCATTTCGTCGAAGAAAAAGAAAATTAATTATAAAAAGTTACGAATTCCAATTTAATTTAAATAGTATATATGAACTTAATACATTGAGATGACTTTATTAGTCACTGTTTTGTAAATCAGGATCCACGCGGAAGAAGTCGCGGAAGAAGTTTGTAATGGTGGTAGAGCCACGCTGAAACTATTACTGGTTTCAGCATGAATGGGCCGGCTCGCCCGAGGTAGTACCACCCTCTCATAGAAAACTGACGTGAAGTAACAGTGCTCGCATTGTTGCGTTTCGTTCGGTCAGTGAGAGCGCCGGAGGCCCACCTCCCCTCTCCTCTCTCCTCTCCCTCTCCCTCCGTTAACCCTTCCCCCAAAAGGGAGGCAACGCACTTGCGACTCCTCTGGTGTTGTTAGTGTCCATGGACGGTGGTGATTACTTAACATCAGGTGACCCACCAGTTCGTTTGTCACCTATGATTTTAAAAAAAAGTCGCGGGCACAGCTTGTAATTTATAAAGATATGTGTACACACGATCTGTTGTCTTGTTTTCAGATAACGTTAAAGCCGACAAGCGGCGATGGGCTGGTACTGTACAACTCGGAGCACTCGAGTGGTGACGGGGACTTCATTTCCCTCCATCTGAGGGACTACTTTATAGAGTTCGCTTTTGATCTCGGCTCTGGCATCGCTTTAGTCAGGTAATCTACCATTTTGTGACATTAAAGATAGTATTTGTAATCTAGCGTTTAGGTTTAAATTCGAAGCAACTTTATAGATGTGAAAGTCTTGTAGTAGATTATTATTGCCATTGTACTAATATTATAAGTTTCTTGCGATCATTTTTTTTTTATATCATAGGAGACAAACGAACAGGTGAGTCATCAGGTGACTTCCACTTGTATTTGTGTGCACTTCTATGATCTGTGTTGAACTAGTGAGTGAACAATTTCCAGTATCACTTTATCGGCAGCGTGCTCAAGGGCTCTGGGGATCGAACCTAGACTTGGACCACTGTTGAGCTGGGTCACGATGAGTGTGGGGGAGCGACATCTACCGCCAAATCGCGGTGGTGTCATCCATGGTTGAAAACAACATGAGTCCACAGCATGGTGGTGGGGCTTTTTCTAAGCCCTCCTAGTTATCTACTACCCTCAAGATGGAAATATATAGCCAACCATGGTGTATTCCGGTTTCTGTATTTGACAGTTAGACCCCTGTCCCCTAGGTATATCGTGTTTACCATGTGTGAACCACGCGTGTGAACGTGCGAATGTGCGTGTGAACCATCGTCATTTGATATCAGATAACATTGTTGCCAAGCGCTAAAACCCATATATGTATAACAAAGAAATAACTAGTCATAGACAACATTTTTTTTAATATCATAGTAGGCCAACGAATATACAGGTCACCTGATGTGAAGTGATCCCCACCGTCCATAGACACTTGCAACACCAGAGGAGTCGCGAGTGCGTTGCAAGCCTGTGTTTGGGAGAAGGGGGAGTGGGGAAGAGATGAGGGGAGGGAAGATGGGTATCCGGCGTTCTCACTGACCAAACGAAACGCAACAATGCAAGCACTGTTTCGTTCCATTTTTCCACAATTTGTTTAGTTCCATCTATATGTATGTGTGTATAGGTATATGTACAATATATATATATATACATATACATGTATTGATTTTCTACAAATATTTAATTTATTATGGGTTTACATCATTGCCATATAAAAACCAAGACACACAATCTTGAATAAAAGTAGCGCTCAAAACCGTCCACAAATACTCCCCAATATACATAGGTATTTTTTATTATTTATTTGTATGTCATAGCCGGCAAATGAACACGTGGGTCACTTGATATTAAGTGATCACCACCGTCCATATACACTAACAACACCGGAGAGTCGAAAGTGCGAAGTCAGCCTGTATTTGAGGGAAAGGCAGGGAGAAGGAGAGGAGAAAGGAGGGGAAGGCAGGTGGGCCTCCAGCACTCTCACTGCCCGAACGAAACACAACAATGCAAGCACTGTTACTTCACGTCGGTTTTCTATGGTACTACCCCGGGCGAGCCGACCCATTCATGCTGAAACCAATAATAACTTCGGCGTGGTTCTACCACCTACGTAATGGTTATAGTTATGCGATAAACTTATGATTTTGCAAATTCAACCTTATGTGAATTATTTTTTTACAAGGATGCAAGCGGCGCTAGACTCTTTGAAATGAGTGAATAATTCAAAATTAGGGCACTCATTTTTGTGTGCCGGCTGTGAGACATTACATATTGGGTTTTTGTTTTTTGTGTTCATTGATAATACGAAACGGAACTCTCCCTTTCTTTCTATCTTCACTATCGTTGTATCTCGCTTTCAAGTTCCGTTCGAGTCGCTCGATCACACGTTTTCGTAACGCTCCCGTGACGCATTCGCCAGTTTACTCCCCAAGTCAAGTGTGCGTAAAGAGGTATTACTTCGATATGCTTAAAAGTTAGTGGGATAATAATGTTCAGGTCAGCGTATCCGTTGGGGCGGGAGGAGTGGCACCGCGTGTCGGTGAGCAGGTCGGGGCGGCGCGGCACTCTGTCCGTACGGGGAGCTCGTGCCGTGACGTCATCGCGCTCGGTGACGTCACGCGGGGCCGCGCGCCGCCTCGCGCTGCACCAGCCGCTGCTGCTGGGCGGCGCGCCGCACCCGCTCCCGTCACGTCTCGCCCTAAAGACATCTTTCAGCGGGTGCATTGGACAGGTACCTCCCCCCTCATATTCCCCCAAACATCCCCCAAAGTCTAATGAGAAATAGTGGGAGTTTTGGTGCAATCTTAGACTGCCGTATAATGGATTCATATCAAATCAAATCACACTTATTCACACACTTTATTCTATTTAGGCCGTAAGAAGGCGCTTATGAACGTCAAAACTACCACCGGTTCGGACAAACAACCCAGTCATCGAGAAGAATCGGCAAGAAACTCGGTCTGGTTTATCCTTTTAACAAATATATATAATATTTAGTTTATATTAGATACATGTCACATGAGTCAATTCCAGACATCACCATCGTTCACATATTGATCCACTCTATAATAGCCTTTTGACACCAAAACCCGCTTCACATGGCGCTTAAATTCGCAATCCGGCAAATCGGTAATATCCTTTGGGACTTTGTTGTAAAATCTAACACTATTTCCCAAAAAACTATTACTGGTTTTACTAAGTCTAAAACATGAGACAACCAGTTTGTCATAGTTTCTAGTATAAAGCGGCTAGTATAAATAAAGACTCTTACAGTCAGTCTTACAGAGAATCTTGTATTTTTTGGCCCTTTATCTTAGAATATTAAAATAACGAACATTAACAATTGACCGATCATCACTGCAACAATTATATACATAGTTTTTTTTTAATACGGATTCTCTACGGGTTTAAATGATATCAGTTGCTTTCGATAAAAACGTAAAGTGGTACACTAGATCACAGTCTGGAGGAACATTCCTCAATAAACGAGTTATGTATTGACCAACATTCCTGTTACTAAGAAATTTATTTTTCTTTTTACTTATATTCTCCGTTTAGCTTGCGGTCAGTTTACTTAGTGTTTATAGATTCTGCTCAGCTCCTTTAGGTTGTAGCATGAAATTATACAGTCTAGAATTCACTTCTATCAGAAATATTTTTTTTTCATTCATATTTCGACAGCAATTTTGGATTTTGATTTTATACCGTATGTTTACGGTATCTGTGTTAAATTTGAAAGCATAATTTAAAACTTGATATGTTTTTGCATTTCAGCTCGTAATCAATGATGAGGAGTTGTCGATAGTATCTTCAGCACTCGGAGGCCTAAATGTGGACAACTGCGACGGACCTAATAATAATACTTGCACGTGAGTATATGTTTCTTTTCCTTTATTGACAAAGTGTCTGTAGTTGTTATTAGATTAGCCTGTTAAACATTCTACCAATTGTTCCCACTTTAGCTAATGAAATGGTTTGTATACACGGCTACTGCAAAACTGTTGGAAATTTGTAGAATTGTTTTGAAATTTCGCACGGATAATCTTATTCATTGTATTGTATTGTCCCTTCAATAGAATATCTGTTTTTCCTCTTCATTTTATTTTTGGGAACCAATATTTTAAGTAACTATTGTCATTGTCGAGTAGGTAATTAATAATATAACAAGTGTCTTGCGGTAATTTCATTTTTAATGTGGTGGGCTCCCATATTGGAATTTCCCATGGAGTTTTTCTGTCATGTCAGAATTCATGCTCCGTGATATTATTTCCCATTCACTTAGGGCTTTGTGGGCTGACGCTCGCTGTGCCGCCAAAGTGCGTTTTTGGCGCTCGCCGGCTCCCTGTCCTGGGAACAGGAGGCGCGGATGGAGGAAACGAATTGGGGAATCAGAGATTCCCAGGGAGATAGAAGTACAGAGGGGGGAAGGAAGGGGGAGGCGCTACGACGATGTAGGCAGGATCTGGCGGATGCGCTTTTCGGCAGATATACTGTCCTAGCCGTCATCTCGATCCAACTGGGGTGGTGCAGTCGAGAGAGGGTCCCCCTAATCGACTGGGGCAGGTACTCACCGAGCATGGTTGTTTGCGATGGTACCAGCACCAGATCAGCGAGCCCACCACAACATGTCATGATTGCGGCACTGACAGAGATACTACGCAACATTCTATCTAAGCCCGTCTCCTCATTGCACTGGCCTGGCTGGCGAGGGGAGGCAGCTGGTACCCAGTATGTCTCCCTATTTGGACCGCTGGGAAGATTCAAGGTTCATACCTTAAACGGTCCCTTGCCGCGCCAAGTAAAACGACAGTCGGTACTCCGTGGGGTTTTAGTGAATACGAACCTGATACTACCTACACTTTCCCGTGGGAGGATAGTGTGTTCATGAAGATTTCCCCATGTTAAAAAAAAGAAATACACAAAATTACGAATAAAATATACAAGCCACTAAATGATGTTCCAAGATCCCTGCTATGATTTTTTTTTTATTGAAACGTTATTTTATATAATATACCCTTTTTTATGTTATTATATTCAAAATGCCATTATAATGTACCACACGTATTATTTTACAGCGACAAGAATCAATGTAAAGAAGTGTTACCTCCGATTACATATGTTGAGAATATAACGGATAATGAAATCCACCATAACATTGTACCAAAGAAGGGTTTCAAACCGAAATACAAGAAGAAAATCAAGAAACACATCCAACACGCATACGTTGAGAAGTTTAAAAAACGGAAATATTTCATCAGTAAGAAACATCGAATACATAACGAAGTGGACCGACATATTATAGGTGAGTAGTTTTGTCAGCCATATTGTTTTTGGAATATTTTTTGTAGTGATTTTCAAATCTTGGAGAAGTGTCCTTTCAGCCTAACATATTATATAGTTACGAATGTTCAAATATCGCCCTAACGAGACTGTGTTTCTCTTATTAGAATAGTTTTCTTACGGCATTCTGTTGTGGGGGACAGCAGCTGAGATAGACACCATATTTTAATTACAAAAACAGGCAGTTCGAGCAATATATTATATGGGACCTCCCGAATCATTAAATACCAAGTTCAAGGAATACGATATCTTAACTCTGCCCTCCCAATACATTCTTGATAATTTCATGTATGTCCGTAAGAACCTTGAAACCTCGTAAAAAAAAACCGGCATAATCGAAATACTAGAAACTGTGACAAACCGCTTGTCCCACGTTTCAAACTTAGTAAAACCAGTAATAGTTTTTTGGGAAATAGCGTTAGATTTTACAACAAAGTCCCAAAGGATATTACCGATTTGCCGGATTGCGAATTTAAGCGCCATGTCAAGCGGGTCTTAGTGTCAAAAGGCAAGAGACAATAGAGTGAATCAATATGTGAACGATGGTGATGTCTGGAATTGACTCATCTCTGTGCATCCATTAAAAACGTTTGTGACATTTACTATTATATAGGATATAATATTATATATATTTGTTAAAAAGATAAACCAGATCGTGTTTCTTGCCGGTTTTTCTCGATGACTGTGTTGTTTGTCCGAACCGGTGGTAGTTTTGACGTCCATAAGCGCCTTCTTATGGCCTAAATTGAATAAAGTGTTTTTGATTTGATTTGATTTAGCGTTTTGGGCAACCAATCTTCTTACATGTATCGGTATTTTCCTACATCTTTTTAATGATATAGTTAAAGTTGGAAAGGTTTATCAACTGTAATCTTTATATAACTTTGTTTTGAAGTGAAACTTGTAACGCGACTTCCAACAAGGTTGCGTTAAACGTTTAACGCTACCATGGAGGGGGTATGAAAGCACTGTTGCGTTAAACGTTCAACGCTCCTGGGGAGGGGGAATAGAAAGAGACAGAGCGAGAAAAATAATCAAACATTTCGTATCTTACTTTAGTTATCATAATCCTTTGTATATGTTATAGATTTGAATATTACTCCACTCGAAAATGATAATTAAAAGATGCGATCAATTGTTAATTGTAAGCAATGATTGTAAATGTTATAGATTTGGATATTTCTCCACTCGAAAATGATAATTAAAAGATGCGATCAATTGTTAATTGTAAGCAATGTTAATAAAGTTTGTCTTAAAGAAATACCCCTTCCTATTTTCATTTCCACATTTTCACTTCTTTTACTTCTTCCACGCGGAGGGACTCCCCGCACTACTTTATTATTTTTATTTGTTAAACTCTTCTGATATACGGTAATTTAATTAACGATTCAAAATAAATGAAAGATTTCTTCAGCAATGCTTTGTGTTTCATAGTTTTTTCTTATTATAATTCTTAATGCAGAAATATTAGTCACTTTCAGTGCTATGTTCTTCGATCAACAATAACTAGATATCTGGTCGGTGCGAAAATACGTCTCGGTAAATAACAGCTCACTTGAAATGTGAGCTTTTATTTTGTTTACTTTATTTGAAACACAGCCAATGCAAGCACGTTTCACAATGCCGCAATATATTCAAAAGATGCAAAAATAATACCCGAAAAAGCAATTTAACGGCCGGGGTATCTTACTTTCCCTAAATGCATGTTGAATAAGTTATATTTTAAGCTTTACACTAACAAATAATATCAAATTTTGAAGAAAATTACGGATTTAAACCTGTGGTATAAATGTTTGGCCAAGGCTCGCCAACCACGCACAAACACGCACAATAACGGGAAAAAGTACTAGATTAATTGCGTGTTAAGGTTGAATTCACACTAAATGTTGTTTATGTTATCCTTCCATTTGTGACGGGAGTTATTTATTGCTTTACTCGTTTTATCGTAAGTATTAGATAATATTTTGAACATTTGTGACTTTATTACTAGGTGTAATAGTTGTAATTAGATTGAACTTAAAACTGTTTTAAAACTTTTTTTCTCTCTTTCTTAGTAAACAAATAGCTACATAAATATATACTTACGCGGATCGATTTTGTACATGATCCTTTATCTAGTTATTGTTGATCGAAGGTTTTGTTTTAATGTGGATTACAATAAAAATCATATAATATTGTCGAAGAACTTAAAATTACTAAAATATAGGATGTTATTTGAAGAGAGATTTGAAGATGAGTCTATTTACTGGTTAAGATTTTACAACCTTAACTATTCAACAGATCGTCATGAGATTTTGCATCCATATTGTTAGGGATGTTGTGCTGACCCTACTTAAGTGGGATAAGGGTAATGATGATGATGATGATGATTGTTAGGGATACAGAAAACGGTATATATAAATCGATCTCTAATATCTACGGGAATGATTTATTCAGCTTGTACTTGCTTAGAGCAAAACTCTTGAGATCCCTCAGTACAAATCTATATTACTTTAAAACTGCTTCACAATAATTGCCATACGATTATGGAGTACCCTCTTCGACTTCAAGATATTGAAACCATCAGTAACTTTAAAATCCAACTACACCGATATTTATTCGAGAAAGAAGACACAGACAGTGATTTTAAGATCTGTATTTATAATTAACTCCTACTTATATATTTTCATTATTATTTTTATTATCACTACCTTGAAGAGTTGTTTAACCAGATCCCATCTTCTACTTTCCACTACAGAACTACACGGGCGGGTACGCGTCTCCACAGATTCACAGTAGCAACCATCCCGGCAAGAACGAAGAAGTTCGAAAATTCATATCTTTGTCGTACTGTGAAGATGTGGAATAACCTCCCAGCCAGTGTGTTCCCTTCCTCTTATGACATGGGGTCTTTCAAACGAGGCGTGAAGAGGCACATGTGCAGGTCGGCATGATAGCGACGACTGCCGTTGTTATTTAACACCGACGGTCACCGTTACTTATGGACTGTACTGTACTTTCCATCAGGTACCGTACAGTCACTTTGCCGAACCAGTTTAAAAAAAATAAAAAAAATATTATGAAACAAAGTCCTTTGTCGCGTGTCTGCAGTCTTCCTTCATTCATTCTTTATGTTAGTAAACGAGGAATGAAACGTCACGGTGCATATGTTACAGGGCGGACAGAGAGTCCGGAGTACGACGGGCAGACGTACATGCAAGTGAAGTATATAGACGATAGCGAGGTGAACTGGGGCGACACCAACACGTACCCGAGCTTCTCCGGCATCGACAGCTTCATACACATCGATGATGAAGACACCATGCAACGGTAATTGCAGTACTTAATGCGCGAGTTAACTGGTAAAAATCGTCACGTAAGAAAAAAGCGTTACGCCCTTTCCATGTGACTTTATCTTTGCGTGTGCGACGACTATTATGCGTTGCCGTTTGTGCTCACTCTTGTATTAAAAGAATTAAGATTAGTGGTGGCAAGAGTATAATTATTCAGTATATGCGCACGCATTTTAATAATGTATTGAATGAAGCTCTTTTATGCGGCTCACTGTTGAAGTTAACTGATAAAAATCGTCACGTAAGGAAAAAGCGTTATGTCTACTCCATGCGACTTTCTCTGCCTTTGTCTGTTGTATATATTTAAGTGTGTGACGACTGTTATGCGTTGCTGTTTCTGTTCACTATAGTATTAAATAAAATAAAGGTTCGTGGAAGCAGTATAACCATGAATACACACTCATTTTACTATATTTTAAACGAAGCTCCTTAATGCGGCTTACTGTAGGAGTTAACAGATAAAAAACGTCACGTAAGAAAAAAACGTTACGTTCCTTCCATGTGACTTCCTCTGCTTTTGTCTATTATATATTAGTATGCAATGATTATAGTACGTTGCTATTTGTGTTCACTATAGTATCTAAAAAAAAAATGATTATTTTGGCGTACTTTGAAAACAATAAAGTAAATCTAAATGTACACTAAAGTATGGAGATTTCTTGATACAATATTTTCTCTATATTGTTTTGTTCTATTTTCCAAACATTTTTTTATACAAATCCTCTGACAGTTATAAATACAATTAATTTTTTTTTTGCGAATTGATGATTCCTGTACATACATACACCCGGCAACTGATGTTTCTTTATATTATTTTTGGAAACCAATCCTCTAGTAGATTATCTCTGCCATTATCGAGTATCGAGGTACTGATATAAGTTTCTAGCGATCATTTCAATGAACTAACGAAATGGTGGCCGTCTCGTTAGAACTTTCAGGGAGTTATACAGGGAGTTTCCGATACACTTCATAATATGCACAATAACCAAACTATATTACGTAAAACACCACCAATATTACATAATATAGAATCAGATAACACCAAGATTATGAATAGAATATAAAAACCACTACACGATAATCGAAGATCCTGCCAAAATCCTCCCAATTGATTTATCATACTTCATACTAATATTATAAAGAGGTAAAGTTTGTAAAGTTTGTGACGTTGTGACGCTGTGGCGTTGTAGGGGGTAATCTCAGGAACTACTGGTCCAATTTGAATAATTCTTTCAGTGTTATATAGTTCATTCATCGAGAATGGTTATAGGCTATATATCATCACGCTAAGGCCAGTAGGAGCGGAGCACAGATGAAAAATGTTTCAAAATCGAGATGTTTTTTTTAAGAGCTTCTGTTAGCCCAGAGAACTATTACTACGCGGACGAAGTCGCGGGCAGGATCTATAATCTATATATTAATATTATATAGAGGTAAAGTTTGTGACGTTGTCACGTTGTACGGGGTAATCTTAGGTACTACTCAACCGATTTTGAAAATTCTTTTACCAGTATAAAGCCACGTTATTTGTAAGTGTCATAGGCTACTTATCATCACGCTAAGGCCAATAGGAGAGGAGCAACAATGAAAAATGTTTTAAAATCGGGGTATTTTTTCCTTTTGAGAGCCTCCGCTGCGTCTTAGCCCAAAATAACTATTCCACGAGTACGAAGTCGCGGGCAGAAGCTATTAAATAATTATATTATGTATAATCTATACTTTGTTGTTTGTAGTAGTTGTTTGTTGGTTGTAGGGGGTAATATCTGGGGAGTCGAAGAAAAATGATCGAACAAAAGCGTTTCTTACGAACGCTGTCTTAATCATGATTGAGTTCTAGAGAAAACTTGTAGCTTGATAATGCCTATTACCGCCCAACGAAGAGGGCACAGGTCGGCTATTTATATAAAGGCTGTTTAGACAGTAGCAATATTTATGGGGGATATTCTGCACTCGATTATCGTTTTAAATCAATTTAAATAATAGGTGCTTAATATTTAACCAAATTCTCTAGAAAAATACAAAAATTATACGCAATCCTCTACGCGTCTATGTTAAAGCACAGTGTCAATGACCGTCGGGTGAAGTGAAAGTGAACGTGGGAATGGTATGAACTAAACAAAAAGGTTTATTATTCGTTTTATTACAAAGATTATTAACTCCGGATCGACCCTTGCTGCTTAGGCCCCGGTCATTGCATCTAAGTTTATTACGTTTGTTTCTATACTTTTGAAAGTCTTAGAACTAACTTTAATTAAGGTTCTCTTTGTTGTTTATTGGTATTAGTTTTGATATTAATATTTTATATGTTAAATGTGACCATGAACTATCACGTCTTAGAATATTATAAACGACAAACCTAATAATACCTGGTATATGTAATTATATTACAGGTTGTTAAGTTACACGTTGGACATCAATATCCGTTTCCGGTCGGTAAAACCGGACGGCCTGTTGATATGGAGCGGGAGGTCCCCACTCTCTGCGCCGGGGGATTTCCTCTCGCTCGCCGTTGAAAATTCTGTACTTGTATTCAGGTATAATAATCTTCAATTTATATGTCAATATTATTAATGAAACTATATAATTGACCAAACTATTTGTAGTCATAATCTTCTTTTCTTTTTTTTTTTTTTCTCTCGAACTGACTACGCTATTGGCCTTTTTAGAGGACTCTACAGCTTCACCGAACTACTAAGGCAAGCGCTTAAGGCACTCAGCCGATTTTGTTTTTAACATGCTCAAGGGCGCACGGCACACCTCGGCTTGGGTTGTTACCTGAGAAATCGCGGATCTGACCTAGCTAAACTATTCTAAGCTATTCATACATATATTCATTTGTGAGTCATACAGTCGAAATTGTATGATTCACAAATGCATATATGTATATCGGAATCAAACGAATTAAACTATTCAATTCAGAAATCTACTATTGACTTGTTATTGACTCGTACTGGATTACTATTGACTCGCTTGAAATAGTCAATAATATTGTAGTGGACTTCTATTGGTTGGATAATGATAAATATTATTTTGAGTTTATTTATAAACACACAAAACATGAGCTAAGTGAAAATCATAGAGAGATATATCTTTATATATAAATTTATGCTGTACGTGTATGTCACTGAACTCATAACCGGCTGGACCGATTTTGATGAAATTTTGTGTGCATGTTCGAGTGGATTCGAAAATAGTTTTTTTTTTTTTTTATAGTAGCACGGCAAAATGATTTTACTTTGCCTGATGGTAAGCACAGTACAATCCAAAAACAATGGCGACCACCGAATGACACACTATCCATCGCCGGTCGCCACTGTCATGCCGGCCTGCGAAATGCTGGATATGCACAGGCTGATCCCGAAACGCAACCCACAGAAGCGAATCACTATGATGGGCTTTTTCGCCATATACATGGTGGTTGCGACCCAGTCAGGCTGTAAAACCCTACCACCCCGCTTTCGCCATTGCCTCATTCGTTATTCAGCAGGGTGCACCACGTGTTCTTTGTTACGACATAACATTACAAATCTTTGAATCTTTCGGCTTTTCTGTACTATAAAATATATATATCATTATATATTATAAAACAAAATCCCCTATCGCGTTTGTCTGTTTGCAATAAACTCAAAAACTACTGACCGGATTTTCATGCGGTTTCCGCCAGTATAGAAAGTGATTCATGAGAAATATTTAGGTATATAATTTATCAAGGTTTTTTTATTATCAGAGCGGGATAACGTCCGCCGGGCCTGCTAGTTATACATATAAACCTTTCTCTTGTCACTCTATCTATCGCTGAAAACTGTATTAATATCCGTTGTACAGTTTAAAAGGTCTAATGAAACAGACAACGTAGTCCGGTGAAGCTGTTAACCCTAGAAAGATAACCATACCACGACATAAGTTAAAGATAACCATACGCTTCAAAGGCGCACTCTTTTATAATACGTGTTTTTATTGATTAACTAAAAATATTTATAATTTATGTTATTATGTTAAAAGGTATATTTAAAATTAAATTGAAATAAAATACATTTTCACTTTAATTTGTTTATTTCAAATAATTTAAAACCAAATGAGTAGACCTCTTCGAAAAAATAACGAACATCAACAGTCTTATGCTTCAGGAACAAAATCACTTATAATGATCTTATGAAAATAAGAGTTTTTTCTTATAATAAAGTAAAGAAAAAATAAAGTACTTGAGTCTAGTAATAAGACCAAGACTATATATATAAATAAATTATAAATAAAGAATTAGGAAAAAATAAAATAAATGATAATACGCATAATCTAGATGTTGATGGAGTACTAATTTCAAACAGTTCAGAGGTAGTGACTGTTTTCCAAGATTATTTCACAAATATACCTTTACAGGTAACAAAAAATATTAATTCATCAGCCCATGGTGCCGTATCATTTTTAAAAAGCCTGAGTGCACCTATAAAGTCAAAATTTAATTTCACATCTATTAGTGCAGGTGAAATAATAAGGACTTTCAAACTATTAAATTTGAAACATACTGAAGACATATGGGGAATGTCGGTAATGGTAGTGCAGTCCTTAAATATCAATATTTCACCATATTTAGCTAACATGTTTAATAAGTGTATAGCACAAGAAACCTTCCCCAATCTAATGAAAATAAGTAAAATAGTTCCTTTATTTAAATCAGGCTGTAGATATAGTCTTGGAAATTATAGACCAATTTCTGTACTTCCATCTTTAAGCAAAATTTTGAGAAGATTATGCTTAAGCAATTAGTAGAATATTATTTAGTAATTAGTAGGATTTGACGCTGGTGCAACGCTTTTAAGTAATATATTACGGGCTTGGGAGGGATCACAGGATGCAATTGATGTGTTTTGTGATCTATCTAAGGCCTTTGACTGCGGTGACCATAGTACCCTCATTCTGAAATTAAAACATTACGGTGTTTGTGGAGTCTCTCTGGATCTTCTTGTCTCCTATTTAAAAGACCGCTGTCATAAAGTTAGTATAGACGGAGCAACGTCTGCGGGATCCTTGACTCGAATTGGCATTCCACAGGGTTCCATTTTAGGGCCGTTTTGTTTCTTGTATATATAAATGATTTGCCGCTACTGGTTGATAACTGTGCAGATGTAGTTCTTTTCGCGGATGACACTTCGCTCATATTTCAAGTAAAAAGAATAGATTCCGAATTTACGTATCTAAGCAGTATTTTAAATAAAATTTCCGATTGGTTTGCATTAAATAATTTATTGCTAAACGCAGATAAAACAAAGTGCATAAGATTTACCGTACCTAATAATGTTCCACCAACTGATAGTAAAATAGAAATCCAAGGGAATCTCGTTCGTTATTACAGGGTGGATCAGTATGTGAACGATAGCGACGTCTGGAAGTGACGCCTCTCTCTGTGCAACCACTAAAAACTAATGTAGCTTTATGTGTCTATCATGTTGTAATAATAATTTAAAAAAAAATGTCATGTATTATGAAAAGATAAACCAGATCGAGTTTCTTGCCGGTTCTTCTCGATGACTGGGTTGTTTTCCGAACCGGTGGTAGCTTTGACGTTCGTAAGTGCCTTCTCAGGGCCTAAATTGAATAAAGAATATTTTGATTTTGACCTATTCGTTTCCCTTGAATACGACATCGAAAAGCACATTTGGCCGAAAGTGTTCACGTCTCCTCTGGCTAGATTATAATACATACATATTTATTTTAAGCTTACTAGTTACTGGATTTAGGACACCTTCCTCATCACATGATGATAATAAACATACCATCTTGGCGAGCATCGGCTTTTATGATACCATAGCTATATAACGCATAAAGCACACATTTTTGACCAACGTTCTCTTATGTGCTATAAATAATGCATACATAATATATCTTTCCTAAAAACAAATAAAATATATTTACAAATAGGCTTTGAATCATTGCAACTGCAATAGTAATTAACTCAAAAGTTTCACAAAAGATAACCCTACGCCTCGCGAGCGCACAGACTCGTGACATAAATAAAACTGTAGTACTTACAGTATGGAAACAGTTGTCCCATGAAAGGGCAAACCGGCGTCTGAGTTCACTGAGAAGGACGTGGAAATACACTCGTCTGACAAAAAAATACAGCAACATATTTACTGCAAAGGCGCCTCTGCGACGTAGGTTATCTTTCTAGGGTTAAGACCTTGCTAGGTCAATAGCGTAATCAGTTCGAGAAAAAAAGGAACAGACAGCGGAAGCGACTACATTTTATACTATGTAAAGATAACTAATCTATTCTTCATATTATAAAGCTGGAGAGTTTATTTGATTAAACGTGCTAATCTCAGGAACTACTGTTTCGATTTAAACAAAAATATATCGGTGTTAGATCGCTTATTTATCGAAAAATAATATTAGGTCTTTACCTATGAAATTGCCGTATTGTATGAAAAAATTTAAACGAATTTTTTTCATGTATTTTTTATTTGTATTAATCGAAGTAATCACCCATGCAATCAATGCATCTTTGCCAACGCAGTGGCAGTTTATTGATGCCCTTCTTAAAGAATATAGCTGGACGGGAGGCAACAAATTCTTCAAAGGCATTTTGTACTGCTTCTCGGGAATTGAATCTCACCAACAAGTTATCTAAATTCTGGAAAAAGTAGTAGTCTGTAGGCGCAAGATCTGGGGAGTAGGGCGGATGACGGAGAACTTCCAACCCCAGTTTTTGCAACTTGGAGACCGTCTGCTGTGCGGTATGAGGTCGCCCGTTGTCGTGCAGGAGCAGCGGAGACGAGCGATTGACCAATGCTGGTTGGAGATGTACCAGATTCTCCATCATTGTGTTCAGTTCTTCACAGTACACATCTGCAGTAATGCTCACCGCGTTTGGTAAGAAACTGTGATGAATCATACCGGCGCTAGACCACCAAACAGTGGCCATTGCTTTTCTTGGGGTAAGTTTTCGTTTAGGGCATTGTTTAGGTGCTGAACCAGGATCCAACCAACTTGCTGAGCACTTGCGGTTATCAAACAGAATCCATATTTCATCGCAGGTAACAAAGCGGTTCAAAATTCCTTGATTTGTATGTCTGTTGAGCAGTGCAAGGCACGTCTCGACGCGTAATTCGCGCTGGCGATCATTGAGTTCGTGGGGCACCCATTTGTCAATCTTTTTTACCATGCCAATTTGACACAAATGGACCAATATCGTTTTGACGCTAATGTCGAAAGCTGTTGCTAATTCAGCCATAGATTATGTGTCATCAGCTTCCACAATCGCCTTTAATTCGTCATTGTCGACAAAAGTCTTTGGACGACAGCGAGGTTCATTTTTCAAGTCGAAATTCCCAGAACAGAAGTGAGCAAACCAATAACAGGTGATGCGTTGGTTTGTAGTGTTAGCTCCGTAAACGTGGTTGATGTTGCGTGCCGCTTGTGCCACGTTGCTGCCACGACGGTACTTATATTCCATAATTACTCGAATCTTTAACGTACCTATCCATGATGACAAAAAAGATTGAAATGCAATGAAAATGTAACACTAATCAATAAACAAATGACTACTTTTGGAAAAATAATTTCATGTTTTTAAAGTAAAATTAATTTGAAATTAGAATTCTTAGCCAAAAAAAAATTATTTTGATTTGAAATGGCCAGTACTGCAGAAAGGCAATTTCATAGGTAAAGACCTATTATTTAAATGTTTTTTTTTAGTCATACAAGTATGACTTGCTTTTATTTTATACATGTTATGTTGGTCTTTAGCAGGGTTCATGTTTTTGTTAAGTTTTGTGGATCTAAAATAAATAAACTATATTTATAAGTAACGGTTTGTTCACCGGAATTATCAGGTACGACTTGGGCAGTGGAGAGGTGGCTATAGTAGCGAACCATACGAAAGTAGACGATGGGTTATGGCACAGGGCCCGAGCTACCAGGTCAGTGTCAAATGAACATTTCTTTATTATACTCCTTTCAGTCCGATCAAAATATTATATTATAATATACCTTTTTACATTTCAAAATAGTGAAACTCCGATTGACTAAAACATTTTAGGAATCCGTTTTTAGTTAAAATGCACCTAGAATAGACACCGTATATATTAGGTGTGTGTTAATATTCGTATTAACGAATTATTCAATAGCGAATCGACCATTCGAACTTTCGGATCGAGTTTTTGGCGGGATCTTGGAATGCCATGTAGTTGTCTTTATATTTTATTCATAATCTTGTGTTACTTGACTCTATATTATGAAAAATTGGTGGTGCTCTACGTAATATAGCTTGGTTATTGTGCACAAGTGCCACTTCACTTTGGAATCGGATATAATACCTCGGAGCATGGATTCTGAGTTGTCACAAAAACTCTATGGAAAGTTCTAACAAGATGGCCACCATCTTGTTAGTTCATTGTAATTATATGAAGAAACTTGTAATATCGATACTCACTTGAGTATGGCAGTAATAGTCTACTAAAAGACTGGTTGCCAAAAATAAAATAGAAGGAGAACTATTCGGATCATTCAATTAAGCGAATATGAAATGAAACACATTTTATCTTAAATGACAACTGAAGTATGTAATGACGTAAAACAATATAGATACAAATATTTATTATTCTATTTTTAAAATGTATAAAAAGGTTTGAGTTCGTAACAGAATAATTCAAACTATTTTAACGATTTGAACTAATTAGTTATTTATCAAATTATTAATATACAATTTTAGTTGAATAGATTCGTCTGGTAGTCAAAGGAATTTTAATTAGATTAATTTGAAAATGTGTAATAATCAAGAAATTTCACCGTTTATCTTATAAGACTATTTAAATTTCTATGCAAAAATATTAATTGGGAAATTTTGTATCTTTTCATATAATTACTAGTTGAATAATTCTTCCTTATTTAAAAATGGAATATAATCGTACACCATTATTTGATTCGATTCAGGCATTATTCGCATACCCCTATTTTATATCCGTTTAGTAAAAAGCTGTTATATACAGACACTTCAATTGGTTTTTATTTGTATAGATAAAAGATATACAAGCGAAATATATCTCATTATTATAGGAACAGACAAGCGGGGGTTCTCGAAGTGGACGGTTTGGGTTCAGTCGGGAACATATCTCCCGGGAAACACAAACAGTTGAACACAGAGAACGGACTATATATTGGTATGTTATTTTTTATTACAGATTGATTATCCGTTGTCTGTTTCCTTTTGAGAGATTCCGCTGCGTGTTAGCGCTAGCCCAAAGGTACTATTTCACGTAGAGGAAGTAGCGGGCAGAGGCTAGTTACGTTTATAAAAGGTCTGAGTACTGAGAATAAAAACGAATACTCAGTTCTATATTGAATTTTACATAAAGCAATACGATACAAGTCAGCAAGTTTCTCAACAGCAGAATAACTGACAACTGTTTGTAACAACGATTGTTAATAAAATAGTACAACATCGTAATTCAAGCTATTTTTATTAAATTAGAGTGTTTTTACAGGTGGACTACCATCCATAGAGATGAACACAGTAGGGAAATACAAAACCGGGTTAGTGGGATGCGTCTCACAGATATCCCTCAGCGGAGACTTCGACATACCGCTCTCCCTCTCTAAGCTCCCTCACACAATAACCAACAACGTCGGCAGATGTACTCCATAGAACTGGCCGATTCATTTAAATGGAACCGCTCGGTTTCATTTAAGTGAATTTTCATTTGTTATACGCGTGATTCATCCGTTTCATTTATTCGCCGTCCTCTATATATTTATCAATATCAGGACATTTATAGTTCTGCCTTTATATTGAATTTTGTTTTCGAATTTTGTATAGTTATGTATTATATAAAACTATCGGGCCCAGCGGACGTCGTCTCGCACTGATAATTATTTTTATTTTTTTTACAAATTATATACATAAACCTTCCTGAGGAATCACTTTGTATACGCGTGGAAACCGCATGAAAATCCCTTCAGCAGTTTTTGAGTTTACCGCGAACTGACAAACAGACAGACGAAGTAGAGGACTTTTATAATATGTTAAATACTGATGATAAAAAGCATTTAAAAAACAAAAACGTACGTCTGTCTATATTCACTCAAAAACAGCTTGAAAGATTTTTTATTGAAATGTAAACAATTAGTACTTTTTTTATGTTATACGAATTATCGAAATTCTAAAAAAAATGTTGCTATACTACATTTTGTATTTATCTCCAATAGACATTAACTACATTTATAGAGTGTACAGAAATACACATTTCATTCCAAAATTGATACCTCTTAGTTAATATCATTGTTTTTTTTAATTATAAAATGTTACAATAAAATACGACAAACATTAGGTAATAAATATTTTTATAGTTGTAATAGTGTTTTGAGATAGTTTTTGATTAAAAAGGTTACAGTTAATTTGTGGAGGTTTAATTTAAATGAATCGGATGAATCACTGTGTACGTATAGTTTAAGGGTCCTGTTTGATTTGTTTCATTCAATGGAGTTTATTTAAAACGACCAACATGGGGTAACTCCGTAGCTACATATCAAAGTGAAGAACTATCGGAGGCAATAATAATTATATGAAGTTAACAAGCGTTATACTATCCATAATCGTATGAGCGTATGTAGGTGAGCGGGCAGAAAACAAAAACGAATACCAACTTATAACTTATATATACTTTCTCCATTTTCCTTTTGCGTTTGTCATATCATGTTCAATATCATTTAATAGCAAAAATTCACCGAAATAAATGTTGTGGCTTATAGTCGACAGAGATGTGCTAGTGACATTATGTAAAATCACTAACGCACTGACTATAAATCTATCGATTTGAAGCATACAATATGTAGAAAATAACGGTATTAAATTAGAAGAGTGAAATTTTTATAATTCAAATTTGAAGTTAAATAAGATGATATATATGTCTATTATATTGTTAACTCTGGTCTGTTTAATTTGCAAAAAATATTCAAATCAACGTTCGCAGGTGTCCTTAGTAGATTACAATGAATAAACAACGATAATAAAGACTCACCAAAAAATCAAAGGGAGTGCCATAGCACTGCTTGTCCGAAGTTTCGCAGTCCTCCTCTTTGTAAACAATTACTTATCAAATTATATAATAAATCTACGAATCAGTATAATTAAATATCGCAGTTCTTGGAATGTTGGATGGAAAACATATCCTTGTGAATTCTCACAGTCAATACCCAATTTTAACATATATATTGTACTGAATTCACCAACAACAACATTTAATAGTACATAATAAAGTTTTCATTTTTAATTATCATTATGCACAACAGTGCATTAATCGATTTCTCTAACTGATTACGAATCCAGTGTAATTTACATTAAATTAGTTAACGTAATATAAAATTAGTTTACATAATTCAAGTCTAACCGATAATCGAGCCAACAATAAAATAAGATAATAGAATAGTATCTATAATAAATAATTTATGTAATTTCATAAATGAAACAATTGAATATGAAAGAGTTAATATTATGAAACAAAACTATCACATCATATAAATTACCGTTGTAAAAAAAACTTTTTGTAGTCTGAATTACTTTTATTATATTATAATACATCTGCTATTTCTACCTGGATACGCTCATAACACCAATGATCTCAAACAACCAAATACAAAGTATTCCCTTTTATATAAAATTAGTCAATTTAGCATAAGAAGAACTGAACGGTACATTTTTCTATCCTTTGTATAAACAAATTTTTCTAACAACTCGTGTTTTGTCTATTTTTAATTTCACCATATATAATGGGATAACTTTCAAAGTGCTTTACTATCTAGTAGATACGATAATTCGATTTAAATGAAACGAAACGTCATTGTATCTGTTTCATTTAAAAATGTAGATACGAAAAAATGAAAACTATTTGTAATGTTATATTAAATTCTAGGCGTACGGGTTTTTTGCACACATTATTTATGGTTTAATATGATTTAGTTTAAATAGTCAAACAACTTGTTATAATGTGAGCGTATTTTATAATATAAATAAGTATACAATAGCGTTTGTATAACGAAAAATTTTCATATGAAAAAGTGTTTTTAGAATGATGTATGTAGGATACAATAGTGTGTGGATATATTATAGATTATTTGTGCGTATCGTCGCTAAGTATCCATTATCTGGCTTCTATGCGAATTCAAAATTGCAAGCACTGTTTAGTATATGTATTATAGATTATATATTATATATAAATATCTTGTAGTGAAATTTTGAGATGAGTTTTATTCAACAGAAATTCGAATGATAGATGGACCTAAATATATACCTTACTATACCCCTTATCAGTTTTTTTTATCACTCATTTGTGACATGGTTGAGATAATTAAATATAATTAACAAAAAGTAAAACCGATTTAAAAAAATCTTCTCAAAAAATGCACCAGGACGTTGTTGATCATACTTTATTTACCTGGCCAGTCCTAGTTTATCATAAATCTTTATATCCTGTATCTTTAAATCTAAGGTGCAATGCTAAAGAAAATGGGAAAAATATCTCCTTTCCAATAAAAAAAGGATATTTCCAACTCGGTTTGTAAATTACAAAGTTTTGAGGTAATTCCAATGAATACAACAAAATTGGCGAATTCATCCTTTTTAAAGTCGGTTAAAAAGCAAAAAGTTTGAATCGACACTTTTATAGAATTCTCATTGACTTTCCATAAACTGTCGCTGTGCCAATTTTGTAACACGATTTCTATTATTTTTGCAAAAATGTTTACAATTCAAGAATGATCACTTTTCAGTACAACAACTTTAAAACTTTTGAATCGATGTGTGCCACTCGCATGGGCTTACATTGAATGATCTAGTAATTTGCCTTTTTTGAAATTTGAATAATAACGTACGATAAATGTTCTATATTCAGTTTTTTTAGTAATATCATCCTTGTCGCAAATAAGCGATATGTTACTGTTAAGTATGTATTCCTATTCGATAATTGTCGATGGTGTGTATTATTTGGCATGTATTCAGGAAACTATTAGCCAAGATTTTGTCTAGACAAATAACAACTTTGAATACTAAGAATATTTATTTCTTAACAGAATTTATGTTCACGTTTGAAGATGTCCATGTCTCAACTCTCTTATTCTATATCTCAAGCCTTAAGACAGTTAAGGAAAAAGCGTGTTTAAATCGCAATTCAGTATAATTATTCATCCATAAAAAATCAGAACGGTGTAATATTTTCTTTTTTGGAATTATTAATATATGAACCCTTACCGGGTTTTCGTTTACACCAATAATTTTGTCAATTATAACATTCAACAGGGTCTTGCAATTATTTATATATAGAACATATCTATGTTGTGTTCAAATTAATTTCTACTTTTTATAATCTAGTCAAATTATGTAACAGGGCTTTATTGAATAAACCGATTTACTGCTATATTAATAAACCTGCTGTTAAATATCTTAAAGTTACTGATGAATGAATATGTATTCATTGTAAATAATTTTAAGCGACAAAAAAAATTATACGTATAATACTATATATATAACTATTATTTGATATATTTTAATGACTATTATCAAGGCGTTCTTTATAACATTGTTCACTATAAATAAATCAAAATATATATGTAACGTTGAGACAATTATTGGTCGATTTATTTTCTCTATTTATTAAAAAGTTACGCCATCTATTTAACTTAGATCTACCAAGAAAAGTATTCATAACCCAATCTAGATGCTTCTAGCTTCGACAAAATATATCGAATTTCATAATAAATAAACCACGCTATCACTAAATGAAACTTCTACATGTTGTTAATAAATGAAACATTACGATCATTCTACAAGACACAATATAAATACGACTAATATTTGGATGGATTTATATAGTACCTTTATTAAAAAATCTGCCATTTTTGTTTTTAACATCAATAGAAACATTTTTATAAATCTATAGAGAAAAAGTATCCCTTCGCTTTTGATGTGAACACGTTTTTGTGTATATTTATAACAATAGTTTACGTTACTAATAACAATATTGCGTAGTTACTATTTGTGAAATACTATGGATAGCTTCGATTAGAATTAGTTTTGTATGTGAAACCTGTCCGATGTATTATACGCCGTTATTTGTACAAGATTATATCAATAAAATTAAAATTTATGACTGTTGTTTCATTTAATGTAATGTATTTTCTATAGTTGAAGGTTTTTTAGCTAACGTGGCACCGTTTAGAGGTTATATAAATGAATAATGTACTTCTTCTGCTAGTAGCATTATTATATCGTCTGTTTAGAAAACAATACCGTTGAAGTCAAAAATTGGATTTTTACTTTAAATTTTTACTTTTTTATTGGATAAACATTCCCATGACGCGTTAAAGTACTTATCACATTTTGAACGTTTCATTTAAAAACAGACAATTCATTCGAAATCACTAATTACTGTACGAAGGTTCTGAAATTCAATAAAACAAACAGTTGCTTCACTCGCATGTAAAATGAGGAGCATTTCACGTGAAGCGGACAACGAAAAAAGGGTAATGTTCTGGAATTCGTTCATATTCAGTCTATTTGGACTTCTAGTAGGTATGAATGTGAATGAATTTTTTTTTCTATCGCGTCTATTTGTCAAGTTATGGGCTTCTAAAGAACAGTCACACCTGAAATTCAGATTTTTTGGGAGTAGTTTTTCGAATAGAACAAATTTACAATAAAATATTAAACGCAGTGATTTATATAGCACAATAATCGCTCTTTTTGTAAATAAAATAAAACTTGGAAAAAGCTTTTTTTTTAATGTTCAAAACCGAAAGTAAATTTTTCGAAACAAAATTTTAATAACTTGGGCATTTTTTTTCTTTTTTATTATATCAAAACGTAGCTTAAAATACACATAAAATATACTATAACTTTTAAAATTGGCCCGGAATTGGTTAAGGAGATCGATCGATTAATGTACATGTATGTCGCACTGGGCTAAGATCTGGGACTAGCATATTTGGGCGATGTGCCGTGAAAATAGACATACTCAGTAAAACTGTTGAGTAAATATTACAAGGACAATAGAATGAAATAACACGGTAATAGAGACAAAACGATTTTACTTTATAATTTTTACAGTTTTATAAAGGGAATTTATGTCAGAACTGGTGCTATTTACATGAAGACCTTCGATTGTTGGAATAAAGGCATGCAACTTTTTTGTTCCTGAAATAGTTATTGCAGATAATATATAGCTTTGTTTACATATTTTGTTAAAGATAATAAATAACTCTTTTTTCGGCTAAGAGATGCCGTCACTAGTTGCATTTTATTAACATAATATTCTTGTCTATTGCTACTTTTAATATGTATTCTTCTATTCGGACATATCTATACCTTTAAACAAGCAATTCTTGTATATTTTTATATTGTTATATATTCAGGACCTCGGAAACGGCGTCAGCTTTCCGTGAAACTTAGTATGTAGGTGGTTTCGGGGACGATAAATCGATCTAGCTAGATTTCATTCGTTGAAAACTTTTTTATCTGAGTTTTCAGGCAATGAAAAGATATAGCTAGGATATTAAGGTAAATTACCGCCACTGGCAAAACAAAAATAGTTTAGAAGGGAATCGGATGCTTCGAAAAACCTTCTAACCCCAGTTCGAATCTGAGTGACAGCAAAGGAGATGTCTTTTTTTATTTTTTTTTTTATTTATTTATGCCAATTTTGTGAGGCAAACCTAACAGTATATTTTAAATATTTATTTTTTATTATTATAAATGTAAGAGAGATTTTTTTAAATATATTTTATATGATAAAAAATGGTAATTTTGTGAGGAAAACCTAACAGTTTATTTTAAATTAAAAATGTTTTTTAAAGAACCGAGATAGTCGGTCGTCCAGGTACTAATATTGAATATGTGTAACACATATGAGTAATAACTACACCAAATCATTTTTAGAGCTTGAATAAGCAGATAAAAGATGCTATATATTAATATCACATCTTTTAAGTGCGTTATCTTCCAAAAAAATCTACCTAGCAAAGCGCCGACCTCATACTCTGTGTGACATGCATGTAGATCAATGGATCTATCTCCTTAACTAATTCTCTGCCAACTTTAAAAGTTATATTAAATTTTATATGTATTTTAAGCTACGTTTTGATTTAAAAAAAAAAGAAAATGATGCCCAAGTTATTAAAATTTTGTTTCGAAAAATTTACTTTCGGTTTTGAACATTAAAAAAAAAGTTTTTTCCAAGTTTTATTTTATTTTCAAAAAGAGCGATTATGCTGCTATATAAATCACAGCGTTAAATATTTTATTGTAAATTTGTTCAATTCGAAAAACTACTCCCAAAAAATCTGAATTTCAGGGGTTGCTGTTCTTTAGAAGCCCATTACTTAACAAATAAACATGATAGAAAAAAAAATTATGCATTCACATTCATACCTACTAGAAGTCCAAATAGACTGAATATGAACGAATTACAGAACCTCACCTTTTTTTCGTAGTCCGGTTCACGTGAAATGCCCCATGAGTCAAATTGACTTGCGCGGTGTTGTTTACTAAGCGATAATATATTTGAACGCTAAATCCATCGATTGACGGCTTTCTTCTAGATTAAAAATCAATCTTCTAGAAGATTATTACTGCCATTGTAGGTATTACAAGTTTCTTGCGTTCATTTCAAAGAACTCACAAGATGACGGCCGTCTTGTTAGGACTTTCCAAGGAGTTTTCCTAGCAAATCAGAATCCATACTCCGTGGTATTATATCCAAAGGGTATTACGTAAAACACCAATAATATTACAAAAGAGTCAAATAACACAAGATTATTAAGCTATGAAGATACCATTCAATAGTGCTTCGTTTGTACCCGTTTGTACCACATTTATTTTCGTTTGTACCTCAAAGTGAAAAAAGATATAGCGTTTTCAAAATTTGATCCGCATCCCACTTTGAGATAACAAATTTCTTTTAACAGGGTTCGCATCTAAATTATTTCTAGACGTTTGTACCACTTTTATTTTTTCTTTTACCTCAAACCCAAAAAAATTACAAGAATTTCAAAATTAAAAAAAATATAGCAGTCTTATTTCAAAATAAAACAAAAAGTCTGTAAATGAAGTTAGTCGTGTAAACATATAAAGTTGCGGGTAACAATTTTGATTTCTGCAAAAATTAAGAATTAAATAAAATATTGAAAATTGAAAATTTTCAAGAAAAATCCTGGGTTTAAAAATTTTCAAAATTTTGCATATTGATTAATATATATCGTTGTGCAATCGTTTGTACCCGTAGAAAACATTTTGAACCATAACGATATCTCGACAGGGAGGGAATTAACAGCACTTACATTTTTTCTATAAAAGTTTCGTGAAAAGTTCAAATTTTCAAATCTTTTAAACATATATCGCCGTGCAATCGTTTGTACCCGTACTTGAAAATTTTCAATTTCACTGTTTTTCAATTTATATTTACCTTTCAAACGGATAACGTCGTGCAATCGTTTGTATCCGTAGGAAATACTTTGAAGCATAAGAATATCCCAATAGGAAAATAACAGCACTTTAAAATGTTTTTTACGAATTTGTCGAAAAACTTCAATTTCTTAGTTTTTCTACTGACACTAATCTTTTAAACAGATATCGTCGTGCAATCGTTTGTACCCCTAGGAAACACTTTAAATTTCGAAAATATCCCAAAAAGTAAAAAAATAGAAGCGTTTGAAAATTTACGTACAAAAAGACGATTTTCGTTAATACCCAATAGTTTGAAAATCTATAAACGGGACTTTAATTGGCAGATAGATGTCCTTATAAGAAGTAATTTAGGTTATTCTCTTTTAGATTAGCTGTTACCCGCTACTTCGTCCGTATAAAATTTAGCAAAAATATGTTGTTCACTGTAAACATGTGCGTAAGATGTACGTTGTACTGGACTCCAAGAATAAATATAATTGAAATTCATATATGTGTATCTATGTATGTATTCTGAATTATATTGTCTTTTTGGTCATTTTGGCGGCCATTTTGTTGTATTTATCGCGCTTTCGTTTACATAACTCAGTAAGCATAGTAACATATAAGAATATTGTATTGAGTTCAATGAGCACTATTTACATTGTCAAATGTTAAAACTTCTTCGAGAGATATAGTTTTATATCTTGATTTATATTTATGCAAGATTTCAAGACGTCAGTTCACTCATTGTTTATAATTCAACATTATAATTATTAATAGTAATTTTGAACATAGAAGGGGTTTTTCTTATAAGATATTAGACCATAAATGTATTACTTATCGACAATATGGGCATACTATATCTTTAAGTCATTGTTTCATTAGTTCCTTATACAGTGTAAGTGAGCACTGAGGTAGTTATGTGATGGGCTAAAGTTCTAAATATGTTACTGATGATAAACCTAATTTGATACACTATTAGTATTTATATATCTAATGTATACGTAGCGTGCGTGTCACGTACTAACAATTATATTTAAAGAGCATTTATATAACTGTCCATGGTCTCACAATTTTATATTTATTTAATACAATTTTAAAAAACGGGTGCGGAGCTGCGGGTTCATAGTATTATAATAAATTAGTAGTCATCTGGTAGTAACATATTATTTATCTATAAATTATATTTTCAAATTGAGACATGTTACGTTATATGAGAAAGAGTTATAACAATACAAAAAAAGTGTTCTACAAATTCGTTAAATGTATTTGAAAATGGTTAAGATGTGATTTTAAGCGTAACCTCGACGATCGACTTCGACCTGTGTTAAGACTACAGACGTTTTATGAATTAATCGCTCCCAATCACTAAAGCTCACATTTTTTATAGTAGCGGAGATTGCAACTGAACCGAGATGTTAAAAGTAAACAAGTGTTTTCTGTTAATGACTACGTCCGGTTCCGCTATGACACACCCGAGAGGAGAGACTACAGCGCCACCCGGGGAACCACTATTGACCTGCGATACCGCGCTATTGACTTCATCGGGGGTGTTACTAATGACCTCGAACGCTATTGGTTGAAGTTATCGGGCTGTTCATTATTCACCCCGGTGTGAGACTACATTGGTGGAAGTTCGGCATATAAAGGGCAAGATGTAGCTGATCTGCACGCACTCCTATGTGGAAGTTATAGTAAGGCGAAGCTCTGGCCAAATAAATAGTGACAGTATTTACGAAGTGTTTATTGGTATTCCTGACTGCATCGACACTACGTGATTAGTGTAACATTTGGCAAGTCATTCTAGTATAACGATTGAACATAATTGTAGGTGGCTTATGAATATGAAAAACAATGTCTTACGCGAAATATTGAGAAGAATATAAAAATAGAAAATACAATTAATTATTTGAAAATGTGAAGTGCGCTTATCTCGTTTCTTGGTGCTATTCTCTTAAAACAAGCTGTTTCCCACGGGAAAAAACTATTATAAAACGATTTCCGTTTATAAATTTGTAAAATGTTGGGTATAAACAAAACCGAAACGAAAATTTTTAAATACATATATTTTTTTATATTTGAGATATTTTCAAAATTCAAGGGTAGGATATTTTTCTGGTTCAAAGTGTTTCCTACGAGTACAAACGATTGCCTAACGATATACGTTCATAGATTTTCAAACTATTGGGTATTAACGAAAATCGTCTTTTTGCATGTAAATTTTCAACGCTTCTATTTTTTTTTATTTTGTGATATTTTTGAAATTTAATGGGTTTCCTACGGCTACAAACGATTGTCTAACGATATCCGTTTATAGATTTTCAAACTATTAGGAATTAACGAAAATCATCTTTTTGGATGTAAATTTTCAAACGCTTCTATTTTTTTTGCTTTTTGGGATATTTTCGAAGTTCAAAGTGTTTCCTACGGTATGTTTGAAAGATTAATGTAAATTGAAAGGCAGAAAATTTGAACGAAACTTTTATAGAAAAAATTTAATTGTTGTTATTTCCTTCCCTGTTGATATATCGTTATGGTTCAAAATGGTTTCTACGGGTAAAAACGATAGCACGACGATATATATTAATCAAATTGCGAAATTGTGAAAATGTATAAGACCAGCATTTTTCTTGAAAATTTTCAATTTCCAATATTTTCTACAATTCTTAATTTTTGCAGACATCATAATTGTTACCCGCAACGTTATATATTTGCACGACGGACTTCATTAATAGATTTTTGTTTTATTTTGAAATAAGACTGCTATATTTTTTAAAATCTTGAAATTTCTGTAACATTATCTGGTTCGCAGTAAAAGAAAAATAAAAAATGGTACAAACGTCTAGAAATAATTTAGATGCGAACCCCGTTAACAGAATTTTGATATCTCAAAGTGAGGTGTGGATCAAATTTTGAAAACGCTATATCCTTTTTCACTTTGAGGTACAAACGAAAATAAAAGTGGTACAAACGGGTATCAAATGGTATTTTCATAATATATTTTTTTCAAAATGGGGTGCCAAGTTCACATAGCTAGATTATTATAAACGACTGCGGCAATCGGCGATGGATAGTATGTCCCTCGGTGGTCGCCATTGTTTTTGGATTGTATTGTGCTTACCGTCAGGCACAGCGCAGTCATTTTGCCGTGTTACAATGAAATTAAAAAAAAGATTATGAATAATATTTAAAAAATAACTACATGGTATTCCAATATCCCACCAATCGCTCAAGTACCGTATTTATATGCATTTCTTTTTTGTGGCCCCTTTCATGAGAGCCCGGGTACTCTCGGCATTTAGTTTTTCCTGTCACTCTGTTGTCACGCTACTGCCTTACGCCGTCTACTGAATCGCGGTGATTTTTTTTACGTCATAACTGGCAAACGAACTTTAGGTCACCTCATATTAAGTGATCACCACCGTCCATAGACACTAACAACACTGGAGTAGTCGAAAGTGCGTTGCTAACCTTTGTTTGGGGGAAAGGGAGTGAGGGGGGGGGGGGAGGAGAGGGGAAGGGAGGTGGTCCTCCGGCGCTCTCACTGACCGAACGAAACGCAACAATGGCAATCACTGTTACTTCACGTCGGTTTTCTATGAGAGGGTGGTGCTACCCCGGACGAGCCGACCCATTGCTAATTGATGAATCATTTTTTATTTCACAATACAACCATCATTGTTTTGTTAAATAAATTCTGTTCAATTAAGCGTGATAAGCAATTTAAAACATAAACTATGATGGCGATAACCACAAGGTTATCGTGTTCGGATAACCACGTCGATGGATGTATTTTCCAATCCTTACAAATAAGTTGGAGCTTTTGGCGAAGGAAGCGTTGTGATGTAACCATACCATGGTAGGGCTTTCTCTATGTCAGCGTGACCAGCTACCACATTCAAGCACTTATAGGAGTATTCCCGAAACGACACTTGAGAACTTTATACAAAAGATTCTAAACCCTCTCTAGGTTTAGCATATATACCATCTTCAACTACATTGTTATTTAACATCAGGTGTCATGTGTATGGGGCATTCCACACCGAATAGGATGGTTTGAAATTAAAAAAAAAACATCAAATTTGGACTATTTTTCAGGAAGTGTTAGCATCCACCTCCGGTGCCGGCGTCCGGGAAGCGAGACTACAATGCGACCGGACCGCTGACACTAGGCGCCGTCATATTAAAAATAGATACATAAATAGATTTAATTATATAGTCTTCATACATTATTGTAATAATATTAATTTGATTATTTTTGTGTTACATAAATTATTATTATCACGACAATCGATAACACGTCTTTCGCTTCTTCACGGTGCACCATCATATTGATTAGTTGGTTCGCTTTTTGTTCCAGTTAGACGTAGTAGCGGTCAATCAATTCCGGGCGGAAGTGCAAAGTAACGGCCACTATATTTTATGGAACGGAGAGAGTGTGGATACCGTGTGGAAATAAAATACAAACAAGGAAGATCGAAGAATAGGTGAAATGACATTTAAAGTTTAAAGGAATGGTATTTGAAGCTAGGATACTATATGCGATGGTAAAAATAATGCCTTAAATATATAGTGTATTTATGCATAATGCAATCGAAAACAGCAGGCAACCTCGAGGAATTTATAGCCGTAAGGTAGAGCTCCGGGAAGTTGTCCCCCCATTTATCGCGTAAGAATGTGAAAATTCGTAGAGGATATGTCCAACGATCGCCCATCTTTTAAAATTTTTTACCCACCTCTATAATAAAACGTTATGAGTGATTGGAAATTCGTTGACTAGGGTCCGGAAAAATATTGTTTTGAAAGAAAGAAGAAAGGAAAGAAAAATTTATCGCGTAAGAATTTGAAAATTCGCAGAGGGTATGCCCAACAATTGCCCATCTTTTAATTCTATTTGCCCACCTCTACAAAAAAACGTTATAAGAGATTTAAAATGCGTTGACCAGTGTCCGGAAAAATATTGTTTTGAAAGAAAGAAGAAAGGAAAGAAAAATTTATCGCGTAAGAATTTGAAAATTCGCAGAGGGTATGCCCAACGTATGCCCATCTTTTAATTCCTTTTGCCCACCTCTACAAAAAAACATAAGAGGTTTAAAATGTTTTGACCAGTGTCCGGAAAATTATTGTATTGAAAGAAAGAAGGAAGGAAAGAAAAATTGAGAGATGGAGTTTTTTTGAATGATACATTTGAATCTACTTCCTTTGCCCACATCTACACATCTGTTACTTCTATGAAAACCCAACTTCTAAGAGGTGAAAATGGAGGAGACAAGAAAAATTGTGTACAAATAGACTTTTCAAGAAAATAAAAGATGGGCAAAGACAGTAGATTCAAAAGCATCTTAAAAAAACTCGAAATCTCAAAAAGAAATTCCTCGCATTTTCTCCCCGAAAAGTTGACTTTTCAAAAAAGTAAAAGATGAGCAGATGTGAGCAAAGGAAGTAGAATCAAATGCACCATTTAATAATCGTCGATCCTATAGTTTTCGTTGTTTAAATTACTAATATTTAGCTCGTTCTAATTTCTGATTTAACTTTTTCAGGTACACCTCGCGTAAATAAAATCAAACGGTTTTTTTGTTGTAATGAGACTTAGTAGCGGCTAATCTTATTCCAGGCCATTCCATTCCAGGAGTGCAAAGTAACGTCCATTATGAAATTTAATGATGGATTTCTGCAAAGTAACACCTTCTTCGATCAAATACATTTTCGATACTTCCATCAATAATTTAATTTGATTCTCGTACACGACGCTACTGAGATCCCGATATTTGTGACATTACTAGGAGAGTAGCGTATCTACTTAAAGTTTATTATCATGTCTGACTCAAGAAAGGATTAGAGAAATTATCTTGTTTGCTTTTATGAAAATTATGCCAACTTCGACTTCGTACGTGTGTACTGACAAAGAAAATAAGATCCCATTACAGTGCCACCATTTTATTAAATAAAATAGCACCTTATTTCTGAACATCTTCCTATTTCGTTTCTTCGTACCTCTGTTTCGCTTATTCACTGACTTTTTTTATATAGAGAGTTCATACAAACCTTGTGCTAACAAATACGAATGCAGCAAAGAAAGAAATACCCAAATGGGTGTAGCCGTTCTGAAGTAACGCGCTTACATATATTCGACATTTTATTTTTATTTATATCACCTATCTACTCCTTCCGAAATGGGGAAAAATCACCTAAAGGTAAAGGTTGGGTTCACCCCTTCGATCAACAATAACTAGATAACGGGTCGGCGCGAAATTTTGTTTAGTTTGTTTGAAACACAGCCAATGTAAGCATGTTTCACATGCCGCAGTGTATTCAAAAGATGCAAAAATACTACCCGAAAAAGCAATTTAACGTCCGGAGTGTCTTACTTTCGTTACATACATGTTGAATAAGTTATATTTTAAGCTTTAAACTAATAATATCAAATTTTGAACAAAATTACCGATTTTAAACCTGTGATACAAATGTTTGGCTCGCCAGACACAAACATGCACAATAACGGGAAAACGTACTTTATTCATTACGTGTTAAGGTTGAATTTACACTAAATGTTGTTAATGTTATCTTTTCATTTGTGATGGGAGTAATTTATTACTTTGCTCGTTTTATCGTAAGTATTAGATAATATTTTGAACATTTTTGACTTTATTACAAGGTGTTATGGTTGTAATTAGGTTGAACTTAAAACAGTTTTAAAACTTTTTTCTCCTTTTCTTAGTAAACAAATAGCTACACATAAGTATATATTTACGCGGACGGCTTTTAGCTTCGATTTGTACGTGACCCTTTATCTAGTTCTTGTTGATCGAAGGTTCACCCCTACAAAGATAACAATATAAAATTCGCTTTTGTTTGATGTAAGATTTGTAAACTGGTGAGTCTAATTTTATTTACTGAGTATTATACCTAAAGTCTTAATTATTTCTAAGTTTGTGATTGTACAAACATATCTTTATCTTTTGTACAAATTGAATGTATAATAATGGCTCCTGCAAAATTAGGACTCACCGTGAATTAAGTCGTAGCTACCTCGACAAACAGGTCACGCGGGACAGCTGCCACCAACATACTACTGATTCTTACGCGTGTGCAAAGTTCCATATAAATGCAATGGTTTAGTGAGTATCAAATACTTGCATAACATAATGAGCGAAGGGCATTGCACTTTGCGATTCAGTAAGATATGATTGAGATATTATACCACCAGGTTAAAATAACAATAAAAAAACAACAAATAGATTTTAGAGGAGTTCTAACGTCGCTCAGGCGAATGCTCACGTGATAAAACCTATATATAGACAAGTAATGAGATGCTATAACAATATTAGCATAGTGGATATTCGTTGTACAAGAAACAGTGTAAATTACATTAACTCGCAATTATTTTCCTTAAAATTATAGTGATTGTACGCGTCATATTTTTATCGTTCAAATTAATTATCCCAGTGATTTTGTGGCATGAATAAGCAAGTTTCATACGTAAAAACCAACGGCCAGGCGTTCCCGCGTCATTCAAGGCTGAGTCATTCCATTCGGTCACTTTCTACTCTGTTAAACGAACTCGCTTGAACAATTCGTTCATTCGTTAAACCAGTCTTATGAAAACATCGAGTTGAGAGTGACGTGCGTTTTGTTTACAAAATAACAAAAAGTTTGTTTCGTAACATAAATGTTAGTATAAAAATATGACAAAAACTATGTAGTTTGCTGTAAGACAAGATAATTAACAAAATCGAATCGAAAATCTCTATTAGAGTTTAATACCCGTAAATTATTAGTTTTATTACGTATTTGTGACGATAAAACGACATCGCTGCAGTGTCTTCGAAACGAAAATTGTTTTAAAGAAAATAATTATTATTTAGTTCACGTTCTGTGACCGAAAGGTGTTTGAAGGAATTCGTTTGGAGGGATAACATCACAAGACAACCTTGCGTGACCGGTGAGTAAAAGTTTTCACAGGTGCAAATTCTTTCTAAACAAAAACGCACACATTTCTCTACTCAGGTCCAAATTCTTTCTAAACAAAAACGCACACATTTCTCTTTAAAAAAAAGTATACATATTTAATGAATGGTAATGCTGAATATTTGTTTTTTGTCGAATTATTTATTAAAAGTTATCAACATTGTAAAAGTTGTATAAGAACAAACACGACAAAGTAGGAAGGTGGTAATTTAACTTGAAAACGATAATAAAGTGTTTATTTACTATGTAAGTGTATGGACACAAATTTGGACTTATCACTTACTTTTTTTCAATTGCCAAATTATAAGTCAGCCTTCGCTACTAGGAAGACATGGAAACTGATGTGGTTTTCGATACAACGAAAATTTTGGGGGGGAAAAGAGTTGATAAAGCAGAAATACCATGATCAAAGCATAGCATACTTTGGGCATTTTCTAAGGCCCTAAACTACATTTTATAGTTGATAATTTGTCGTCGAACATCTATAGAGGTACAGTCCTCGTCTATCTTTATGGCCGCTCTGACTATAACCGTAAGTTCGGACTTGCGCATAATATCGTCGAGAGTTTATTTAATTTAATATGTGGCCCTCTTGTTAGTAATCTCCAGGGAGTTTTTCTGGCAAGTCAGAGTCCATGCTCCGTGGTATTATACCCCATTAACTTGTGCACAATAAGTAAACTATATTACATAAAACACCACCGATATTACAAAATATAGAGTCAAGTAACACAAGATTATGAATACAATATAAAATCCACTACATGACTTTTTTTTTATTGTATCACGCCAAAATGACTACACTGTGCCTGATATTAAGCACAGTACAATCCAAAAACAATTGCGACCTCCGAGTAACACAGTATCCATCGCCGGTCGCCGCTGTCATGCCGGCCTGCGAAAAGCTGGATACGCACAGGCTGATTCCGAAACGCGACCCGCAAAAGCGAATCACTATGACGGGCTTTTTCGTCACATACATGGTTGTTGCGACCCAGTCAGGCTGTAAAACCTAGCCTAACCTAGATGTTATTTGACACCCCTTACACCCCAGGATACCGCTAAAATCTATAGTTCTCCGTATGCACTGTTCTTACATCAGATTACCTCCGACATATTCGCAAACCTGTTGGCGTAAATGTATGAACACAAATTATGTATACGAAGCGAATGTGTTCAGAGTCGGTGATTTCTTTGGCACTCGGAACTGGTCACCGCCTAAATCGAATACCTACAGTTTAAAACTTAAAAAACTTATCTTAAAACAATGCTTATAGTATAACAACAGTGTTAATGAACTTTTATACGCTCGAAATTGTAAAAGGAAATAATTATTGATATAAAAATCAAATGTCTGTATTTTCTTGTACAAGGCATTTATGTTAATACCAACCTGTTCCTTCGTCGTAATCTCCGTATCCGTTTTATAAAAGAAATTTACATATGTGCTATACAAGGTAAGGTGTTATATATATATGTTTATATATATATACCTTTTTTATCTATAATGGGTTGTGTTCTGAGGAATTGTTTAACATTATGCCTGAAGCTGGTTTCCACCATTGCACCGCTCGTCACCGGCAGGGAATTCATCCCCACACATTGGAACCGAAATGGTTTCGGACGGTCCGGTTCCAGAGGGGTTTCCTTCCACGAACGATACGATTATGGAATGAGCTTCATGCTGAAGTTTTCTCTGGGGACTACAGTATGGAGTGCTTCAAGGGGAAAATAAATAGGTTATTTAAGGGTTGGCAACGCGTATGTGCCACTTCTGTATTACAAGCGTCCATAGGCTGCGGTGACCGCTTTATATCAGGCGGCTCGCATGCACGTTTGCTACCTTCGTGCTATAAAAAAAACTAGCAGGCCCGTTGGACGTTGTCCCGCCCTGATAATGAAAAAAAACCTCGACAAATTATATGCCCAAACCTGCCTCATGGATGACTTTTTCTACTGGTGAAAATCGCATGAATATACGTTCAGTAGTTTTTGAGTTTATCGCGAACAGACAGACGTGGCAGAGGACTTTTTTTATAATATGTAGTGAATAGCAACATGAATATAAACTGATCGTTGATTATTTTTTGTCACGGATAACAGTGATATATCACGACCGTTATAAATAATTTGTGACGTATTTCTTGCCTAATTTCTTTTGGAACCCATTGGTTGTTATCATGTTTATCAATAAATAGCTCTTCCCGCGACTTCGTTCGCGTGGAATAGTTGCTTTGGGCTAACTAACACGCAGCGGAAACTGTCAAAAGGAAAAATAGTGCGTGAAGTCCCTCCGCGCGGAAGAAGTGAAATTTCGTAATGTGGAAATAAAAATAGGAAGGGGTAGAAATTGTTTTTTAGTGAAATCATATTGTTTCTTTAAGACAAAGTTTATTAACATTGCTTACGATTCACAATTGATCGCATCTTTTAATTATCATTTTCGAGTGGAGAAATATCCAAATCTATAACATTTATAATGGGATTATGATAACTAAAGTAAGATACGAAATGTTTGATTATTTTTCTCGCTCTGTTTCTTCCTATTCCCCCTCCCCAGGAACGTTTAACGCAACAGTGCTTTCATTACCCCTAACGCCACAAGGCTGCAAGTCGCATTAGAAGTTTCACTTAAAAAAATCTATATAACATAATTGCGTAAATTCTTAATGAGTGTATTGTTGAATGTTACAAACAAATAAAAAGTAAAAAAAAAATGCAAAAAGTACTCTCCGGCGGGGAATCGAACCCCGGTCTCCCGCGTGACAGGCGGGGATACTTACCACTATACTACCGAAGATATGAATGAATGGACGAAAATAACGTTTCGGTTCACAGCGTGGTGAAGAATGACATCGTATGAGAACGTTACACGTTTAACGGCGACCTTGTTGGAAGTCGCATTAGAAGTTTCAATTAAAAAAACTTCCGAAACATTCTTCATTGGTACCCCGCTGCTATTGGTCATATATCTTTATGAATATATAGCCTGCCTCGATAAATGAGTTATCTAACTGTGAAATAAAATTGGACCAGTAGTGCCAAATATTACCCCCTACAAGGTCACAAACTCTACCCCTTTATAATATTAGTATAGATATAGATTACTACTCTTCTCTCGTACTTAACTCGAGCCGCCATTCAAATTACAATAATTACTCCTGAAATTAGCGCGAACAGCCAAACAAACAAACCCTACAGTTTTATAATATAGATAAAAAAGTTATTTTTTAACCGACTTCAAAAAAAGGAGGAGGTTATCAATTCGTCTGTATTTTTTTTTATGTTTGTTACCTCATAACTTTGGACTGGGTGAACCGATTTTGATTATTCTTTTTTTATTTGAAAGCTGGTACTTCCCATGTGGTCCCATTTCAATTCCAGTTCCGACAACGGCATCCAGTACAAAACCGTATAAGTTTTAAATTTGCATTAAGTATGTATACGACAAATAGACGAATAACTCAATATCACGCTAACCGATTTCGATGATTCATTTTTTATTGGAAAGGATGTACTTCAAGGGTAGTTTGATGAGAGTTTGGTTAGGTTCTGATTATGGGATCCGTGACAAAGTAAGAAAACTTTCAAGAAACGAGCCTACTCCTTTCTTAAGGGCCGGCAACGCATCTGTGTTTCCTCTCGTGTCGCAATTGTCCATGGGCGGCCGTGATCACTTACCATCAGGTGACCCGTATGTTCGTTTGCCACCAATATTATAAAAAAAACTCTTCAATTCTTAGGAGCCTATTGTGCTTATGTTCGTTGCTGTGTTGCAACATGACGCAAGCATTGTAATTACATTACTTAAGGTGTATAATGTGTGAAGCGATGGTAGCCGAGTTGGTGGTAGAAACTATCGCGGATTACTGAAAAGGTTGCGTTCGTACCAAACGTTACTTATTGTACAACCAATTGAAACCATATCGCATACCATACCGATAGATACCATACCGCAAAAATGCGCATATTTTAATATACTTAAGGCGGAACGGAGTTCGCGGGCACTGCTAGTAAAATATATTTATGTACACTAAAAATGGAAAAATAAAGTAAATTTTCAAAAAAAAGTATTAACCGACTTCAATATCAATCAAAAACCCATAAGGCACTAAAAAGCGGAAAATAAATAGTTTATCAAATTAACCAAATTAAATAAAACATATGAATATGTGTGCTACCTAGAGATGTATTGGAAGTCGGTGCCAACCAAACCGAAAATCATATCATCTACAGGTACAAAGTTTAAGTCCACTCTCGCGTCTCTGTAATACAAAAATTTTGGTTGGTACCGACTTCCAGTACATCTCTAGGTAGCACACATATTCATATGTTTTATTTTTGATAAACTATTTATTTTCCGCTTTTTAGTGCCTTATGGGTTTTTGATTGATATTGAAGTCGGTTAATACTTTTTTTTGAAAATTTACTTTATTTGTATTTATTAATACTAGTCGATTATTGGTCGTAATTTAATTATACTTAATTAAGTTATCATTTTTCATGAAACAATTTTCTTTACTCAGGCTTGATAATATAGTATTATCTACTAAAAAAAGAAATTGAGAACTTAACTGTTTTATCTGTGTCTATTTGTATATAGATTATCTTTCATATATACTTGAGAAAATTGAATGAGAAGAAAGAATGGAATAGTTAAATGTAATTTACTGAAACAATAAAAAATAGGGTTCGTTGAACCCGTACACTCATAAAGCTTTGGAGAATAAATCTTTGAACAAAGTAAAAATATTTGCAGATGTGATATTTAAAAACCACTATCTTGTACTTTGTTTAATATAAGCCACTTTTACAAACGACGAACTTGATATAGTTCTGTTCCCTCTGTTGAATATTACATTTTAATCGATAATTAGACATCCCCTTAATTACGGCTACGGTGGTCAAGAAATAGAAATCTTTTTTTTAAATCGTAGTAGGCAAACGAACAGATGGGTCACGTGATGTTAAGTGATTACCACCGTCCATAGACACTTGCAACAGCAAAGGAGTGGCAAGTGTGTTGAAAGCCTGTGTTTGCGGTGAGGGGAGTGGAAGGAGGAGAAGAGAGGAAAAGGGAGGTGGGCATCCGGCGTTCTCACTGACCGAACGCAACGGAACAATACAAGCACTGTTACTTCACGTGGGTGTTTCTGTGTGTCGGGTGGTAGTACCGCGGGCGAGACGACCCATTCATGCTGAAACTAGTAACTTGGCATCAGCGTGGCTCTACCACCTACCAAAATCTAAAATATCTTTTAGACAAAAGAACTATTATGATGGAGATGATTTCAGCAGTAGTATAAACTACAGTGAACATTTAACACCTGGTGGACAATACGCCTGTTAACAGAGATATCTCTGTGATCGATTTCAAACTATAATCTAATAGTCTATATTATAATAAAACTGTAGCAGGGCCAAATCTGTACATTAAATATTTTTTGAAAATTTTGATGGGGGTAGGCTTTGTTGTCGATATAGAAGCCAAAAATAACCCTTTTAAAATTTTTGTCTGTCTGTCTGTCTGTCTGTCTGTCTGTCTGTCCCTGTGAACGCGCATCACTCGGAAAGTACTGAACCGATTTTGACGAAACTTGGCACAGTGATAACTAATGTTACGAGATTACATTTAGGATACTTTTTGTCCCATAAAACGCAATGGATTCTCCAGGATCTGCCTGTTTGTCTATTCCTTTAAACACGAATCACTCTGAAAGTACTGAACCAATTTAGATGATATTTGGCACAGTTATAACCAATATCACAAGGTTACATCTAGGATACTTTTTATCTTATAAAACGCAAGGGATTCTCCAGGATAACGGACGAAAGTAAAAAAAATGTAGTTCATGATATTCTTGACGAATTTTGGTAAATTTTCTTTGTGCTATATATAGCAGACAGATTAGCTAAAAAATTAAGCTATATTTCCATATGCTACTTCAAAAAAAAAAATACCAAAAAGAACGACCACCGTGATTCGAACCGTCGGCCCCGTCGAAACATTTAAAGACCCGTACGTTACAACTGAGCTACGCCTACATGACATTTCTGTACGTAATTATCGACCACGTATAAAACATTTATGTAGACGAAACTGTCACTTATGTTGTTACATTTATTTCATTGTATAAAAAAATGTTTGCTAAACAAAGGTGATAATGTAGGATATTTTTGTAGACTATATTAAAAGTTTTTCCATCGTGTGCAAATATATGTAAATTCCGCGCATTAGACACACGCGAACAGGTACATATAGTTGACCATGAGAGAAGCATGGACTTTCTAAATGCACTCCCGCTACCTGTAATGTCTGGCCCTTGTGCTTTGTTTATAGTAACAGCAGCAAACAGCTCTCGAAGCATTATGTAATACGCATAAAAGTCCATACAGGAAACTTTTTTATTTGGAATTGGCTGATTCGTTGTTGGATTAACGACTGGAATATTGAAATGATATCCCGATTCATCTATGGCGTTGAAGAAGCTAGATTTTGAGATTTTGACAAACAAAATTTTTATTTTTCATACAATTTTTTTTAATTTTTTAATAAAAAGTCCTATGTTACTTTTAAAACCCCCAAGAATATGTGTACAAAGTTTCATGATGATCGGTTGAGTAGTTTTCGCGTGAAAGCGTAACAAACAAACTTACATTCACATTTATATATTAGTAGGGATTATTGTACTCATGTCTTATTAAAGTCAATGGCTAGTGCCAGTTAATGGATCTATAAAACGAATTTACTAATTCTTATTCACTGAAACCAAAATCAACATACGTAATATAAATCTAATAAGTAAGCAACTAGCTTTATATAATTGCATTTTGCAATTTGCATTTTTGTTCTCAACAATACAGATGGATATTAGAGAAGTAAATAACAGATTCAGGCCTGATATACATCAACTCTCCTTAAAAAATACGAGTAAAGCTGTATAATCGCTCTTAAAGTGTTAACGATGCTTACATTACGATTTCGTATTGATTATTAGAGAACACCGTCAACTACTAATTGTTAATCGTTATCAATCACTCAGAGGCTGCAGTTGTAGACAATAATTCCTTATCTATAATTCTATATACACATTTAATTATTTTCCCATTTATAACATGGTATCTGTGGTAATAAAAGTCACTGATCAAGATATCTGGCATTGAAATTGCGTATACTTAATTGATGGCGTACAAAAATTGTTATATAATTTGGTGAAAAATACATAAAAATATATGAATTTTTGTTTAATTCGCAATTAATTGAAATTAAATTTTGTGTGGATTTTTATTTACGAAAAATAGCATTACACACATTCTTGTCAACAACAAAAATGTCTGGCAATAATAATACCATGTTTTAATAGCATATCAAATTTAGTGACAAAAACATGCTAAAATTATTTAAAAATCAATATTTTTGTGTCTGCACAAATAAACGCAACGTTTACCGGCAGCCAGGTAGCCCGCACGCTATGTAGAAGAACATAAAGATATATAAAAAACTGGCTTATTGACTTCGCTGTCGATACCTTTGCTAGCTCTTAGACGAATAGTTACAGGCAAGTGACATTTGACGCGTCAACGCGATTCTCATATTTTTTCATATTTATAGTTTTCTTCAACACAATGGAGTGTGAAAAAGTTTTGATGCAAGTAGAATATATTATGATAAAGTAAGTGGTAGAAATGATTATTTAATTTTATTTTTACGTATTGTGGATGTGCAGATTCTATGTACAGTAGATTAGGTGTCGTGACAGATAAAAAGAGAGAGAGAGAGAGTGTATACAATATATACATACATATAATTTTCATTTCAATATCAAACCAACTCAAGAATTACCTTTTGATGTGTTAACTTTTATTAACTTGACTATTCCAGATCATTCAGTGTTTAATTTATTATTATTTATTTTATAAATATTTTTATCGTTTAATTTACAATTGAACTCTATCAACTTGATATTTTATAATGTAAACTATACTGACTGTATAGTAAACGTCTAGAAAAAAGGGAAAGTAATTAGGTTCCAACTGGGGTCCATAGACCTCTCAAGTTATTTTTTTACGTTACCGCCAATATTTGTAGGTTAGTTTTTATCTTAATTGAACCCCGTAGATGACGCTACGAACGGGTTGTAGGCTTATTTTAAAAGATTTATCACATACCATCTGGGTAAATGTTTGAGTGAGCCCCTTGGTAGTTTGGATTTACAATTGGAAACTGTAGGTGTGGCTGCAATCGGGTTTTAGGTTTAAAAATATAATTGAAACCGGTGATAACCGTTTTGGTGCAGACGAAGTCGCACGGGTCAGCTAGTTATAATAATAAAAATATAGAAATCACGAATTGACAGTGAAAAAACAAAACTATGTAACTGTAGTGGATACGTAACCTCGCCGGTGACAAAGCAAACAAAATCAGGCTGTTCAACAAAGCATGTCGCGTGTCGAGGTTACGATTTGTCACACTAATTCTAAAGTCCGCAATTTTGTAATGTCAATAATATATTTGTCATAATAAATTTAATTCACACTGTAACAGTGAAATAAAACTCGTTGTTTTTACAGGAAAATACAATAAGGGATATATATAGAATAATAACAATGGTTTCTCACACTTTAAACGATTTATGACAACACTTTTGTGTATACTTGTTTTAGCGCGTTAGGGAATAATGATGAGAGTAAATTTTTACGATGCGCGCGCACACCGTCACGAAAAATCGACACCCTGAAGTTAGCTATAGTCAACATTTTGTTTCTTTGTATTAAATACCTTTTTTCTATTGTTAGTATCGCTTTTTCTATAAACGTAGAATAAAGCGAAATATAAAATTTTTGAAAAGATTTTTATCTTGGTACGCCAAAGAAGTATAACTTCTAACGCGTGTATATAAGTGCACACACACTTTTTTTATATTATATAGTATAATAACAATAGGTGCTCACGCTTGAAACGATTTATGACAAGACTTTTTTTATATAGGAGGCAAACGAAAAGGTAGATCACCTGATGTTAAATGATCACAACCGTCCATAGACACTTGCAGCACCAGGGGAGTCGTAAATGTGTTGCCAGCCTGTGTTTCGGGAGGGGGAGTGGGGAGGCGAAGGGATGGGTGGGTATCCGACGCTCTCACTGACCGAGCGAAACGCAACAATGCAAGCACTATTACTTCACGTCGGTGTTCCGGTGAGAGGGTGGTAGTACCCCGGGCAAGCCGACCTTTTCATGCTGAAACCAGTAATAGCTTCAGCGTGGCTCTACCACCTATAATTAAGGACACCACGATTTACGACAGCAGAATGAAGGTGCGGACAACGACTGCAGGGAAAATAGGAAACCCTTGGACTGTCCAAAACGATAAGGGTTTAAGCTCCATACAAAATAATGTGGATCTTATGATGCACAGGTCCTCGTAAGGCAGCATAAGTTTAAAAAAAATACAGTGCACATTATAAAATTTGAAAAACTTAACAATATGCAAACCCTTTTCTTCCGAGTCACTTTCGACCTATATCGATACTTCCATTTCTTTCTAAAGTACGCGAAGCATGTGAGCACAATCAACTATCATCCTTTCTACATTGCAACAATATCTTGAGTCCACTACAGTCCGGTTTCAGGCCAGGTCACAGTACAGTTACAGCTTTGCTTAAAGTGACTGGTGATTTGAGAAATGGAGTGGAAAATAAAATGATTACTGTGCTGGTTCTAGTAGATTTTTCCAATGCCTTTAATACTGTTAGTCGCGACATTCTCCTGGCTATTCTTTCTCATTATAATATCCCATTAGAGGCGCTGGCATGGTTCGTTTCATACCTAAAGGGACGAAAACAATCGGTACGTATAGATGAGTTTTTAATCGTGTGTTTTTAAAAATGATCCGAGGGGTTAATGTCCTATATACCATATACAATTTTATACCCAATACTAATGAGCTCGGCGGACGATGTCCTGCCTTGATATTTAAAAAAAATCCTAAAAGTTGTGAATCTAAACCATTATTGAATCCACCTGAAAACACATAAAATTTCATATGAATCTGTCCCGCCGTTTAGGAGTTCAGTCACATACACAGGGACAGAAGAAATATACATTATATATAAAGATATAAAAAATTCAGTTCCTTTAAAGTTCAATCATATTAAAGCTATTGAACGTATTGGTATAGAATTATGACCATTCGATTATTTCGTGGATGGTTTTAAGTTACTTATTTCTTGGATTACAATGACCATTTGCCATTTTTTTTAATACAAAATTGTTTTTGATATTTGGGAGGGTGTTAGCTACTTATTTAAAAAAAGGAATTTCCACTTCAATAAAAAATAATTATGTACAATTTTATACAGCTTATGTATTAACCAAACGTGTGCACTGCACAATCTCAATATAAATATCATATGTACACAGGCTGATGTACTACGCGCCGCTAGCCTGACTTAGCTACAAGCCAAGCAAGCGCAATACGATCGGTCACGCTAACTATCACGTCATGACGCGAAACCATAAGTTTATCTCCTGCCAGAAAAATACCACTCAGCGCGCCTAAAGTTTTCACTCCAACAACTTTTAAATTCTACCTCCTTTTTATTATGAATATCTATTATTAATAACTTCTTTTTTTACTCATATTTGGAAATCTCCCAAAAATGCCAAAATAAAGAAATGAATAAACCTGTTGACAATATGAGAGTTATCTCTGACAACAAAGGAACATACAGTCTACGTCTAATTTTACCGCCCTGAATATAGATGCGCAGATCGCAATTTTAGAGGTATATATACGTATTATATTACACTAGCTGACCCGCGCAACTTCGTCTGCATGAATTCGGTTACCTATCTGTTCTAATTTACAGCCTCCAATCCGATTACAGTAACTCCCACCGTTTCCAATTGTGAAACCAAATAATTCAGGGACTCACTCAAACACCTAGTTGGTTTAGCGAAATGATTTAGACATGCGGAAGATATTTAGATGAGCCGGACATAGCGCCATCTGTCATTCAGCAACATCTGACCGTTGAATTATTTGGATATTGTTCATACAAAAATACTAAAATCGCGAAAAAAAGAAGGGTTACGAAGGTGACAATTTGGGATTATAGGTATTTTTTGATGGCAAATAAAAAAAATTACAAAAACAATTTTAGATACGGACACCCTAGTAAACTAGAGGTATAAAATACACTTTACGACCTATTCTCATACCTAGGTACCAAATATATACTTAAAGTTTCATCAAAATCAGTCGAGCAGTTTCGACGGAGTTCAAACATTAACACCGTGACACGATATTTTTACATATTAAATTAGATAAATTAAATTTTAGTTGTATTCCTAATATTTTATGTTATTTTTCAAAATATTCAAATTTCGCACATTTAATTATGATCTTGGGTTTTTGTATATCCAATGTATTTAATGATATTAATGGTTTTATTGGAATGCGTATGCACGTTATTAAAAATATAATATGTGGTCGAAAATAATATAATCTTTTTTACGTCATATTTGTTTGTTATTAGCCATCAAGGTTAATTAATCAGTTATCAGTTATAATTAATGTTATTTATTTAATATATTTAATAACACTTTAATACATTGGTCTCTGATTGTGCGGTCGGGTAATGTATTGTTATCAATATCTCCGTTACATCCTCATAGGTTTCCAATACTTAATTACATACCACATTTTTATTTCTAATTTAATATATTTTTAATGCTTCACCACATTTTAACACTTGTTCAAATGTTTATGTAAGAGTGATGTGACGATTTAAATTCCTTTGGTCACGTTGTGATTATTTTTTAAGTGAAAAATTCTTTAGGCGCGTCGAGCGGTATTTGTGAGCAGGAGATGATGATGATGGCCTCATGACATGCCAGTAAGCGGTGTCAGACTAGCGACGCGTAGTATAAGAGCCTGTGTGTAGCTTTTAAAATTGAACTTGTCTGTCGAGGAAAAATATATATCTCTCCGTCATCTAATATGTCATTCGTTTTCAAAATGGCCAGCACGCTAGAAATAAATAAACTGTACAAAAATGGATATAATTCTTTGGAGTACCAATAGATGTGAAAGAGACACTAATGAGACCAAAGATAATTTAAATCGACACATCAATATTCGAACAATTGTGTCGTTCCATTTCATATTACTTTATTTTTCAAGATCTTCAAATTTCGCACATATAAATTATGAAAGTCATAAATAGAAGTAGAGGCAGTCATAGGGACTGCTGACAGAAGTGAAAACTTAAAACAAATAAATTTAAACTGTTCTCTTTTAAAATTTAAAATTAATTGTAGTGTGAATTATTTAAATTTCATAATTTGTAACTTTTAATTATTAATCACTCTTTCACATTTATTGCCACTACGAATGTAGTCCGGTGAAGCTGTTAAGACCTTGCTAGGTCAATAGCGTAAAAAAACCACTTCGAATAATAATTATATACTTTTCAATGGAATTAATTAATTAATTAATCAAACATATGATGGGCATGCTATGACGGGAAATTATAAATTTATCTCCTGCCACAAAAATACCGCTCTACGCGGCTAAGGAAGTTTTCAAAAAATGATAAATGTTGGAGCTTCGGCTCACTACTAGTATATTCGAGACTGACACCGACAGCGTAATGATAAAACTCGGAGTGCGTAAAATAGACTGTTTATTAAAATGACCATAATAGGTATATATAGTGTTACACAATACGTATAATCAGATCAGTCAGTCAGGAACACCAATAAATACTCTGAAGGCACTGTAACTATTTATCCGGGCTTCGCCTTACAGTAACTTCCACATAGGAGTGCGTGCAGATCAGTGACATCTCGCCCTTTATATGCTGAACTCCCACCAACCGGAGTGAATAATGAATAGCCGACCAATAGCGTTCGAGGTCATTAGTAACACCCCGATAAAGTCAATAGCGCGGTATCGGAGGTCAATAGTGGTTCCCTCGCCTGTCGGATATGTCATAGCGGTACCGGACGTAGTCATTAACAATAGAGACACGAGACATTACATTTATTTGTTCAATTGTTTGAACGACATTCTATTTATAATATTTACAAAAGTCTCAGCCAGCCTGCCAAAGAGGACGACATTCTCGGTAGCTACAGATACATATAATTAGAATGTAAATGTAAAGAATGTAACGTGTCGGTACTTTTTCGATTTTCAGGAAAAAAATTGTTGCAGGTGTCTAGGAATAAGTAATAGAATATTTAGAAATTTCAATCATATAAAGAAACGTCTATCTGTCTGTCTGTCTGTTTGTATGAACACGCATCACTGCTAAAAAGGTTCACAATAAACCATAGAGTAACAAACCCGCGCGTAGTTAAGTAAGCGGTTTCATAATTCTATGCAATAAACCCACAAGAAAATCGGGAGTAACATAGTCTTTGTTTGGTTAAAACCGGTCCACTCAAAAGTATTATTGTAGTTTTAATAACGACGCGGCGTAATTACGAGAGAAAAGTAGACGAGTAAATGGACTTAATACATTTAGATGACTTTATTAATTACTGTTTTTCACGTATGCTTCCATACAGACGATGTCGCGGGCACGGGTAATAATAAATACGTACGCAGTTACGCCCACGACTACTAACATCTGAAACTTGACAAACACGTTTTATTATATTATACATCTTCGTGAGATCATTTCGGCGTATTGTGGTATCTGGGAAAATACCGACTATATTTTTACAGGAAAAATAATACCGGCCCATTGTTGCGAGTATTAAAACAATTGAATACGTTCGTAATGATTTCTGTAGTGGTAATTGAAATAAATACTTTTATTATATTATTACTTTTATTGTTCTATTATATTAATTCATATTCACAAGTGTTTGTTTGTTTCACTCTTTGATAAACACATTACAGATCGTACCTATAGATGGGTTTTTTAGATTTGTATGTCAATTTGCACTTATGAATTATAATTAGCTAGCGAGTAAAGCGGACGTTATCCTGTATCCTGCCCTGATAATAGAAAAAAAACCTTGACAAATTATTAACCTAAACCTTCCTTATGAATCACTTTAACTACTGGTGAAAACACACCCCAAAAAAAATCTGACTCGTAATTCCGGATATTACCCCCTACAACGTCACACACGGTTCCCTCTCATAGATAACCGACGTAAAGTAACAGTGCTTGCATTGTTGCGTTTCGTTCGGTCAGTGAGAGCGCCGGAGGCCCACATCCCTCCCCTCTCCTCTACCTCCTTCCCTCCCTCCCACCCCTTCCCCCAAACATAGGTTGGCAAGGCACTTTCGACTCCCCTGGTGTTGTTAGTATCTATGGACGGTAGTGATCACTTAACATCAGGCGATGTTCGTTTGTGTCCTATGACATAAAAAAAAATTCACCAACGTACAAACTTAACCTCTTTATAATATCGGTATAGAAGTATAGATAATGGCTATTTATAGAAAGCAAAAAAAACTATTACAATATATTACAACAATTATTAAAAAAAAAGTCAATAAAGAGCTAATAGTTTCTAAAGTAACTTAATTAAATTAATATAAGTTATTATAAAAGAATAAATTTAACTGCATAAATTTAATATCCTTTTTCTTTTGGTGATGCACAATCTAACTTTATTTACATGTATATACATAACTACCACAATATTATTATTTACCACAAACACTGCGTATAATTAACGGCGAAATATTCAAGCCTCTGTAGCAATGAGGTAAAAAAACACATAGTATCAAGGATAACCGGTTCTGTAGGCGATATTTCCGATGATTTACGCTGTTGATTTTTTACTGGCGGTCATTTGTGTCCCAACGGAATCAAGACCAATACAATATCTAAAATTATAGAGGCTTGTCAATGGAGTATTTCATCAATTGTCTTTACTAATTATATTGTTACTATTGATTCTTATCTAAAAGTATCACTACATGTTATAAAATAAAGACCTCTGCCACATATGTCTGTTCGGGTTAAACTAAAAAACTATTGAACGGATTTCATTAGTAGATAAAGTGATTCATGAGGAAGGTTTTGGTATATAGTTAGTCAGGTTCACCCTGCTGAATAACGAACGAGGCAATGGCAAAAGCGGGGTGGTAGGGGTTTACAGTCTGACTGGGTCGCAACCACCATGTATATGACGAAAAAGTCCATCATAGTGATTCGCTTCTGCGGGTCGCGTTTCGGAATCAGCCTGTGCATATCCAGCTTTTCGCAGGCCGGCATGACAGCGGCGACCGGCGATGGATAGATCCTCTCTCGGTGTTCGCCATTGTTTTTGGATTGTACTATGCTTACCATCAGGCATAGAGCAGTCATTTTGTTGTGCTAAAATAAAAAAAAATTGTCAAGGTTTGTTCTATATTTCGTCAATATTAAGTTTAGTTAAGGTTTGTTCTATATTTTGTCAATATTAAGTTGTATATTGTAATTTACTCATTTATATTTATAACTTTCAGTAAATTATATTCCAATGAGCTTGATTATATTTACCATTTTGTTTCTTTTCCATTGGTTAATTTTAGTTTTTATAGATGAATTCATTTTCCCTCTTTCATTTATTCTTTTTCAAAGATTTATCAATATTTAATCTATACATATAATAAAAGGCTAACGGGACGAAATCTGTACATTAAATATTTTAAAGAATAAATTCACTGGGATTCACTGGGCTTAGAATCAATAACAGAACACATTTCTACAGTTTTTAAAATTTTTGTCTGTCTGTCTGTCGTTTGTACAGGATTCACGCAAAAACTACTAGACGGATTTTGACGAAATTTGGTATGGTAGTAGCTTATACATCGGTATAATATTTAGGCTATGTTTTACATATATAGCACATTTGTATGTCTGTTTATTTTACTTTTAAGGAAACACAAAAACAAGACATTTACGCGAGAAATACTGGACGACCAGCAGGGGGTTTTTACTATATCGGGGGTGTTACTAATGACCTCAAATGCCATTGGTTGGAGGTATCGGCTGTTTATGTATCTTGATGTCTTAAAAGGCGACCAACGGCTAGATGCCGTGCATACTCGCTCAGACAGTGGGTCTAGTCACCTACGAATAACTTGCAACTATACTCATTGTTTTGAGATTTGAACGAATACGCAAGTAAACAAAAGGTGATTAATTGTTATAAGGAGTGATAGAATCTGGTCGTCCCATGTTTCAGACTTAGCAAAGCCAGTAATAGTGTTAGGTTTTACAATAAAGTCCCAAAGCATGTTACCCATTTGCCGGGCTGTAAATATAAGCGCCACGTCAAACGGATTTTAGTGTCAAAAGAATATTATAGAGGGGATCAGTATGTGAACGATAGTGATGTCTGGAATTGACTCCTCTCTGTGCATCCACTAAAAGCTATTGTATGATGTATTGGTAATATATGTTAAAAAAATGTACCCGATCGAGTTTCTTGCCGGTTCTTCTCGTCATCGGACTGGGTTGTTTCCCGAACCGGTGGTAGTCTTTGACGTTCATAAGTGCCTTATTAGGGGCTAAACTGAATAAAGTATTTTTGATTTTAATAAAGCGTAGGTTTTCAGTCTAGTATGCTTCTTATAATTGACATTATATTACTCATCGGACTGTTAACTGTTGCAATATCGGCGATTGTAAATAAATAAAATTAACGCGGACGAAGTCGCGGACGGTTGCTAGTTTTAAGAGATACTATTTAGCCAAGTATGTTGTGTTTGAGCGTCGGTTGGTACAACTTTCTCTCGCGAGCCGATTGCTTATTACCACGATACTCGACGTTTGTTGTACACGCTCCGTTACGAAACAACGCCGACTGATTTACTATGGGAAATTTAAGTTTACTTGGAAACTAATCTGTATGTAATATCGCGTTGCATATTGTATTTGAACTCTATTTCTTTCATACTATGTACCTGCTTATTAAGTTGGCCGAAATTTACCAAGTTGGCTTTTTTGACTTACGTATCGTTCATGTAGTCTAAAACATTTAAGAAAAAAAATTTCGATCCCGTTTAACCGTTATTCATATGACATGGACATTCGTGGTTATAGTTATACGATAAACTTATGATTTTGCAAAATTCAACCTTACCTGAATGATTAAAAGTTGATTTTACAAGGACGCAAGCGACGCGAGACTATTTGAAATGAACGCATAATCCAAAGTTATGCACTCATTTTTGTGTGCCGGCTGTGAGACGTTAAATGTGAATTTTGAATGTGTGGGCGTCAAACATTTATATTTGTATATGTTGATACATTTTTGTCTTAAATGTTCTTAGGTATTACACTAATCATTTATAGAGTCGATGCAGTCGGGAATGGCAATAAATACTTCGTAGATACTGTCACTATTTATTTGGCCAGAGCTTCGCCTTACAATACTTCGAATATAATGCGTAGATATCACCAACATCTTGCCTTTTAAAGGCCCATCTATATAAGTCAAAGCTTTTACTATTTATACATAACTCCGCAAAATAATTTAAGTAACATGAAAATAATAGAGTATGAACAAATTAATGTTATTTAAGCTATACAACAATTTTATATAATTAACCTTATTTATGTATCTTTAATGTGTTCGCTAATCTGTTTCGACATGTAGATCAGCGTCATCTTGCCTTTCATGGCCGAACTATGAAGTCAAAGAATATACTATTATTCATAATGATCAAACTAATGATTCAATTCTGTATAATGATATTCTTATTTAAGTCTTATTAATATGGTGGAGCTAGTGTCAATGTGTCTCTCTAATATAGTGGCGCTAGTATCAATGTGTATCTAAAATGTTGGTGCTAGTGTGAATGTATATTTATAATATGGTGGCGCTAATATCAATGTTCCGGTCGTTTTGTAGTCTCGTCTCTTGAATGTGATGCAGCGGCACCGGCGGTGGGTGATAACATAGGATATAAATTAGTGATTTCAACGATACCAAAGTCAAATAGGTCAACTTGCATTGCATTGGTCAACAGGTCAAATAACGGGCATCCTACGGCTCATAGTGTTCGTTCACTTTTCCTTTGGTGGTAAGCGATGGTGGTTTAGAGCTAAAATTGTTGGAATAGCGCCTCGATCGAATCTTTGAAGAAAAAAATCGTAATGACACCATAAAATGGTGTAAAGCCTTTTTATCTATACTAATATTATACGTTGTAAGGGGTAACCTCTGGAACTACTGGTCCGATTTGAAAAATTATTTCAGTGTTATTAGCTCATTTATCAGGGAAGGTTATAGGCTATATGTCATGACGCTAAGACCCATAGGAGCGGAGCAGCAATGAAGAATGTTGCAAAATCGGGGTATTTTTTCCTATTCAGAGCTTCCGCTGCGTTTTAGCGCAAAATAACCATTCCATGTGTACGAAGTCACGGGCAGAAGCTATTAAGTAATTATATTATATATACTAATATCATAAAGAGGTAAAGTTTGTGAGGTTGTAGGGGGTAATATCTGGGGACTCACAGAGAAAATGGTAAAACGTTTCTTACGAACGCTGCTTTAACGAACGAATATATGATTGATTTCTAGAAAAAAGTTTAGCTTAATAATGCCTATTACCGCCCAACGAAGTGGGCACGGGTCGGCTAGTGAAAAGATAAACCAGATCGAGTTTCTTGCCGGTTCTTCTCGATGACTGGGGTGTTTGTCCGAACCGGTGGTAGTTTTGACGTTCATAAGTGCCTTATCAGGGCCTAAATTGAATAAAGAGTATTTTGATTTGATTTGATCCTAAGAAACGTTTATAAACTTGCTAATATGATATTTTAAAACACAACATTGGTATTTTTTACATTATTCGTCAGCCGCCAAAAATACCGGCTACCAATTCTCATACTTTGCACAAAGGGCAAGGGCCTCGCAAACATTTGCCATTGACGGCCTCGTACTGGTTACAACGGTCGATAAGATGCATAAAAATATATGTCAAGTGAATTAATGCCCGTGCATACTTCACATGAAGTACATTTTGAATGCATACAGTTTTTAACATAATGTTGTTGAGATTGTGAAATTTATGGTGGTTAGTGCTAACCGGATTGTAACACTAATCCCCACTAATATTATAAACTAGCTGTACCCGCGACTTCGTTCGTGTGAAACTTCACGAAAAATATAGCGAATAATAAAGTCATCCGAATCATAAAAAATACAATAACTTTTGATATACCGAACCGATTTTCATGTAACTACATCTAAATGTTACCCGAAGATATCCTTTATGATTTCCTTGAAGCGGATTTATTAGGAACGCAGTATTTGAGCAGTGATGCGTGTTCATACAAAAAGACAGACAGACAGACAAATAGACAGACGGGCAGAAACTAGACACCTGCAACAATTTTTTTTTTCACGAAAATCAAAAAGATTTTTTTTTATATATTTATAGGGGGCAAACGAACAGGCGGATCACAGGAGTGATAACCTAAGTGATCACCGCCGTCCAAATACACCAGCAACACCAGGGGAGTCGTAAGTGCGTTGCCGGCCTGTGTTTGAAGGAGGGGGAGTGGGGGAAGCGAGAGAGGGAATGGGGGGGGATGTGGAGGGGAGAGGGACAGTGAGGTGGGTATCTGGCACTCTCACTGACCAAACGAAACGCGACAGTGCAAGCACTGTTTACTTCACGTCGGTTTTCTGTGAGAGGGTGGTACTATCCCGGACGAGCCGGCCCATTCATGCTGAAACCAGTAATAGCTTCAGCGTGGCTCTACCACCTTCAAATAGTACAGAGATGTTAGATTTACATTCTGATTAAGTATATGTATACATGCGAAAGGAAGTTTGTATGTTACACTTTCACTCAAGGACTAGTGCTTTGTTTCTGGTGTTACTCGCGTCCGCGGGAAGTGTATATCGGCGCCTACCCACATTCATCGCGTGATTCGGTCACGCCTCTCTCCCTACTACTCGACTTGTTTTGGTATAAAAGGAGCTGAGCGACCGTTGTTAAGTCCCCCACGCGTGTCACCTTCAGTGCCGCGCGTCCCACCGACCGCACCGCGCGTGACACCTTCCGTGCCACGCGCGCCACAGCCTGGGCGGGCCCCTATGGCCCCCTGGGCTCCCAGATCCCAACCGCAGGCTCCCAGGCCTCAAACACAGCCTCCCAAGACTCACACACCACACACACAGCCTCCGCAGGCGAGACACAACACACAACCCGACCTCTTCTCACCGACCGTTATCAAAGGGTTTGCACAAATCATGGGATTATTCGAAGAACACGATATAGAGGAGATATTCGCGTTCGCCTCTGTAATCGAGTCTAACGCAGAAACGGGTGCGTTCAGCGCGATCTTACGCTTCCCAAACATCGCGAAAACGCTTAATCGCATCGCGCGCTCGAATAACACAAACACTCACGCGAAATAATCATGTCTACGGCCATGAATAGAATTAAACCGCGCGGCCTATCTCTTTCATTTTTTAATGCTAGGAACCTATATACACAGCGCGATCTAGTAGCTGCCTTTTTACGCGACAGGCAAATAGATATCTTCCTCGTACAGGAAACGTTACATGCAACAGGTAACGGCCAAGCCGAGGTGTGCCGTGCACCCTTGAGCTAGTTACCAGAATAAAATCGGCTGAGTGCCTTAAGCGCTCGCCTTAGTAGTCCGGTGAAGCTGTAGAGGCCTCCAAAAAGGCCAATAGCGTAGTCAGTTCGAGAAAAAAAAAAAAAAAAAAAAAAGTTTTTAAATCGGTTTTGTTTGTAACTAATTAATTGGTTATCTACTGTACCAAATAGTCAGAATTGATTATTATTTGGTTTGTAACTAATTAATTGGTTATCTACTGTACCAAATAGTCAGAATTGATTATTATTTGGTTTGTAACTAATTAATTGGTTATCTACTGTACCAAATAGTCAGAATTGATTATTATTTGGTTTGTAACTAATTAATTGGTTATCTACTGTACCAAATAGTCAGAATTGATTATTATTTGGTTTGTAACTAATTAATTGGTTATCTACTGTACCAAATAGTCAGAATTGATTATTATTTGGTTTGTAACTAATTAATTGGTTATCTACTGTACCAAATAGTCAGAATTGATTATTATTTGGTTTGTAACTAATTAATTGGTTATCTACTGTACCAAATAGTCAGAATTGATTATTATTTGGTTTGTAACTAATTAATTGGTTATCTACTGTACCAAATAGTCAGAATTGATTATTATTTGGTTTGTAACTAATTAATTGGTTATCTACTGTACCAAATAGTCAGAATTGATTATTATTTGGTTTGTAACTAATTAATTGGTTATCTACTGTACCAAATAGTCAGAATTGATTATTATTTGGTTTGTAACTAATTAATTGGTTATCTACTGTACCAAATAGTCAGAATTGATTATTATTTGGTTTGTAACTAATTAATTGGTTATCTACTGTACCAAATAGTCAGAATTGATTATTATTTGGTTTGTAACTAATTAATTGGTTATCTACTGTACCAAATAGTCAGAATTGATTATTATTTGGTTTGTAACTAATTAATTGGTTATCTACTGTACCAAATAGTCAGAATTGATTATTATTTGGTTTGTAACTAATTAATTGGTTATCTACTGTACCAAATAGTCAGAATTGATTATTATTTGGTTTGTAACTAATTAATTGGTTATCTACTGTACCAAATAGTCAGAATTGATTATTATTTGGTTTGTAACTAATTAATTGGTTATCTACTGTACCAAATAGTCAGAATTGATTATTATTTGGTTTGTAACTAATTAATTGGTTATCTACTGTACCAAATAGTCAGAATTGATTATTATTTGGTTTGTAACTAATTAATTGGTTATCTACTGTACCAAATAGTCAGAATTGATTATTATTTGGTTTGTAACTAATTAATTGGTTATCTACTGTACCAAATAGTCAGAATTGATTATTATTTGGTTTGTAACTAATTAATTGGTTATCTACTGTACCAAATAGTCAGAATTGATTATTATTTGGTTTGTAACTAATTAATTGGTTATCTACTGTACCAAATAGTCAGAATTGATTATTATTTGGTTTGTAACTAATTAATTGGTTATCTACTGTACCAAATAGTCAGAATTGATTATTATTTGGTTTGTAACTAATTAATTGGTTATCTACTGTACCAAATAGTCAGAATTGATTATTATTTGGTTTGTAACTAATTAATTGGTTATCTACTGTACCAAATAGTCAGAATTGATTATTATTTGGTTTGTAACTAATTAATTGGTTATCTACTGTACCAAATAGTCAGAATTGATTATTATTTGGTTTGTAACTAATTAATTGGTTATCTACTGTACCAAATAGTCAGAATTGATTATTATTTGGTTTGTAACTAATTAATTGGTTATCTACTGTACCAAATAGTCAGAATTGATTATTATTTGGTTTGTAACTAATTAATTGGTTATCTACTGTACCAAATAGTCAGAATTGATTATTATTTGGTTTGTAACTAATTAATTGGTTATCTACTGTACCAAATAGTCAGAATTGATTATTATTTGGTTTGTAACTAATTAATTGGTTATCTACTGTACCAAATAGTCAGAATTGATTATTATTTGGTTTGTAACTAATTAATTGGTTATCTACTGTACCAAATAGTCAGAATTGATTATTATTTGGTTTGTAACTAATTAATTGGTTATCTACTGTACCAAATAGTCAGAATTGATTATTATTTGGTTTGTAACTAATTAATTGGTTATCTACTGTACCAAATAGTCAGAATTGATTATTATTTGGTTTGTAACTAATTAATTGGTTATCTACTGTACCAAATAGTCAGAATTGATTATTATTTGGTTTGTAACTAATTAATTGGTTATCTACTGTACCAAATAGTCAGAATTGATTATTATTTGGTTTGTAACTAATTAATTGGTTATCTACTGTACCAAATAGTCAGAATTGATTATTATTTGGTTTGTAACTAATTAATTGGTTATCTACTGTACCAAATAGTCAGAATTGATTATTATTTGGTTTGTAACTAATTAATTGGTTATCTACTGTACCAAATAGTCAGAATTGATTATTATTTGGTTTGTAACTAATTAATTGGTTATCTACTGTACCAAATAGTCAGAATTGATTATTATTTGGTTTGTAACTAATTAATTGGTTATCTACTGTACCAAATAGTCAGAATTGATTATTATTTGGTTTGTAACTAATTAATTGGTTATCTACTGTACCAAATAGTCAGAATTGATTATTATTTGGTTTGTAACTAATTAATTGGTTATCTACTGTACCAAATAGTCAGAATTGATTATTATTTGGTTTGTAACTAATTAATTGGTTATCTACTGTACCAAATAGTCAGAATTGATTATTATTTGGTTTGTAACTAATTAATTGGTTATCTACTGTACCAAATAGTCAGAATTGATTATTATTTGGTTTGTAACTAATTAATTGGTTATCTACTGTACCAAATAGTCAGAATTGATTATTATTTGGTTTGTAACTAATTAATTGGTTATCTACTGTACCAAATAGTCAGAATTGATTATTATTTGGTTTGTAACTAATTAATTGGTTATCTACTGTACCAAATAGTCAGAATTGATTATTATTTGGTTTGTAACTAATTAATTGGTTATCTACTGTACCAAATAGTCAGAATTGATTATTATTTGGTTTGTAACTAATTAATTGGTTATCTACTGTACCAAATAGTCAGAATTGATTATTATTTGGTTTGTAACTAATTAATTGGTTATCTACTGTACCAAATAGTCAGAATTGATTATTATTTGGTTTGTAACTAATTAATTGGTTATCTACTGTACCAAATAGTCAGAATTGATTATTATTTGGTTTGTAACTAATTAATTGGTTATCTACTGTACCAAATAGTCAGAATTGATTATTATTTGGTTTGTAACTAATTAATTGGTTATCTACTGTACCAAATAGTCAGAATTGATTATTATTTGGTGTTGAGTTACAATATTATTATGACAGGGTGATAATCTGCATTAATAGTAATTAATTGTTTTATATTGAAATGTGATGGAATTATTATTATGGGAAGGTTTATGACGATATTATTATGGGTGGTTTAGTGAGTTCATTGTTGTGATGGGGTGGGTTAGTTCTCATTTATATCATTTTTGTGATGGATAATGGCGCGGCGTCGTCCTCGCGCCGTCATGTACCTCTCATTCCCCTGCACGTGCTCCCCGGGAGCTGCTAAAAAGTAACAATTTTTTGTCCGTTGCACTGTTCCACATAAATTGAACCTCGCAGCGACAAATAAATTTTGTCTACCTATTATTTTTTTCTACGAGTCTGTATATACTTTGAAAGCATTTTAGAATATTCTAGTTACTTACCCATTAGTCGGCAGCAGTGTATTTTATCGTCCAGGTCGGACCAATAATCTATACATAAAAAGTAAAAGTAAGTAAATAAAAGACCAGAATAATTTAAATACTAGAAACGGCAACAATTTTTTTTACGTGTATTCGTTAGGTAATAGTGTTAGGTTTCATAACAAAGTCCCAAAACACATCACCGATTTACCGGATAGTGAGTTCAAGAACCATGTCAAGCTGGTTTTAATATCTAAAGGCTATTATAGGGTGGATCAATATGTGAACGATTGTGACGTCTGGAAATGACGCCCCTCTCTGTGCATCCACTAATAACGAATGTAAATGTTTATGTTATTGTAAAAATATATAACATAAAAAGATAAACCAGATCGAGTTTCTTACCGGTTCTTCTCGATGACTGGGTTGTTTTCCGAACCGGTGGTAGCTTTGACTTTCATAAGCGCCTTCTCAGGGCCTAATAGAATAAAGGATATTTTGATTTGATATAATAAGAATGTGTATCTAACTGTTTAACGTGTCTGTACTTTTTAGATTTTTGTAAATTAAAATGTTGCAAGTGTCCAGGAATAAGTAATAATATACATTTCCGTCAATTTTAAAATTGTTTGTCTGTTTGTATCTATGAACACGCATCACAACTAAAATACTGCGTTCAGGATATAACCTCTTCAAGAAAATTGTATAGCATAAATACTAAATACCCTTTAGTGTGCCACGTATAGGTAGTCGTTTACTTAACAGGCAAACTTTTCATCTACCATTAGCAAGAACTAACGCAGGTCAACATTGCCCTTTATATCGCATGCTTTCATTTTGTAATAGTTTACGTTTCAAATTCGATATATTTTTTTGTGTTTCTTTGGCCTCAATTAGAAAAAAAATGTATTTAAATGTTTAATATAATTTAATTTTTCTTTGTATTAATAATATGACTTTGTCTTCGTATATTATGCATGCTGTGTTCACATATAAAAGGGTTCGTGTCCATTTTTGTTCATTGAACTCAGTTTTGTGAATCTTAAATAAATAAATAGCATATCTTCGAGTAATCTTCGAGTTTAGTCTGTGTTTCATTAAAATCGGTTCGGTCTATCAAAAGTTCAATGTTTTTAATAATGACGCGACTTAAGGACGAGACAAAAGTAGAAAAAGTAATGTACTTAATACGGTCCGATGAGTTTTTTAATCGCCGTTTTTTTATATAAGGTTTCAAGCGGGACAACTAGCCGGAATTTATTTTATTAGTAGATGATTCAAATGAATAAGACAAAGAAAGTCCGGTTTAAATGAAGGAAGTGCGCGAACCGGCTAAGAATTTATAGAGGCCTTGAATTACTCAGAGATTGTGAACTGTTTTTACTTTCAAACGGTTAGTTTTAAAGTTTTTATTGCTACCTTTATATACATTCATTTTGTAGAATTCAACGTCAAATATCCAGTTAGGTTTTATTACGTGGCTCGTGGGGAAGTGATAATTAACTTAGCTTTTTCTAGCGGCTTTTTTTGCTTTGCATTGTTGCGTTTCGTTCGGTCAGTGAGAGCGCCGGAACCCCAGCTCCCCCCTCTACCTCTCCCCCTTCCCCCCCAACACAGGCTGGCAACGCATTTGCTACTCCTCTAGTGTTGCTGGTGTCTATGGACGAAGGTGATTACTTAACATTAAAAAAAAAAACAGATTTTTGTAGTAAAACTTCTTTACACACGCTTGACTTGGGGAGTAAGCTGGTGAATGCGTGATGAGAGCGTTACGAAAAGTGTGATCGGGTGAGGCGAACGAAAGTTAAGAGGGAGATATAAATTAGTGAAAATAGCTCATTGTTGGTAAAACCCATAATAAATTTAAACATTAGTAGAAAATATATACATGTATATATTATACATACATAAACATAAATATATATATAGATGGAGTTAGAGAAGTTTTATTTCAGTCGTGTGGTCCTAAGCACACTCGTTTTTTTCCGAATGAAAGGTACCCAGTGTCCTTTTCTCACCTTTACCAAATATATATTTAAAATTTCATAAAAATCGATCCAGCCATTTCGGAGGAGTTCAAACACTAACACCGTGACAGGCGATTTATATATATTAAATATAGAAACTCCTAAAGGCGCCAAAAGAAGTACAACTTAATAAATGTGTAACCGCGATTTTATTTTAAACTGCCTGATAAGGATATCATTATGAGTTCGTTAAACTGTGCAACAAAAGACTTTGCATATAAAAAAATCCACGTAACTGGTGTACTGATAAGTATTGTAATAAAGTCGCATTCATTGCATTGTAATTAAATCGTATTTACATGCTTATCGTTTCGTTAAATATGGAATTATAACGTAATTAACATGTACAGATATCCCACTCAATTTATCTTTATGTACCAGGTGACTGTTTAAAGGTTAACACCGTTCAATGGTATGGTAGTCACATTTAACATATAAAACAATAATATGTTACACTAATCACGTATAGGGTCGATGCAGTCAGGATTGCCAATAAACACTTCGTAGATACTGTAACTATTTATCCGGGCAGAGCTTCGCCTTACAATAACTTCCACATAGGAGTGCGTCTAGATCAGCGACATCTTGCCCTTTATATGCCGAACTCCCACCAATGTAGTCTCACAACGGGGTGAATAATGAACAGCCGATAACTTCCACCAATAGCATTCGAGGTCATTAGTAACACCCCGATAAAGTCAATAGCGTGGTATCGCAGGTCAATAGTGGTTCCCCGGGTGGCGTTGTAGTCTCGCCTCTCGGGTGTGTCATAGCGGTACCGGACGTAGACATTAACAAATATCAAAACAAATGCTAATAAACAACAAAGAGAACCCTTTTTTGAATAGTAGCACGGCAAAATGACTGCACTGTGCCTGATGGTAAGCACAGTACAATCCAAAAACAATGGCAACCACCGAGTGACACAGTATCCATCGCCGGTCGCCGCTGTCATGCCGGCCTGCGAAAAGCTGGATATGCAGAGGCTGATCCCGAAACGCGACCCGCAGAAGCGAATCACTATGACGGGCTTTTTCGCCATATACATGGTGGTTGCGACCCAGTCAGGCTGTAAAACCCTACCACCCCGCTTTCGCCATTGTCCCGTTCGTTATTCAGCAGGGGTGCACCACGTGCAGGTGAGGTTGGCTTGGATGTCTCAAGTCTTCGATGTTATTCGACACCCCTTACACCCCAAAAACCTTAGTTAAAGTTTGCTGTAATACTTTTTAAAGTATGGGAACGATACTTTTAAACGTAAAAGAATCACAATGACCCTAGGAAAATCTTCTTCTAGAAAATAATCTTTACGTAACTGCTTTTTGTCGGAATGCCGCATGGTCGAACGATGGGACATTTTTTTTAACTATAGGGGGTAAAACAAACAGGCGGCTCACCTGATGGTAAGTGATCACCGCAGTCCATACTGCAACACCAGGGGAGTCGCAAGTGCGTTGCCGGTCTTTTAGGGACAGGAAAGGGAAAGGAGGTGGGCCTCCGGCGCTCTCACTGACCGAACGAAACGCAACAATGCAAGCACTGTTACTTGACGTCGGTGTTTCTTTGGGTCAGGTAGTAATAGCTTCAGCGTGGCTCTACCACCTACATAATTATGCTATGCTATTTAAATCAGGTAAATGATTTGTTTGAAAACGAATAATTCATTTGTAAAGAGGTTATGTTTGAAATATAGTTTCAAAATTAACTTATGGACGCTCCGGCGCGGCATATTGTGGATTATAACTTAAAGATGGCGATAGGGGACCGGAATGAAACCGCCATAAAGGCAATAACGTCTAAAATAGTTAAATAAATAAATATATATATATA